>CM021697.1:49876544-49895242 GCA_011074415.1 Stictonetta naevosa
CCAGATTCAAAATCTAGCTCGGCTGAGTTATAATTTTCCAGACATCCTGTTTGTGAGAACGAATCACTTAAAGCATTATTACTGCAAGCAAAAAATGTGCAATACATTTGAGTGCATACTAAAACAAGTTGGGGTTTGCGGGCTGTTGGGCTTTTTAAAATTATTTTTTATTTTTATTTTTTTTAAATTGAGCATCCTAACCCAATGAGTAAAAGTAACGACTGTGCTTCGGGTCTCAGCAGCCAAGCTGCGAAAAGGGCCCGATCTGAATCCCGTTTAATAAACTTTCTTACTAAAGGGCAGTTTTTGTTCACCTAAGAAAACAAAAATCGGTTCTGGTGTAGGAGATTTTCC
This sequence comes from Stictonetta naevosa, assembly GCA_011074415.1. Lineage (NCBI taxonomy): Eukaryota > Metazoa > Chordata > Aves > Anseriformes > Anatidae > Stictonetta > Stictonetta naevosa. The sequence goes on from CM021697.1 coordinate 49,876,899, forward strand.
GCTCGGAGGGGAAGTGTTTAATTGACTTTGTTTGGAGTGACTTTACCAAGAGCCTGGGATCTGTAGCTTCGCAGATAACTGAAGGCATAGGAGCAAATCGACGGCTCTTCTTCTGGGTAATTCACTGCATGGGCAGGGCAAGGGACCGCTGAGCCGCGTCCATCCCCGGGCAGTGCGCAGGGAAAGTGAAGTGTCGGTTCTCATTACGCCGGGCCCGAATCTGGAGCCTTTCCCAGCCAGACTCGAGGTTCAGACGCTCCCACATTTTATCCCCAAACCAGCCAAAACGTAATGACAGCGATCATTTCACGGTTCCTGCAGTTTGGCGCTTTGACAATACCTCAGCTGTTTGGGAGGTTTCCTGCACGACACCTGCACAGATAAAATGAAGATTTCATGTGCCTCAAAGGCATATTCAGGGAGAAGACAAGCAATTGGTGAACAGGAAGGTTTCCCCGTCCCTCTTCTCCCCTTAGGAGAGCCGGATTGCTGTCAGGGCTGAACGAACTTCGACGATTTTCTTTGTGCAACACGTAATGACTCTTCTTAAGCCATCTAACGTTTCCCTCAAGACAAAATGGAATGAGATAGTTCCATTAATGTGTGGATTTAATTTTAGCCCCATAGGAAATCTCAGCAGAGATGCTCTATAAAAACAGATTAATATCTTATCTTGATCTAGTTCAAAATATAATGAAGCCTACTTACATATGGACTATAAAAACAAACCCAACACGAATTTAATCTGTGCTTTATCTGGCTGCTATTACAGCCCTTTATCAAGTTTAGAAAGGATTTTGGAAGTTGGGTTGTGGGACTCAAGCCCCGTGCAGTTTGGCACTGTCGGGGGGAAGAGTTCTGTCCTAACGACGCTTCTCGTATCTGATAGTTGCTCAGCACTTCGTGTAAGAGTAGCGTCCTGATTCTCACTCGAGAACATAAAGAAGACAACCACGGTCCTTCCCTGCCTTCATTCGGAGACGGAGGGCTGCTGGAGGGGGCGTCTGTCCCACCGCCTTCACACCGGGACAAACCTGCTGGCTACAGCGGCTGAGGGGGGATTGCTCCAGCAGCTGGATGTGCTCTTTGAAATCCAAATCCCGTCCCACCCACCCCCCCTCCCGCTCCGCTGTGCTTTCCGCCAAATTATAGAGGTACACGCAGTGCAAAATACAAACAGCGTTCTGCACATCAAAGAAATAGACGCCTTAGGAGCAAAATCCAAACGTGAAAAAGAAACTCCCTAGCATGTTATGGCTGAAAATTCCTGCTTTTAACCTCCTCCCCCTCCGGGGAATTGATTTTCTATGTGGTTTGTTTTGTTTGTTTGTTTGTTTCCCCAAAATGAGCTCATTGTGAATTTTAAGTGCAGAAGACGTCTAAGTAACTAAAGCTGATGTTTTACCAACAACTCATCGATCTACCATAGCGAACCAGCTCGGCTCTGACTATGGAGCACTGAGCATTAACGCACCTTAGCAAACGAGCAAGCCAGAAGAAAAGTCCTTCTTTGAAAGCTACACAGTCTTCCACAAACTGCTGGCAGTTTGATTAATATTAGGACAATTCCGAAAATATACGGGCTACATTACCGGAGCGACCCCGAGGCTCTGAATGTATCGAGGGGCCTGGAGAATGTGTGGGGGGCTCTCTTGTCGTTTCAGATGAATTGATTTCTTTTAAGGCATGAAATATGGGTCGACATTCTGGTTTCTAAGCACGAAGCTGAAGGAAGGTGTGAGACAGAAGGGACAGGGTCTAAGAAATAGATCCCTGTTCAGGTTGGAAGCACTAACAAACGGATGCATTGAGCTACTTTGACAGGGACTGCTGGTTTTCAAGACTGGCTGGTTTGAAAGAAGCGTTGCTTTTTTTTTTTTTTTTTTTTTTTTTTTTTTTCTCTTCAATGTGTGCTAGATCTGATTTTAAAATGTGTAACTCAGCGATGCTGAAAGCCACAGAGCAATTTTGTTCCCGTCTTTCAGCACTCGGCTCTGTACAGTCTCAGCCTTATTTTGTCCTTTGCTGAGAGCTGCTTGTATCTTTCGAAACCTTAGTGTGCATTAAGGAGCATCTATCCCCGAGCTCTTAGACTCTCCGCCCTTCTTACCAGAAACGGCTAGATGAATACAAAAAAGGACTTAGTGGTTAACCGATATGCTGCTAATATTTCATTCATGGGCCTCCCCCTCCCCCCCCCCCCCCCCTTCTTAAAACTTCAGCTCTTGGAAAAACAACATATTTTAAGCTTTCCACACAAATATTGATATTGGCAAATAAAGTCAGCCCCCAGTCCATGGTTAGAGACAGTATTCTTTTTGTTTCTACCCCAGGCAATCAAAATTAATCCACTGTATTACAAATTGCTTCGGAGTATTTCACTTTTCCTGACAAAACCCGTACCTGGGATACGTCACCGCGAGAGACCTTTTCCCTGAGACGTTTGTGCGGTGCTTGTATCCAGCGGGTATCGGGGAGCAATGGGCGTGGGGGGACCTGACCCAGCAGGAAAGTCCCTTATTTGTGCCTGCATTTGTACCGGAGCAAGTTGGGGGGGGGGAGGGTCGTCAAGTATCAATCAGGTAAAGCGGAGGTGCTGTAAGCGCGATGCCTCTCTTCGTCTCCTGCTTGCAGAGCAAGAGGTATCCGCGAAGAGAAAGCTAATTGCCCCCTCGACCGCATGGCACCCCATCCAGAGCATCCCTCCCCACCAGCGACACGAGGACCGGAGCTCACGTCGGCTCATGGCCCAGCTGTGCACTGCATGGGCTCGGCAGCCCCCCGAGATGCTACCTGCAATTAAATGCCAATGAGAATGGTATAAAACACAGCTCGTCGCTATTGGCTTTTATTCAGGCAAAACTCGCACAGAAATCAATGGGACTGAGCTCGTAACGAAGAACGAACCCGCTGCTCTTAAAATGGAAAACGAATTTATTTAAGGAAATCCTTGCACAAACACAGATTTCTCTGTGCTCTTTCTGGAGCTGGTGCACAGCGCTACGGTTTCAGGGACCGACACTGAAATTAGCAGCAAGAAGAGCACTTGGTTGCATCAAGATGGCTTTCACAGAAGTTGCAAATTATGAATAAACTGCGACGGAAGACAAGTCACCAGAAATTATCACTTAGACGAGACTGCGTGGAATAAGTATTCTCTTATCTCCTGGAGCCGGAGAAAACTCATGTTTTTTTGTGGCACGACTTCTTTTCTCACGTTAAGCAAATTGTTGTTTAAAGGAAAATTACTGGAGAACCGAATTAAATCGTGCAAATTACAACGTATTAGTCAGATTAGGGTCAAATTTACGGCTGACTTGGGTTCTTGCAACGAATAACCTCTAGAACCTCCTACACACGGCGATGGTAGCGGAAGACATGCAATTTTGTATGGACAACTCTAATTTAATGACAGGAATTCAGTAGGAAAATAAAGCCTTATTTTTTTTTTCTTACTTTTTCCTTTGTAGAGAGTTGTTCACAAGAATAGCAAACTGCTCTCACTTGAAATAGAAGCATTTATTCTTTATTAGGAATATATCTGATAGATATAGCGATCTCCACTTAAAATTGTTTTGTCTTTGGCACAGCTGATTGGTAGTGCTTATTTGTGCTCAGACTTCCTGAAGTAATGTCTAAAAAATAAATAATAATAATAATAATAATAATGCTAACCTCTGGTTTATTTGCCTAGGAGTAATTTACCAAATGAATAAGATAGGAATACAGAAAATCCGATCCTCAGCTATTATTAACAAACATTTCTGATCATATCTTAACTTTGTCAAAGCATCATTGGTTCTTACCAACATAAAATACTCTTGGTCCTTCTATTTTATTATTGAGATAGAAACTGCATTGCAGCCAGAGGTCATTTTACATCTATCTGGGTATTTGGTCTTGTTCAGTGTTTGGATGAAAAACAAACAAATGAAACAAAACAAACAAAAACAACTAACCATATAGACAGCAATCAGTCAACTAAGAAACTAAAGAAAGGATGCTAATTCTAAACAAATCCATCGATCATTCAAGTGAAGACCAGGAGAGGAACAAATTCTAGTCCTTCTTGGCAGCTAGGTATATGCTAACCCATTTCATCAGCGTCTATGTCACCGAAATAACAGAGAAAGTCCTGTGCTCATGAAGAACAATCTCTTTGTCTATCCGCTCATGAATAACAATATAGTTTATAATGCCATTCATTTCAACTTCCAGCCTTCAACAACTTGTCAGTCTGAGGCAGATACAAAATATTTATTCTAAAAATCTCTTGGAAAACCCGGTCCCTGCACTTTGGCCATCATGGAACTTCATAAACAACTCTCCAGTAGTTTTTTCAGCGCTAACTGAAAAAAAAATTCAGCCCAATGTGGCACCTTGAAGGTATCCTGAGGGTGGATCCAAGGAGGTATGATCAGCACTTTCCTGCCCATTATCTACCTTGAGGAACAATCACTTATCCACTGAAATACGTCAGCTGGTTTAGATTATTTATTTAGACTATACTGTTACTTCCAGGCCATACCTATGCTTCTTTTCTACTCTAATCACATTTCTCTGCCTCTCTGTGAGATGACAGTTGCCCCCCATTCCTACTTAATTATGGTACATCCATGAACAGTACGCACCTGACTTTCACACATCTCACACAAGCTCTTACAAATGAAGTTCACTGTGGGCCATGAGATTTCCATTCTCTAAGACTTTATTCAACAATGAACTCAGAAGTGACTGTCATTCATCTGCTTCCTACATACTAACAGCTGAAGAGCCAAACTCCTATGCTGGACTAATATTTTCCACAAATCCTATAAAAATAAAATTAGATAATTAGTTTTTCACTTAGGACTTTGAAAAGAAATAAGAAATAAACAAGAGAGGATTTTTTATTTTTTTATTTTTTATTTTTTTTATTTTTTATTTATTTTTTGTAGCTGGTACAGATGTGAAATCAGGCTACTGAGACTTTTATATGGTTGAGTTCCTTTCCTGCTTTCTTGGGGCCATCCAGTAATAACCACTTTTCTAATGTGTTCTTCTCATTACAGAAAAGAGTATTAAGATATTGCAGTGTCCCAGAATATTAGCTTGGTTTCCATCAATGTTAATAGAATTAACTTCAGTGTATATCAAGGAAAGGCTGTGCCTCCAGAAATACACATTTCCATCATCGTGATTAAAAAAAAAAAAAAAAAATAGAAAGAAAGAAAAAAAGATATTAAGTAAATTCCCCACTGTGGGTATAATAGTTGTAGACCAAGTGTTTTGCACCCATGTATCTGAAGTGAGACTTGGATGTAACCTGTGTCATAGTTTTGAAAAATGTAAACATTTCATACAGCAGACCCTCATTTAATGAATGCATAACTGAGTACTAGATTATTAGTACTAGATTAGTAGTACTTAATTATAATGATTTACTAAACCAAAATGCAATACCAACTCCTCCTGGATCACAGCAGTGTCTATCCTAAAGGCACATTGGGTCCCCATTATTTGTAGATCTCTTAAAATAAGAAATCTACTTGAGCAGTAATCATTTGAGTAAACACGGTTACTGTTTGAAAAGTGTCTAAAGATGTAAGCAAGAAAACTGGCCTGTTATTCAGCTAGAAATATTTCGTCATCGTGTTTTGTCATTCAAATCTGGACAATCTAAGTACCATTAACACCTCCTTCTGAATCAGAATGCATTTCTCTGTTGCAGCAGGTAACGATGCTCCTAATGACACCTTTCAAACAATGGAATGTTTAAAGACTATACTGGCGATCAGAGTTCATGTTCACATAAATTATAAGGCGAAAGTCATCTCAGTGATTCGTCCCGAGGAAAGCTCAAACAAAGCTGTTCGATTGGATTTGGTAAACGACACCCATTAAAGGGTAAATGATTAAACTCACTTGTGTTGTTTCATCCTTGATTTTGAATGAATGCTTTTTTCTACAGAATGATATTCTTTCAAGAATCGAGATTCATATAGGCAAGAAAAGGAAGATTTTCTAAAGTTTATTTTTTTGTTGTTTGTTTTTTTTTGTTTGTTTGTTTGTTTTGTTTTTGTTTTCACATGAAGTCCTTCCTCTTTCCTACTAAATGATATACAGGCAAAACGAAAAAGTGCCGAGGAGATTACGCTAGCTAACCGTGAAGAGGTTTAGATCACTACAAAGGCAGCAGCACATTTAGAAATATGCAGTTTTAGGTATTTGGGGTTCATGTTTTCCTGGGCCGTCATAAGGACTTGCTCTGAACTCAAGTTCCAAGCACTCTACTCACAGCTACCCAAACATATCGAAATAGATTTTCAGAGGAACTTACTTCTAATTATGTGTTCTTGTCCTGAACAGGAATGAACAGGAATTGCTGTATTTGACAGAGCAGAGACAGACGAGAAAAAACAAAAACAAAAACAAAACCACAACAACAACAAAAAACCACAAACAAACAAAATGAAAAAAAAAACTACAAGAAAGAAAGAAAATAAAAAATACGAGGGAGACGAAAAGAAAGCATAAAACTTCTTTCTGCTGCTTGAAGTAGTCATGTCATAAATATGTCACCAGGTGTAGCACTCATGTTACCTGTGACCCTACATGCTGTAAGGTGTAAGAGCAACAGACATTTGCCCACATCTAAGGGTGCTTCACCTTGGTCCTGAAAACAATAATTGTCTTTCTGCTAGCTTAAACAGAAATTGCACCTTGGACTATTACCCATATTTTACTAGACACACTGTACTTTCAACACTGCAATTCTTAAAAATGTGTAGTGGATATAATAACAAGACATCCTATTACCTATTGCAATATTATCTAATGAAAACAACAACATATTTTGGCATACGTTGTAACTTAGTTTCTGTTAGGTATGCTACTTAACGTATTCATGACAATATCAATTTATGGAATAGCAGACTAAGCATATTATGAAACTCAAAAGGCATGTCAGCAAATCTTGTCACTCCAACTTGTAATTCAGTAAGTTGTATGTTATAAAGCTACTACCTTTTCTTTTCAAAATAAAATGCCTTTAAAAATGTTGCCAAAACATTTTACTTAGGCTTGTTATTTCTCATTCAGAAACACCTCAAAAGCAAAAGAGATCAGGTATGAAAACTTTTGTAAAGTATATTTTTATTATAGAATCTAACATTTATGAAATCTGAATAACAAATATCCTTGTTTTATTTTGTATCAGTTGCATTGATGTGCAGTATATTATGCACAGTCTAAATAGAGGGAACATTCTGCAAAGAGTGTTGAATTGTAAACTGCTTGATTTTGCATTTTGATATCCAGTTAGTACCCGTAATAGTGGTGGATCTATTTACTGACCACACTGCCATATCAAATGGCAAACATTTTGAACTAACAAACCTTTCTTTCAAAACTAATATCCTTAATGACACAATTGAAATGACAAAAGCTGCAGTCTTTGGGGGTGATTTTTAAAAGGTATTATACAACAGATTTAGAAATTTAGAATACTGAAAGTATGCAGTATGCTTGCTACATACATTGGGAAACTAACTAGACTGTAGAACCATCTAATGACATTTTATACTCTGCTGAAGACAACAGAATTTTCACAGTCAGGACAAGGAACTGTGCTGATCATCATTCCTCTAAAAGGGTATGAAATCTTCTCTGAAATAGGCTGCATTGGCTTTTCAAATTAAAATGATAACAAAAAAAGGCACATTAATAGGATATAAAAAGGATATGTCCAAAGAAGGGCAACAAAAGGACCAGGGAGTATGACTTATGAGGAGTCAGTAAGAATACTTAGTTTATTCAACTTAGAGGAGACCGAGGGGTGACCTCATTATAGTCTACAACTTCCTCATGAAGGGAGGAGGGGAAGGAGGTGCTCGTGTCTTTTTTCTGCTCACCAGTGACAAGGATCAAAGGGAATGGTTCAAAGATGCAGATGTTCACATTGGATATCAGGAAAAAGTTCTTTACCAAGAGGATGGTCAGGTACTGGAACAGGCTCCCCAGGGAAGTGGTCATGGCACTGGGCCAGACAGAGTTCAAGAAGTGTTTGGATAACACTCTCAGAAATATGTTTCAGTTCTTAGGTTGTCCTGTGTGGAGTCATGATGAGTTGGATTCAATGATCCTTGTGGATCTCTTCCAACTCAATATATTCAATGAGTCTATGACTATGATAAGAATGAGCAAAGTTATTGAATGATATCAAATGCAATGCTGGAGGTTTTGCATGGTATCAGCTGTTCTTGAATGTGAAAATAGATGTGAATATTCACAAAAATTGAGATAATTTCTTTGAAACAAGTTGCATGTATGTGTTAGCACATAAAAGCACCTCACAAAATAATATCATGAAATTTAAGTATGTTTTGAAAACACAACATAGGAATTTATCTTCCGTAATGACTGAATTTTTCAAGCCACATTATCCTTCCCAACTCTCTCTCAGTCTGTAAGGAACTGAGTCTTCAGAATATTGGACAAAAACAGATGAGGAAATCCAAAGACAGACTTCTCAAGATCCAGTTAGTAACTTCAACGCTCAAAGTGGAAAACATTAAAATGTTAGGCTTTGAAATTAAAATAAATAAATAAATTTAATTTAATTAAAAAACAAAAACAAAAACTTTTCTGTTGTGTATACCAATGGGTAAAGAATTCACTAGAAGTAATTAGTTAGATATCCACCTCAAGTTTTCTACCTCAAAGTAGTATTAATAGTTTATTATATAAACTAAATATTTTATTTCTTTCTCTAGACCTCTTTGTACCACAAAACTTCTACACATGGGTCTGAAGGACTCTGGCTACATGAACAAATAGAATTAACAGTGTCTTGTAGATGTAGGGTTATACTACCGCAGCACAAATAAGATCTTAGCAAATTTATTTTTCTTTAACCATCTAGGAAAAGGTTAGAAATAATTGAAAGTATAAAAGTTTAACAGGTTGCTTTATCATATTATTACAATAATTTAGGGTGAAAGTTCAAGAGGATTTATCACATTGTTAAAAAAAAAATCTGCATCCTCACCATTTGTATGTTTCCAGCCTGCTGTGAATTTTTGCTGCTTCAGTAAAATATTCTAAACTGACTTCTTTAAGAATGACATTATTGGATGTTATAGTCCATAACACAGTTTATAAGCATGTATTTTATTCATGAAAAAGGAGTATTTAGAGATTTGATATACAGCATACATCATATGAACATGAACTATTACTAACTACATTTGCACATCTCAACCACTTCTTATAAACAATCCTAAACTTGCTCACTGTACAATTATTGTAGAGTTAATTGATTCTGTGTTCTAAACCACACAAAAATATAAGCAATTGAAAACACAAAGTATGACAACATACTGACAGGTATAAAGTAATTTGACCAAAAACAAAACAAAACAAAACAAAACAAAAAACCACCACACTACAACTATGTATAATAAAATGTTGTGTTTAGTTAACTGAAACTATTTATACTGATAATAAAAAAATAATATATATATATATTCACAGGCTTAAAAAGAAACAGTTCTCCACATGCCAAAACAAACCAAAAAAATGATTAAATCAACCAGTCAAACAATCTCCAATATTCAACTAACATTTTTAACCTTTTGTCTCTTTTTTCCTGTTCCCCATCCTCCGCTGAGCTGCACTGGATGGTCTCGAAAAGATATCCATTCTCTACAAGATGGACCCAGATGTGATTTTTCTGGTGTAGATACATTCTTTTCTAAGCAACAAACACATATATGAAATTAAACAACAGCAAACACTAAATTTCACTGCTTCGTGTTCCTTTTAATATGACAAAATATATTGCTATGTCTAAATTGATAGCAAACACCTTTTCTAACTCTGTATTCCTCCCTGTCTGAAAAGTTATTATTTTCAAAAAGCAGTAATTTATGGAAAAAAAAAGCCTTTATGAAAATAAACAATAAAATTACTACACAAAATAACCCTATTTTAATAGGACCACTATGTGTCCATTTTGAGTATATTTTAGACAGATAAATTAGCATCTTCCAAATTGATGTAGGTCTAATTCAGAAGATATATCAATTTAACAAGTTATTGTTTTAGTATGTTAGACCAAATGGAAGTATTTCTTCTTTCAAAGCCCAGGAATACCTGGACCTTGATAAAGCTGAATGATGCCAAAGCAAGTTTAAGCACACACACAGAAATGTATTAAATAAAAATAATTGTCATATATACAGACAATTGAATAATTTAGCCAGTATATCCTGGCTATATACCAATTTAATAAACTAAACAGCTATTAGAGCTGATTCAAATTATTATATTTACTTTAAACAAAACAACACTTTATAGATGGAAATGTCTTTCTTAGACACCTATTAGCATGCTAAGTGTCTGTGGAAAACAAATTAAACTTGCCGAGAGGATGATATGATGTTCACAGTATAGCAGTCATATATATATAATTAGTGTGATGAATTATCAAATACAAAATTTACAAACATCTTTTTGCCACCTATCAAAGGAAAAGATTACCATTACATATCTTTAGTAAACAGTTTTGATATTTCAAATTCTTGGTACTTTGAAACAGCAAAACTAAATTTCTCATAATAAATAGCCACCCCAAAATAATAATAATAATTAAAAAATGCTTAAATTATATAATTGAACATGTTTATCTAGAAATATAGGCAACAATAGTGATACATTTTCAAACAGAACCTTTCTGTTTTCTTGTGGATACTTTCCTGTAGTCCTCTAGATCTAAATGTCAGGAGCTTTTACCAGCTTAGTGTTCCCTTTTTATCAACTTTTTAACTATTGCAAATGCATCTTATAAATAGTTCTCTCTCTTTGTTGTCAAGAGTTTTCTAGTAGCTTTAATGTGAAACCTGTCTGTTTACTTATGGCTCTATGGATGTAGTCAATTGTGTTTTTTTTTTTTTTTCTTGAGATATATAATTTACTCCAGGTCTACTTGATAAAGGTCTAAAATGCTACTGTCTTGCCTTTACAGGATCCCCAGTTTCCTCGTCTTTGGATCCTTTTATTTGACACCTCAAATGGTAGAAGATATCTAGTACAGAAAGGCTTTTGTTAAAGAGCAAAGAATAAAGTTATTGAACTAAGCAGTAAACATTCAATTACTTCTTTTGACTGGGAACTGTAATACATTCATTGAAAGCTGAGACCTTCAGATTAGTTAACTGATTAAGGAAACTTGAAAATAAATCTAATATGGTGATAATATTAAAAAAAAAAAAACTGTGTCCCTCCATTAAAGATTTTTTTTTTTTTTTTCTGAATTTGGAAATGTTGTTAAACCATAAAAAGATTTCATACTGTGGAATATAACATCCATTTTTTTTTTTTTTAAAAAAAAGGAAAGAAATAAAAAAAGGAAGTATCTATTATGTGTTTAGACTGGAAAAATATTTGGGGCTAGTGTATGCTTGAGACTGACTCTTTAATACATTCATCTTCAAGATTATATCAATGATAAAGGTATATTAGAGATAGCAGGTATGTCTATATTTTGATGAAATAAATATTTGAATTACCTTTTGAATTATTATTGAATTATTTTGAATTATTTTGAAAAAAGACATATGTCAGAACAAAACCAACAATAATAAATTTGAAAATTAGTTTAAAAGAACCCAATGAAAACAGAACAAAGAAAGTCAAACACATCCTGATTGCCTAACCTGGATTATTCCTGGACTAACAACCACACTTGTTTATGAATTTATCTGTACTGATAAATATTATTTTCATGATGGATTTCGGAAATCTATAAATATAGTTTTCTGGCTTTCCACTTAAAACCATATTCAATTCATTGCAAGGGATATATTGTCCTTCCATTGCTATGAAAGGTATATTATTCCATAATAAAATCCCTAAAGACTTGCTGTAATTTGCCATAAAATACTTGTGAGAAGTCTTTACAAATTAGTAATATACCTTTTTATTTTGGCAGAATGATGGCAGTATCTGTCATAGCACGTATTGTACTTGTCTAAACTTCACGGTCAAGAGTTCACATATTTATTTTTTATTTTTAATTGTAACTGATTTATACATTGCTTAGAGGGTAGCATAGTCAAATATTTTGTAAGTAAAATGTAACAATTTATTAATTTTGAGTGTATATAATCTGTCTGACAAAACAACCTTCTATGTGAGAATCATAGCTCAGAATTTCTAGACCCTGTGGTCTCAGTAGCAGGGCAGGACAATTTCCTCAGCCTGAAGGTATTTTTGCAAAATTCCAGATACTCACTGCTCCCTTGAATCTGGGTTTAACAAATCAGAGGATACCCCAAAGTATGGTGGTCATGGTGCTCTTTTTCTTTATGCAGCCTGTAGTGTTGGTTAGACTTTCTACTGTCTGCTTTAAGCTTTACCTGCAGTATTGATCTAGAGAAAGTTAATCAAAGCACAGGCTACTCTATATCCTTCCTTCCCATCGTTCACAGAATTCTTAGCATTATCAGACAAATAAAATGAAATAATTGCAGGGAATGAACAACAAATTTAGAATAAAAATATCACCAAGTTAGGCCTGTAAAGTGCTCACTGCAAGGCATAAAATCATTTAGGTTGGAAAAGACCTTCAAGTCCAACCATTCACCTAACATTACAACTCCACCACTAAACCATGTCCCTAAGTGACACATCCACACCTCTTAAATACCTCCAGGGCTGGTAACTCCCTGGGCAGCCTGTCTAACCACCCTTCCCATGAAGAAATGCTTCCTAATATCAAGTCTAAACATCCCCTGGCACAACTTGAGGCCATTGCCTTGAGTCCTGTCGCTGAGAAGAGAGATTGACACCTTCCTCATTACAAGTTCCTTTCAGGTAGTTAAAGAGAATGGTGAGATTTCCCCTAAGCCTCCTTTGCTCCAGACTAAACAACTCCAGTTCCTTCAGCTGCTGTCTCCCTTTGTATGTCCCACCTTCATGTGTTTGAAGTGGATATGCTTACTTTTGAGAATGTACTTCTGATATCAACTCAATTGAACTGAGACTGTTATTATCAGCATTGCTGTTCTAGTTATTGGTCTAACTGGAGTGATGAAAAACTTCCACTGAGACAAAACAGCCTATTCCCTACAGAAGAATTCTGAAATAGTTATGTGCCAGACTGGCATAGATGCATAATGAGGTTTGTTTACTCCTATTCATGTTATACCTAATTCTCAGACATTATATTTACAGAACTACTAGTTGCTTAAATATTAATTATGATTGTATGTTGTAAGGCAAAGAAACAGCTCATTTATGATGAAGGCATAAGTCAAATATAAGACATCTTTTTATTGCATCTTTCTCCTAGAGCTTAATGGAATAACCAGAAAGGAAAATTAAAATATACAAATGGAATACATTGCAAATATAGGAACTTAAATAATTTATCATACATGTGCCATTAAACTTCTATGCTTATTTTTAAGTCATATCTTTTTCTGTTTCATTGAGAATCCAGGCAAGAATCCACTCTTGAGGGAAAGTAAGAGAAGCATTTCTAAGTAAGTATAAAGCAAGCATCTAGGTTGAGTGTTGCAAGAAATAAAAATATCACGTACATTAAAACTAACTCTGCTATATTATTGTGCCTGTGTTACAACAGGTCTTCTAATTCTACATTATTAAAACAGCCATTTGTTTTTCTCCTTCAGAAATATTCAATAAAGACAGGTCCATATCAAATGGTTAAAATTTTGTCTAGATAAAGGGGATGAGGGAAGACAAGAATCTGTGGATGGTGATGCCATTTTGAACTAAGAGACTGAACCCCCAAATGTTCCTTACAAATATAGCCTTGTTTTATTGTTTTATTTTTAAAAATCATTAAAATGAATAGTTAACTGAATCATTATTATATTTGTTCCATTTATTTATACTTGTTGTGCTTATTTATACTTATGCTTGTTATACTTCTCGTTGGAGATTATACTTGCTCAGAAGTTTTACAATTTTACTACTTTGTGAGATTCTTTATTTTAAGAAAATAAAAATAAAATAAAAATAAAATATAAAATATAAATAAAATAAATAATATGTTTTGGGTATAAGTATATATGAACAAATTAATATTATCAGAACTTTATTGGAAAAATAAAAGGTGAAATTTAGTTTTTGTTATAAAGAAATCTATAAGGCACATCTTTCATTTAGTAAGCATACATACATACACAGGTATGCAGGTATGCACATGTATATTTGTGATTTATGAATAGTTGTAAGCATACACATAATACTTTTTTTTTTTTTTAATGTTATATTCCATAAATGTAATGGGACTAAGCAAAAGGTGGCAACAAAAAGATTCATATTCTTTCAAGCCCATATGTAAGTATCTTTACTAAACAGAAATTAGAAGTAATACATTGTTTTTATTCTGTAAGGTACTGATAATTTTGCAACTGTAACAATAAATAATAATAACAACAGTAACAACAACAACATTTTTACCATTTATGGGTACTAAAATGAAATAGAACCTGGTATTAAGTATAATTGAACATGTTATATAGTAATTCTAATACCCCCTCATATGGGAACAAATTGGTAGCCAAGAAAAACAATTTAATTTCTCCTATCTTCCAAAGGTTTGGAAAATTCAGGTTGTAATAGTAATTTACTGTACTTTCATTTAATTGTAACTTTTGACTATATGAAGCTTGAGTATATTCTGAAACATATTCAGGTGCCTGTATATATCAAATAACTATTTCCTTTGACTACGTGCTGAAAGCTTGTCTTGGATTTGGTTAACAAGCTTCTACTTCTAAGCAGTTACTATTCTGTTGTTTAATCTGTTTTCTGCTATTGATTTGTTCTGGTCTTTTTTGGTTAAAGCCTGGGTCTTTTAACAAATGTCAAGGTTTACATATCCTCTGTTTTGATAAGTAATGCAATATGTAAAATGCTTTGAATAAAATTCTTGGTGTCCAAGAAGAAAAGCTTGGTTAAACAGGTTATGATAAAAATTTTATGATGCATAGTAGACGTCATAGGGCATTTATCGATCCACCTAACATTGTGTGTCTGGAGAGATAATTTATTTCAAAGTCTTTACCATATTGTATTACTTAAGAGCAAATACAGCATAAGAAGGCATGGAAAAAAAAATCAACATTTTAATGAAAATGACCAGAACGAATCCTTAGCAGCAAAGCGTTTACATCAATTTAAGCTCTGGAAAGAAGCTAGGTTCAGCAGGTCTATGAAAAGGTGAATGCGACAATCTCAGAAGAGTTACTTCTTAATATTGTTATTTATGGTATTTATGGCTATATTGAAGTCAGATCACTTTTTTTTTTTTGAGTTGCATTGTTTACATTCAAACAAACAAAATATTATATTTTAAATTTACATTATGTTTTTATATGTCACACATATATTTGAATAGTATTGAGAAGCCTCAGGACCATCTTATGTGTAAAGATATATCTCCTTTCCCTATAGAGATCTGAAACTGAAACATTTTTTTTGGGGGGTGGGGGGTAGGGGGTAAGCAAATGATTAATTTTGTTTGCAAATCTCCCTGTCTTCAAGTTTGTAAGACTAGAGACTAATCTTACTATTTTATAGAAACAATGAATTTAATTTGTTTATCAAACATTGATACTATTCTAATCAGATCATACCAGCAATTACATATTTATTTAATCTCAGCTCTTCAACTCTTAACATGAAACTCAGACAAATAAAGGAATTCATACAGATAAACATTTACAAGAATAGTGACATAAGTTACAAACATTTATTAATCACATTTCTACACATAGAGATAACATAAAAAACATAATGCTCCAAAGACGTTCCTGTAAAATAGAACATTTTCCTAACTATAAACAGGACTTTAGCACCACTGGTTATTAAAGACCAATATTTCCTTTGTATTCCAGCTTCTTATCTATTTCCCAAATTTTGTCCATTTAGGATGAAATTTTACAGGCTGACTTACTGGCTTTGGCTGAAGTTTTCAGAAAAGTCAATCTCTTCCAAGAAAAAAATACATGAGATATTTATGTTGACCATTGAAGAAATGACTTGAAATTTGCCAAGCAACAGGGCTTTGTTTTTTAGATCTGTCCAAATTTGATCAAGTATATACAAATTGTTTCTACATGATTGGAGGTGATTTTGGTTATGTTCCTTAAAACATCAGGCAACATGGAAACATGCTTTATCATGATGTTACAGGGAGCTAAGCATGTCTATTCCTAAAAACAATGTTGAAAGTCATGCTAGGTCAGGGAACTTAAGACCCTGCTTGCTCTATGCTCTCTGTGACAGACAGAGTCTAGCTACAGGAGCAGTAGAGAAGAGAAGCAGGAAGGAAAGTGAGAGAAAGGCAGAGGGTTATTAATTTATGAAGATGGCATACTGCAAGAACAGGGAAACACTTGGATGTTTTATCTGTGGATAGAGGAAAAGCAGGAAAAAAATGATTTTATTTTATTTGTGTATTAGATACATGTATCATAGTGAAATCTGGTTTACTAGTCTGGCTTACTGGGTTTGATTAGGACTTCACCTTAGAAATTCATTTTACCTTCATGATCATAGACTTCATGATCATTCTGCCCATTTTTGAGAGAAGCCTTCTTCTCAAACAGATAATATTGATAAATAGCTCTCTGAAAATGAATGGTGACACTTATGCTGATGCACTTTACTCGCAAATTCAGGACTTAAATCTATACTGGAAAGAAATTTATGGCGTATGTCTTTTTATTGTTTTTGTTTGTTTCTTTATTTTCCTGGTTTTATCATTGTAAACTGCTTGTTCAATTTTTAATAACTTTTCTAGAAGGAGTACTGCACTTCTGCATTACTTAAACATCTTCCCAGTTAGGAAAAAAAAATCAGTAACTGAATTCAAGAAACTCTCAAAGAATGATAGTTAGAAATACACTGTCACTAATTAACTTCATTTTGTGAATCAGTCAATTCCTCATTTGACACATCCCTTGATTTTATCAGTCTATTTTAACTAATCTGTGGTTTGCATGGTTGTACCTGTGTATATCCATCTGTAACATTACTCCTTTGTTGACATGGCAGCTTCCAAATAGTCTACCCAGTTCACAAATGAGGAGGAGGCCCTTTGCCTTTCCTAACAGTTAAATATAATGATCATTTCAACAGTGGGTTTATAAACTTTCCATAAGTATAGTACATATCTCAGTTGTCATTTCAGCAGTTAGAAGAACTGATCTATGGAAAGTCAAAATGACATTCCTAATATCAACTAACAGGCTACTTACAGAAACAGGAAAAAAAAAAAAAAGCCAAAATTCTTGAATCTGCTGCTAAATATTTACTCTCATGTGGATAAATGTATACTATCAGGACCATTCATTTACCGTACCCACAAAGGAGTATTTTTTTTTAATATCTGTCTATGCATGAACAAGTTCCCTTGTGCTGTGTATTTTTACATGTAGGACATCAAATAAAGTTCAGTATACTGAAGGATGCTTAAAATATAATGAAGAATATTCATTTTTTCATTTTCATTTTTTTTTTATTCACTTCCTTTTCACAGCTTCTTGCCTAAGCACCATTCTACCCTAATGTGGCTAAGAGTTTCCAGACTGAGGTTATTTTGCATTTTTTGCAGCATACAGCATAGGCTTAATCCATTTCTGTTTTCCTCTGACCATATAAATAAATGTTATGCAAAAAAATGTGATGGAATATCAGCTCTTTTCTGAGGCATATTTTGTATTCTGGTAAGATGTACAGAGGAATCTCAGTGGAAAACAATATTATGTTGAAATGATGTTCACAGCAATAATCACAGTTCTCTAGTAGGTTTCAAAACCTGGTAAATTTTAACTACTTCAGAACTGTGGAACCCTTTTTCATCCATTCTATACATTCATTTCCTGAGAACAAAAATATTCATAGTATGGAATTATCCCATAATCTTTTACTGGACAAAATGCATGTCTTAACATTCATGTGGTCATACTACCAGATGTGGCTTACAGAAGAGATAGCTTTGTTCCTAATACAGTGATAGCAGTTGTGATTTTTTCAAGTAATTTGGGTTCATCATTTTACTAAGGACAAGTGATTAGTACTGTAAATATCCCTTATACACTTACAGCATTTCTACATGTTTCTAAGGAGAAAACATAAATTTTACTGTTATCTTCTAGAAATTCTACTAAGCAGGTAAATAGCAAGAAACTGAAAGGACTACTAAATAAGTACTTCCATATTTGATCATATGTTTCTAAAATGTTTCTTACTCAGTTTCTGTAACATGGCAAACTTCTAATGGAGACTGTACGAGAAAAAAGAAAGAGAAAAGAGGGAAGGAGGGA
>CM021697.1:49895642-50005902 GCA_011074415.1 Stictonetta naevosa
GAGGAAGGAAGGAAGGAAGGAAGGAAGGAAGGAAGGAAGGAAGGAAGGAAGGAAGGAAGGAAGGAAGGAAGGAAAAATACCAGCTGAAGATTCTCAGTAAAACATAAATGAGAATAAAGCATAAAGAGAGATCTTAAAAATGAAATGTTTACTGCACACAAAGAGTTTACAAATCCTAAATGAAAGACAGCAGTTATGGAACTGGAATATATAGACAATTATAACGGTAAGGGGAAACGAGCAGGAAAGCAGGATTTTTTTTAAGTAAAATAAGTAAATATGTATCACTCTTTAAAACAAAGATGAAAATTTTCTTAGGGATTCTGATTTATCAAAAGAAAGGAAGGCAATAAAAAAAAAGGTGGGATTCTGTCAAGAAGAATAAGAATTGAAAGGTGTAATAAGGAAAGTGAAAAAAGTGAACTAAGTTAAGGGAGGTTTTTATGTTTGTTTGGTGGTGTTTTTTTTTTTTTTTTCTTCTTTTTTGGTTGGTTGATTGTTTTATTTCTACTGAGTTGTCAGTCTTTCCACTGTAAGAGCAGCTTTATTAAACTTTATTCATTTAATTTCACAGAGTACGAGAATGGTAGAGTTGGAATTTATCTGAGAAATTAAACCGATACATGTCTTGCAGTGGAGATAGCAATTAAAGGTCATGTTTAGAACTAGGGGTGATTAAGGAATTACAACGTTGAGCTCCAAGCTTTTTTTGTTTGTTTGTTTTGTTTTGTTTTTTAATTTTGTTTCCCAAAAAATAATATTTTATGGAAATCAGAGACTCTCTGAAAGACTAAGATTCAGGGAAGAAAATAATTAAGAATAACAGGTAGCATTTTAAGTAACAATGAGAGGCCCAGCTCCCACTACATTCTACTTTCAAATTCTAGTGCTTCTGGGAAGTCCAGTCAAAAGACTGCAGGTCACAAAACAAGAAAGGAAAATAAAATAAAATATAAGATTTGTAGAGTACAGAAAAACACAAAATGCTAATGATAGGTAGACAATATAGTTTTAAATCTCATCTCATCTCATCGTACAACATTGTATGTAACCAGTCTTGGATGATAGAATGGAGTTTATGTTTATCATAACCTACTCACAAACTCTGGAATAGTGTTAAAAAAATACCGTCCAGCTTGTTATCAAAAAATAATTACTTGATTTCTAATTCTTGCAAAAAAACAACTTCCACCTTGTAACTTAGTGTTAACTACACTATTAGCGTTCAGAAAAGTATTCACTAACAAATTTTACAACCAGTAATTCACACCAGTATTCACACAGTTAATAAAATTGTTAATAAAACTCTGTAAGGCACTAACCACATAACAGACCATGGGTATGTGTTACAGAGAAGGTACACATCAGGGAAAAATATCTTTCTTTTCTGCCCTTTTTTACAAAAGCAAGGTGAGTTAATGTAAAAAACTTAATGGCAGAAAATACAACCAGCAAAAGGTCTTTTAAACATGCTTCCTTTTGCAACTCATTGGCACAAAGTATCAGAAAGATCAAGACCTTAGCAGTTTGACAAGAATGGACAAACAATGAAAAAATAAAAATAAAAGCCCCCAAACATCAAAAAATAGAAAAGAAAAAATAACCAGAGAGCAGAAAGAAATAACTATGATTTTTGGAAGTAATATAAGGTGATATGTTTGAGAACATAATGTACTGGCCGTCAATCCAGGCAAGGTCCTAAACTGGACAGATAACTAGTGTGACCGAGCACTTTTTATTCTTTCTTGAGGTTATATCTTTTACTTACATTTTGATTTTGTTGTTGTTGTTGTTGTTAATATAATTTAACTCATATCAGTCAATTTTCCCTTTGAAAATATAACACAGAAGCACATCAAATATCAACTATCAAATAAAGTGCTATACAGAAATGCTTTCCTTTACCTGAGATGTACTAGGTCCACAGCATTTCCTTTATTATTAAATTTGTTTTTGTGTCAAGGAACAGAATTAAGTTAGTTTGGGATTAATTCATTCCATCATTTTTATTCAGAAACACCTAGTAATTTCTGGTGATAACAATCTTTAAATTCTTTAACCTTAACTTCAGAAATGCTAAGAACCTATCCTTGGCAAATAAGGCCTACAAAAAGTAGATTGAAAATTGGCAGTTCCCCAAAATACTTTTGAATATGTTGACTTAGCCTTTCTAAAAGCCCCTCTGAATTAAAGCACTCAAGCATTACATGTTTTGTCTTTAGAAAAACATGATCATTCATCTACAGTCATGACCCAGCAATATATGAAATGTATTTTTTTCAGTATCACACATATTTGACTTTTTTTTTTTTTTTTTTCAGTAAATGTACCTAAAATAATTTATTCTGTATTTTTAGACCTGCTTTTTCAATCTGGAGGATCTCAATGATTTATTGATGTAATTAATGAATTACAAATTATATATAAGAAACATACGATATCCCTAACATCTCTTATATTTAGTAACATCTCTCAGCAGTACAGCACAGTTTGCCGAAGACTTCCTACCAATAATTAGGATGTAAAGTGGTAGCATAGCTATGTTTTGTTGATTAAATCTTGTCAGATCATTGAGGTCAAATTCTCCTGAAAAAAATGATGTAAGGACTTGATTTAATAATTAGTTAAAATGGAAATACCTCCAAGGTCACAGTCCCTTTTCTAATCTCTTCAGTAATACCAATTCATTGTTAATTCAAAATGAATACACCTACTGAATCACTAAAACACTTTCCAGGCTTCTTCGTTAAATATTTCAGAATGCAAAACCAAGAGGGAATACAGTAGGAAAGTATTATATAATGAATATATTTTTCATATAAAAAAGAGGCAAACATTTAATGTTTTCAGATTAAGGTCCACATTGAGCTAATAATTTATTGTAAATTATTGAAGAGCAACAGTCTTCAGCAAACTGAATTAATATAATAAACATGCTTATTTACTTCATATAAATTGTAGAAAAATAACAGTAATGTCTGGTTTTATAAGTAATATGCATTTCAGTTTAATGTATCATCACTGTTTAGCCTTCTCAGATCCATGATGAAAAAAATTATATAGCCAAATAATAATAATACAGAAACATATATAGAAAAACATAAAACCGGTGCTCTTTTTTCCTTAGTTCCTCAACTACAGAAAGGAGAATGAATGTGTAAATGTGCTTATACAGATATGTCTTTTGTGAAAATACATATATTACCAGACACGGTAGACTGTCTGTCTCTCATACTTATGACTCTGCCAGTTGGACTGTTCTTCCCTGCTTCTTTCCTAGTCTCTTCTTTTTGAAGGCATAATACAATGGCACTTTTTTATTTACTGTACTAAAGCTCCTAAGGCAAGTTCTACATAACAGTTCTCTCTTCAGAGAAAGAGCTGATTCTTATTTATTTTTCTGGATGACAGGATAGTGTAGGTTACAATCTAGACAGCAGTTATACATTAATATGAAAGTGGTGTATACTACTTAACTCAATTATTCCAGATATGCATACATTCTATTCTGAACATATGAATATAATGATAATTTCGCCATTGACATTTGCAGCTCAGCTACTAAATTCAGGATCTTAGTAGTCAGCAATCTCATCTAATTTAAATGGTGGGGCTTCATTAGTAGCCAATGGAGAGAAACTGGAAAATTCAGGATGCAATTCAAGTTTTTCTAAGATGGCAGGCAGACAAAAAATTTTATTATTTCTTGATGGTTGCATTTAACTGAGACTAGGATGCTAAATTTTATCTAATCTAATTTTAGGAATGTAAATCTAGTGCATAAGCATGGACAAATTGTACTCAATGTTATTTTTGCCCGTGATAGACTAATAGAATGTAAATAAATCTTTAATTCAAAGTCTTACAAGATATATCATAAAACAAGAGATTGCAAATATTTTATGTTTTCCTTGAATTTTAATTTAATTTTCTTTGAAAGTGAAAAGTTAACATTTATAAAAAGAGAATTAAAAAAAAAATCAGCAATTGCACATAATTCATGAAATAGCCTGATTTCTACTTTGACACAAAACATTTCAAGAAACTGCATTGCTTAAATGGTTTTATGAATTCTAATAACTTTTCCAAAGTTATTTAATACTGCTTATATTTTTTATGATGAATTTGAATTTCATTTATTTGGATAAGTCACTTTGTACACAAATGACAAAATATAGTACATCGTATTAGAAATATGCTAACATATTCTTCAGCTACATTACGCAAAATAAAACATGAATCTGAAAGTGGTATCATTTTATGACTTTCAAGCATTATTCTATTTTTTCATATACATGTTCTTCTTTTAATTTGTATGTTATTAAAGAATGATAAAAATAAAGGGATCCTCTGCCACTGAGCTTAAAGTTCTGTAGGATGCATATACTACAGCATTATTGGTAACTAACGTGACAGAAATCTATGACTTGGTTAAGATACGTGTTATGTTATTTAGTTAACAGAAGTTGTATTTTTCCAAACCTATTTTGGAAAAAAAACAAATGAAGGAGAACATAAAACAATAATATTCTTAGCATAAAATATTCTGTTTTGTAATATAAAGAAACAATATTTTATGAACTTGGGCATCAGAAGACCTAGTATATGTCACACTGCCTGTGGGTTAAAATTACAAGAGGAAAGCCCATTGATATTAATGATGCATTTTTTAAACAGAACCATAGAAAATATATGAAAAGGTTTCAGGTAGGAAACAGAAGAATAATTAGCATGTGTTATTAGGGATTCCAAGCATGCTTAGTTTCACCAAAGTATTTTAAAGTGATCTTTAAAACTGTTATTGAAAAACCCCATAACTTACTTGAAGATCTTGCTGAGTGTCTGTGTGGCTGCTTATTTTTTTCTCTGTTCTTAGTCAAAGCACTTCCACTGGCCATGGAAACAAGATCTAAATCCGTGTCTTCTCTGCTTACAGGGCTTGCCTGGAAGCAGTGGGAGAGAATGTACACAATCATGAAACAAAATGTAACATTTTCTGAATGCAGCTCACATTACCCCAAATAAACAAACAGGGCCTGTCAAACAACCTTCTTCAAAATGATACCACAATCCTTTATTGTTGCCTAGGCTGAACAAATGCACTATGTCAAAGCATTTTTGTAAATAGGAGCCGATCTTAAAATTGTGGTTTGTGATCTGAGTCAGTGCAGCAACAAAAGAAAACATTTTAGTACAGTAATTTTGAAGAAAATCAATCTTGCAGATGGCTGATGAAACCTTAAACAGCTTAAGATCATTTACTGACCAGTCTATAATTTAAGTTATAGCTGAATGTCAGAGATGTCATATTGGATTATTTTCTGCAATATTTATGTTTTATCCAGGACATGTATCACTTCAATCAATCAAAGACCCAGTAAGTAATTTAATCTTTTAGTTTTTTGCTACTTAACCATATCCATCAGTTAGCATTTAAATTATACTTTAGGTAAGAGTATTTTATTAATTATGAACTTCTACATTTTGGCATGAGGCAAGTTATCTGCAGCTGAATATGGCAAAATAGAAATGAAAATCATTTTTTAGATTAGCCGGAGGTCCTTGTTTTGGCACCATGTAGGGTAATGGTTAAAAGTATTGACCCGGAAGATATCACACACTGTAAATTGTTGTGTCACTTTTTTTTTTTTTCTTTTTTTTTTCCTAGCAATTACTACTACATATTTACTCAACAAGTCCTATCTTTCCTTGAAATTAAAAGCTATTCAATGTCTAAAGCCAACAATACTATTGATTAGATATTGAGGACCGGGAAAAATCAGACACTGGAGAAGAGCGATCTACAAAATCCCCAGTGTAGACCTAGTCAGCTGAAGTACTGACCACAGGGATACACTTAAATTTTCTATTCTCTGGCACTTCAAAAGTGGAGTCCAGAATGCAGATTAAGCCCTTCCTCCATCTGGGCTGAAAAGCTACAAATCCTACAAGAACCTAGGTGTCTAAGTAGAGTCCACTTTTTCAACTTAAACAAACAAACAAAACCAGAGAGAGAGAAAGAAAAAGAAAATGCTGGTGGCAATGCAATGAAACTTTTACACAATATATTAGTAGCTAGACTGCTTGATCAGTCTTTGGGAGACTGGGTCTCAATTCCTTTCTCAGACAGCTGAGGCCTGCAGTTCCCTTTTTCTCAGGAAAATGCCATGACTGTAAAGTTGTAGGCTATTCTGGAGGAGACAATCTCCAGACTTCCTGTTCAAACCAGCTCACTGTACCAAGAGAAGCATTGCTCCAATGTAGACAAGCTTTGTAGTCCAGTCTAACAGAGAATTCAAATGAAATGGAGACCTGTTTCATTTCTTTGTCTTTATCCAGGCACTGTTTAATGTAAAATTCATTAAAAACTTCATGCCATTTTCAAACCAACAACTCCAAAGATACAGAGATTTTATGCTCTTCCTTTGTGACTGTGTACCCTTTGTGTCAACACAGAAAGTTTATTCCTTGCTTCCTGATGTCTGTCTTTTATATATTTAATGACCATTATTATAAAGTTTCACTTTGCACAGGTAGCAGGATGCATTATTGTTGTTAATATCAATTTTATTTGCTCTTCCATAGCAATATTAAGAAACTTTCAGGGGAATAATAGTTTTATCCTGACAATTCTCCATATTTTTGGCCTTACTTTTATACAATCCTCTTAGGCTTCCGAGCTTTGCATGTTTAAAATTTTAAAATTTAAACTTTTAGTTTCTCTTTAATTGAAATAATGCAATCAATGTGATGCTCAGAGAGGTTCAAAACAATGGAATTGATCATTCTTATTTCTATTTAAAGTGTTTCAATGCATAGCAGAAGTTGTGTCACAATTTGCAAAGACCCAGAAGGCCACAGCATTTTAAGCAACTTACTTTTACATGGAATTATTATCTACCTACATACTGTACCATCATAGAAGCTGAGGTTTCATCACCTTATAGACTACATTATTTAGGGTCATATGCTAGATTTTAATTTGGCTGTCTGGCTCTCTCATATAAAATATTTGTTATATTCTTTCAAATAAAGACAAGTGTTTTCAGCCAATTACAATCAAAGTACATTTTAAAGCTGTATTAATCTCTGGAGCAAATTTAATTAATTAAGGTTTGTAAAGAACCTGATTAAATGTTCTCTGAAATTAATTAAAACCTTCTCTTTTACTTCTATAGCTTAGAGCCAAAATTTACAAGAAATTTAAGATACTGGTACACTTTTTCAGAGTACAGTATTGGACTTCAGTCTGTAGTGCTCACCACATTTAAATTTTTGGATATTTTGCCCTTAGCTTTATTATTACAAAATATTTTTTCCCATTAGTTGGAAATTAATTATATCAGGAGGAATATTTGTCTTAAATACAGTTCTGCATACAAATATTCACCTATTCCTACATTAAATTATCAAGGTATTCTGTAATCTGAGGTAAAAAAGTGCTGCTAATTTCAAGTTATATAAATGATTTTGAGATGCTGATCAGTAGTGAAGTGGTTAACTATGTAGGTAACATCTAGTAAATATGCAACAAAGATGAATAGGGAAGTCTATTCTACTTGTAATTCAGGAAAATCATATTTAATTTAAAACGCCCAGCTTAAATTGTAAGTCAGCATGCCTTCCACTACCACATATGTGGTAGTATTAAGCAAAATTATCAAGATTAATAAAATAAGATCTTAAATTTACTTCAGGCTACTAAATAGGGTTCATTCTCCAGTGAAAAGGGCTAAGACTTCTACGACTTTATTGTTAATATGCAAACACAGAAATACTATTTCGTGTCAGCTAAAAACAAAGCCTTAAATTCTTGGAATGCCTACAGATATCAGTTAGAAAACTACATTAATCTAGTATGTTCAGAATCCAGGCTTATGTAACACATACAAGTTAGGGATGCTATTACACACCAGGAAACTCTATAAACGAGCATATGACATATGAATAAATGACTGGAAATGCCCAGGAATGTTTTCCTGTTCTAATTCTCTCTCTGCCTCTCCCTCCCTCTCCCTCTTCCTCTCCCTCCCTCCCTCTCTCTCTCTCTCTGTGTTTGATTTGGTGAATGTATATTTTCATCTTTCTTTCAAATTACCAGCACTTTTCCCACTTTTTGGTAATGATTACTGCTGAATGTTAACTTAATTATTGTCAGGATTTTGTAGCTTTTAACTGAGTTACTTTGCAAAAGCATTAGGACTATGTTCAGATTTCACATTTCAAACTTGAAAAGCTAACAAAATATAGATAAAATTTAAAAACATAATTCTCCATCCATCTATGTGTATAAACCACATTATTATTTCATTGCCTATATAAAGCTGCTTTCTACATTAGAGATACATTTTATTCCTTTATTTCTATTTTTTGACCTATTGCATTTTTCACAGTATTTCATTTATGTGTAACAGCTGTGTAACATGGCACAGGCTGCGACGATCCCATAACATTGCTTGTTATGTGGGTACACCACATAATACTGTTGTGGGATTGCTGTAGAATTTTGTGGACAGAACTGCTTACTGTAAACAGGATACAATCTACCTATGTGCATATATGCTTATTGATAATTATATAATGTGTAATTTAGATAACATTACTAGATTATAATTTGTTCAAATCAGAGCAATTACTTTTTTAGACTTTATTTAATAAATAACTATTAGTTCTGCTGCATCTAAACCCCATCAGAAGTCACCCAGTTCATAATTTCAGCCACTGAACATTCCAAAAAAAACCCCTAAGAATTGCATAGACATCATACCAAAGAAAAATCTTAGACAAAACCTGACTTAAAGAAAATAGTAATAGTA
Organism: Stictonetta naevosa; assembly: GCA_011074415.1. NCBI lineage: Eukaryota > Metazoa > Chordata > Aves > Anseriformes > Anatidae > Stictonetta > Stictonetta naevosa. The sequence goes on from CM021697.1 coordinate 49,904,459, forward strand.
ATGTCTAACTCTTAAGACCATTTATTCAATCATGAATTTTAGAAGAGTTTATAGAAGCATTTCCAAAACACACGTATTGCATAGTTGAGGAAACCAAGGATTATAGGTGCTGGAGAGGGCCAAGATTGCTCCAAGTACAGAATGAGGTACATAATCTTAGAGGCACATGCCACATCATGGAACTATGGAAATTTGTTTTATATGTTATATATATATATATAATACTTATATACATTATATTTTGTATGTGAATAGAAGACACAGACCTTGTCAGTTCCTGATGTGAATTAATATGGAAGTAGCTCAATGCAGTTCAATATGAGCATCAGTTCAATACCAGCAGTATAAACAAACACACCAACAAAGCATGTTGCCATACTTTATAAATAGACATAAAATAAATACACAAGACTTGTGTTCTCATACTTGGTACAAACTGAAATAAATAGATGAAAATACTGTATCTATATAAATACAATAAAATTAAGTTTTTAATTGTTCCTCAGATACACATGGAAACAAGGAATGTGTAAATAACTAGATACTTGCAACCAACACATTAGAATCAAGTACAGCTCTAGCACAATTAAAATTACAATTAATATTCCATATAAAGCTAAATTCTGTATTGTTCTTAAGTTCATTTTTTTTTTTTTCACCCCCACATAATTATGTCAACAAGAATATTGCTAACTTGGCAATAAGATGTGAGGTCATACACTATAAATTGGTGTCATACCACTGCTCACTACCAAAGCAACTTTTGGATATTTCTGACAATAAATCTTTTCAACTATTAAATCTTCAGATTGTTAAATCATTTGTATTCCCCCTCCTGCCAGCCAACAGAATTGCCCATTTCAGAAAATACTTTTTTTAATGCTGCAAAGAAAAGAATGAATCACAAGAAGACTAGAGGCCATTTTATGAAAAAAAAATAGTAAAGAAATTGTAGAAATAAATCTGACTTTACACTATTTTTAATAATGTTACTATATTTATATAGAAGTCTAACTTTCTTTTAGTAAATGACACTGGGCATATTAGAATGATTTAGGTATGTGACAGAGAATTTAACAACATTTGAACTTGTCTGATTGACAAAAATACATTTTCAGTTAATAATGTAATTGGTGCTGAACCATATTTATTGCTTTAAAACATTTTTAAAGGCTGATTTAGAAGCTTTAAAAAACACAGTTATATTTGATATCTTAAAAACAAAAACAGCATCAAATTATGAAACCAGAACCCTATGTACACATATGGGTTCTTGTGCCTGAACCTTTTCCTCTGATCTCCATCAATGGTTGATTTGATTGCCAAATAGAGACGACATTAAAGAATTATATTCAATCAAAAAAGCTCCTGGTTGTTTTTATACCAAATATGCATTTGAAAACCTCAGCTGAATTCTGCAAAACTCCACATGGAAACAAGTTCTTACCACAAGTTGTACTTGTCCACTGTTGCAGATCACAGGATCCAACTCAGGCAAAAAAGAACAGCTGGGAAAAATGTAAAATTGAAGTTTCAATAAATATCACTGTATTGGGTTCATTAAAATACCTGTGAGGATCTCATCCTGGAAACATTCCTGCTCATATGTAGCTAAGTAGCAGTGACACCATTTAAAATGATTCCATGGTTAAAACATATGTTAAAGTATCAGAGTAACTAATATTACAATTAATAGTACATAATATTAAAATTAAGAAATTATTAACTATTATTGTTTATTTCAATCATAAAACACTAATTTCAAAATGTAGATATCAATAAATACAATACATGACTGTTTGCATGTACTGACATAAATTATGACTAAATCAGTTGTCACACTATATAGTCTGTTTTCAGTTGCATAAATGTATCAAGTGTTCTAAATAGTCTGCCAATGATGTTCCAGTGTAGGTCAGTGGGAATTTTGCCATATGCATAAATGGTATAATAATCCTAAAAATGCCAGTACAAATATTAGTGCATAGCACACACCCACAGAGGTAACAAAATAATATTTAAATAACATTTTAAAAAAATGCCTTTACAAATTTCTGTCTTCTTAATTTCAAACATCATTATATATTCTGCTCCAGTGTTTTCATTCAAATTAAAAGTCAAGACAGATATCTTAAACAAGCTCTTGGAGTGTTTCACTGTTATGGAATGTGACTGACATATTTTCTGAAGAATATCTGCTGCATAGACTTCCTTCAGTCATTGATATAGTTTAGAAATGTGGAATATTTTCCCATGTAAAACGTAACAATATGCAGTCCATTTCATTATGAATTAAATACATTTTTAATGAAAGTCAAGTTAGCTTATAGTAAATTCATTGCTTGCTTATTGACCCCTTGTTTAGTCCTGTTAGAGATGCCTGTGTCTATTCTGCCCATTAATGGTTTCACTAAGGTATCAATAGCTTATATTGACAAGCTTATATTGACAAGTATATGAGAAGCATATACTCACTCTTTTAACATTCATTTAGGGAATAAAATTACCTTTTCCTTTAACTGTATTGATATTTTACCTGTTTAATAATCGAAACAAAATAGAGAGCATATTTACTATATTTTACTGAAGTATATATACCATGACGATGAAAAAGAAGGTTTTGAAGACAAAATATTAATACATAGCATATAGTTAAAAAGTGGGTGTTTTACTTCCTTAATTGAATCAAACAATATAGGTAATGTTACAGTTGATGTAATTACATAAAACTGTAATACATACCAATAAAGTTACAAGGTATATAAAGAACAAGCACTTTTTCCTATACTATTTACAATACAAAAACCTTGCTTGCGTAAACCTATGTTTATACTTTATCATAAAGTTCTGCACTGTGTATCATACCATTATCACTGTGGAAGAAGTATCTATTCAATAACTAAAACAATTCTAAAAGGTACTGTGTTTGGGACCCGGAAATATGGTATACTGTATGCTAGCTACAAAGTCATGTTTGTTTTAGAACTATTAACCTAGGTTTCACTTTACAAGATAAATTTACAAAAAAAAAAAAAATCTAATTTAAAGGCAATGACCTCACCTCTTAGTATTTTTTGAACTGGCTGCTTCATAAGCCGAAAGCTGTGTATGAAGCCATTGGTATGTAAAGTCTTTTCTCCTTTGTAATTTCTCATCTAAAGTAGTATCCAGCTGAGAAAATTCTTCTTTTTCACCTGGGGAGGAAAAAAGATACTCTTGTATTTTGCTGTTATTTTGAAATATCAGATTGTAAATGATTCCACAGAAAAACCTGAAGCATACTGCCTTTTACAAAAGAAAAGCCACAATTACTTCATTTTATTGCAGAGTCCAACTGACTCCAGAATATTTTACACTTCAGATATATTTAGGAAATATTTAAAAATTAATTTTGCATTATATGGTTTATTTTCTCTTTCAGGATCAAACAGAGGCCTTCTGAATAAATTTATTTTTATTGGGAAATATAATTCTTCTTAATGAAATGTATATAGAAAAATACGGATAAATTGCTTGTCAAAACATCTATGAACGCTGCTCACTGTACTATCTCTGTGGTTAAAAATACACATTAATTTACAATTACAATTCTATTTACCAATACATAAGGTAAAAACTTGCCATTATATGTAAAAGTGGACACATGGCAATCCTATTCCTCTGATCTTTTAGTGATACTTTAATGACAGCTTCCAATATTGGATTTCAAAGCAATTGCATACCTTATTATTACATATATTTTGGCACATGAAAGAGACTCCAAGACAATAAAACATCAACATTACAACAAAAAGCTGCATAACTCTGGAGGTTCTTCAGTCTTTGGGAACATTCTCTTGGATACCTGACATGTTTTGAAGCATAAGGAAGAGGATGCCAGAATTGGAAGAACCTACAGAGGAAGCATCATTGCTGCGTGTGGACATTCATGAACAACTTTTTATTTTCTGCCTTTATACATTAACTTTATAGGCTATGTCTTTCTTGGTACCTTTGACTCAAGAGACATCATTTACGAGACATCAGAACACTTTTTTTTTTTTTTTTTTTTTAACATTTGGTTTTGCCTTTTTTCCCTCTCTAATCTCACTTCAGAAGACATTATCTTACTGTTTTCTGATGATTATTACTTTTTTCCCTTTCAAAGGTTTTCCTTACTCTCCCTGACAAGTGAATTTAGCAGTGACTGGAAGTTATTTAGTAAACTGTAGGGGTGGACCTCTTGCACTTGAACCAGCAAAGTATGTAAGTCATTCCACTTTGTATAAAGCCCATTTACTCACTAGGAATGATTTAACTATCAATAAGTATAATGGCATAGAGTATCACAATTGAGGTGAATGGCTTCCTTATATTCTTTATTTTAAGCCTTTATTGACATTCAAGTTTTGACAATATGAACTTCAGATACAGGCTATTCTCAAACTTTGTCAGAGGGTTGCTATGTTATCTGTAGTATTTTTATTCTTCCATAAAAATTATAATTTCATTTGCATGACCGGCAAACTGTTGTTTCTCAGTTCCCTTTTACCTGACTCTGCAGTATGCTTACTGCTTTCATCTTTTAGCTTTAAAGGAATATTGTTAAAGTATCATAGCTGCTTATAAAACCTGGAAATAAAAATGTCTTTTGGTTGTGCTCTTCATTTATCTCAGTATAGGGAATGTCTATTTGAATTAAATCCATTCCTTGGGCTGAAGCTGTTCAATTGTCTAATCCATAATACATAGTCATAGACGTCTTGGTAGTTAGACAGTCTGGAAGCTAGATGGAAGAATATATTATCTGCTGTTGTAAAGGACTCTCATGTACCTCCTTGCTATTGTACATACTATCAGGAAGAGAGAAAATGAAAAGCTTAGATGGAGCATCACTGAATTATCCAGATAAGGTTGTGAGGTCTGCCTAAAAAAGATCAAGCAGTGAACTGATGGATCACTGTCAGATATTAAAATAGAGAGTCATAATAACAAAATTCATCACCTTCCTTGAATACAGCAAAAGCCACTTCTTTCCTAAGTTTATGATATTCTTTTCCTGTGTTCCTAGTTCAGCAGTATAGCTTTTTGAACAATTGTAGTGAACATTTGCTCTCTAGTGAGAAATAATTCCCCAAGACATTAGCTTTATGTCCCTTCTTATTTATATTTACAGAAGAGTTTGGTCCAGTATTACCCATATTTCTCAGGAGAATTATTTCTTCCCAGAAAAATGATCAGTATTAACTAAGCATTTGCTAAAACATAGCCCTTTAACTCTAGTACAAGGAAAATCTATGTAGGGATTTAAAACCAATATTAGAATCGTAGAATCATAGAATATCCCAATAGAATATTGGGATATTACATATAATCTATAAATAATATATAATATGATAAGTATATATAATACATACATACATACATATATATATATATGTTAGAATATATCCCAATAGAATATTGGAAGGGACCCACAAGGATCATCGAGTCCAACTTTTGGCCCGCCCCTGCCTTGCATGGGAGCTCTGCAGGCAGCCCCCAGTCTGCCGTTGCCAGAGACAATGGTTTATTTCCAGCAAAGATTTTTAATATTACAAGTTCATGTCCAAGTCTGTGTATCAATGACAGTCAAAAGAGAATGTACATAAAATAAGCTACAATAAAACTTACTAAAATATATTTTTAACTTGGCAAGTTATTTTTCCAAACTGGAAAAATGGATGAAATTCTGATGGAATTCTGTTTGAAGCAGTTTTGTTTATTGAAATTTTATTATATATATTCATACTAGAATTTTAAAAAAATATTGAAATGAGAAAGTGATCAAGAGTAAAGTGCACCAAAAATGCAGAAAACAACATTCTATTTTCTTATTTGGAACATATCCATAGTCTTATATTTAATAACAACATAAATCTTATGAAAAAATACTGTTATGAATTAAAACACAGCAGTACCACTTTCCTGTTCCACTTATGAACATCATGTGTTGGAGGATCTTGGGTATCAGTATCATTAACAGGCATTTGCTTGATAGCTTTCTTAAATTAAGGCTCTGTTTTTTTTTTTTTAAACCTGGACATGATTTTGTAGAAGTACTAACACTCACAAATTCCACAGAAGTTCATAAGAGCTGTAAGCATTCTGCAACTTTGAAATGGATCAGACCTATAATCTTTAATTGTTAAACCCAGAGAACTCTTAGAATATCAAAGAAAAAAGGAACACATCAAAGAAGGAAGAACCCCATAAAGAAAAAAAAAATCATCTCAGAGGTATTTAAACTAGTGTACACACAATAGATTATCATTTCTAAGCTTTCAAACTTTTTTTTTTTTTTTTAACAACACAAGTTAATAATTTACAACTGGAATAGTCTTACACTAATGCCATTTGTGCAATAATGACTTTTAAGTGTTACCAATTAATCCACACAGATGCTGTGCACTTATGTCAGGCTCCACCACAGTTTTCAGGGGAACCTAATGCCATTTTCTTGCAGAATTTGAGTACTTAAGTAGAGAGAACCTATTCAGAAGAACCTGTGCATCTGAAATGTCCTTGAAACTAAATATTACAGGAAAATAACAAATTATTTCCTAGGTCTCCAAATCCACATGCAAACCCATAATAACCTGAACTTTTGAGGCTGACATCCAGAAAGATGTCAACTTTGGTGTCAAATTCTGTTTGCTCTGAGACAGCACGTCTCATGTTCACTTTAAAATATAGATATATTTTGTTAGATATACATATATTATGTTAGACTATCTCAGGATAATCTATTAAATTAGTTATAGAAGGGCTAAGAATCTGTGAACTACTGCTGGTGAAGTGCCCTAAGTTCTAGATAGAGTCAGGCTTTTTTCTCCCAGGATTTTCTTCAAGTTTGATGTATCTTGTGCCCTCAGCTGTAGCAGTCAGCTTTAAAAAGGGGTTAAAACATCCCCAAAGAGAATAGCTTGGGATGCAAAAGCTGGAGATTCAAATCTCATAAGGCTAAGGAGTACCCCAAACCCATGTTTCCCACTGCCTAAGGAGTCCCTCATACTCATGTTCCCCACTGCAAGGCCATGTGCTATTAAAGCAAGCCAGTATACCAAATGAGATAGTGACACAATGTCTACATTCAGAGAAATGCTTCAGATTCTGCATTTTCAGATTCTATTTCTAGAAAACACTGATCCTGACTGTTCTCAATCCCAAACTCTTTGTCACTTTTATGCAAAGGGGTGCTGAGGCATCCAATTCAGCACTGACTTTTGTTCAAATCTATTTGTTGATGATGGGAAGATAAATATTCTACTTTTGATATGACATACATTTCTTGACACAGAGAAGTATGTTAAGTCTGCACTGTATCTACAGTTTAATCTACAGTTAAATTTTGAGTTTAGAGGGTTATTTAATTCACTTCAAAATTTGCTTCATACAGAGTACAATACATATAAAGTTAGAGAATGAAAATTAAGACCCATAATGTGAAAAGAAGGGCTTGGAATTTCTTCAGTATTCTAAGTTTTCCTCCTTTAACATAAAAAATCTGTGACCAGAGTTAATTTTCTCAATATGTATTCTGGAAATGGTGCTCTTAATATGGGAATTAAGTAGCTGAGTTGGATATAAAATTCATGTCAATGCTATTAATACATTGATTATTTTTTCTTATCTGTCAGTATTCTGGTATAGATTAGCAGCAGTCAGCAATATAAATTCTGAGAGTGCCTGCATGTGAGCCTATATGCAAGTGTACTATGAATACATTATTCTGAATAAAAATTAAAATGATGCATACCCACTGAGGATTTTTATTATTTCTCATATCTTCTATAATGTTTTAATAAATAATAATAAAAAATCTCAAATTCCTAAACCTAAAGCCCATCTTTTAATCTCATCCTCTCCAAACTTTAAAATAAAATAATAAAAAAAAGACATTATTTCTGTCACAATCTGTATAATACATACAGAACTGAAATTTAGAACAACACAAGCAATAACTCTGATACTAAGGCAAGAAACTGAAGAATTTGGAAACAGACCAGAAAATACTTAAAACAAAAACAAACAACAAAACAAATAACCAAACATAAACACCCATAAATTTACACTGGAACTTAAGAGAAATGTGAGGAATTTCTTCACCCCCACAAAACTTAACACATTTCTCAGTAGTTTACTTTGTCAGAAGTTACTACATTCACTTATGTATTACATAGCTACCACTACATGCCCATAACACTGTTTTAAGAAAATAGATGGTAGTTAGAGTGGTCTTTAGCATGTACACAGGTATTCAGTATATACATTAGTAATATTTATAAAATTTCCAGACAGTTAGTATCATGTAGCAGTAACTGATGTGGAGTTTGCTTCACTTAAAATTATAATATCACCAGATCGTGTTTCTTTATCTACAAGTCAGGTCTCGAATTTTCAGGCAGTGAAACACATTTCTACCTTAAAAATAAAGAATCTTGTCTGTGACATTGAGAGATTAATTTTAGATTTTACTTTCCATCTGAGTAACTTTTGACTAAAGTAATTAGCATATCTGGGGGCAGAATGAATGGAATACAGAGAATATTTATAGCAGTGCCTGAGTGCACAGATGAGTAAAAGATGAAACAGACATTTTTTCAAATGAATACCACATGAGGTTACAACCTGAAAAAAATCTTGATGCTACAAATGCATTATCATTTATGTCCAAAGAGTTTTGAATATAGGATTGCTGATCAAGCCACAGGAGTATGTGCTTCAAAAATCATAAAAACAAATATAGAAAGGAAGAAATACTTTTTTAAAAACTTTTCCTATTTTTCTCTTTTTTATCAGATATTTCAGATTCTTTCAGACAATAATTAAGGTCTACTATATCACTCTTACATCTTCAAACTTCCTTCTCAACTCTAACCTCTTCATCTGCTATAGAAATTATCTCCTTTTCACCATGCAACTGTTCTTGACCTCACCTCACACTCATCTTTCTGTTACGAAATTCATGTATTTACCACACTCTTAGTCATGAATAAAATTAGACCATAATCTTTTTTTTTTTTTTTTTTTTTTTTTTTTTGGCTGCCCTTTTTCTCCCTGTTTTCATTTCTATTTTTTGTTATGTTCTACACTATGGTCTGTTTTAGGGTGATTCGCACCACCTCCTTGGTTTATTCTGCTTCAGTAGTTAATATATTTCAGCCTCTCTCACCTGTGTTATCTTTCTGAACTCTTAATATTAGATTATGCAAAAGCTGAATACTTTCACTGAGATTCCTAAACCACTGAAATTTTACAAATTTCAGCTTCTGAATTCAAGGAAAACAGAATTTTATACTTAGGGCTTCCCACACATTCTTTTCTATTTCACTGCTTTTTCCTGTCTCTGCATAATACACCACAACGACTATTTGTCAGTAGTGATTAGTATTTATACACAGCTTATTGGTTATTCTCAGTTTCTTCCTTTCCCAACCTTGAAACGAATTCAAGTCTCACTTAATCTTCAACAAAATGCTTTTAAAATGCTTCATTTAAAGTTATTTTTATCTAACCATATTACAATATTGCTGATTAAGTTCTCTTGGTATCTTCTGATTATCTCTTTCGCAGCAACACACTATCACACAGATTTATTGAAAACTACAAAATTTAAATCTATATAAAATTGCAATTTTTTGTGAACATGGTACATTTCCTTTTTTTTTTTTTTTTTTTTTTTTGTTATATGCTTCACTGACCTGGCATTAACTTCAAGGTAGAATGAACTCTGTTCCTTGCAATTTATCCAACTTTCACAATGTTATGGGCTGTCACTATTTTCTCTACTCCACCATATATATGTTAAACATGATTTCTCATTTATCTTCTCTAAATTCCCTTGTTACAATATTGGTTTCATATCATGCCATTCCTTAAGACATACAACACCTTTCTGAATTGCTTTATAAGCCTAAAGAAATATTTAATCTGAGGTGTGTACAGGAAGATGTCACACATGCAATTGCTGATTTTATTTTTTGCTAATTCATTACTGTTCTGATCTGATTCAGGCAGTTAATCTTGTGATAGGACCTGAAGATGCCAGTGGGAAAAAGATTGTGATCAAACAGTGGAGGACAAATAAAAATAGTAATATAGGAATACGTTACTTGGGTCAATTAGAAAAGTCAGGAAGAAAAAATAAAGGAATACTAAAGCAGTTGTTTAATGAAGGTCCACACCCTCTAATACATTTCATGATATTCCCTTGTCCACAAAAGTATTATTTCTTTAAAATTAACTCAAAAAAACGGAACCAAATTCTGCCAGTTGACTAATTTTCTACCATTAAAGCTTCTACATTTACAGTTATGTAGACTACTGTTCTTACATATTAGTATCAAATTAATAGCAAAATCAAAATATTACAACTGTCAACACTGGAACCAAATATATGATTAAGGTTATTTTAATCTCAGTCAATGACAAAGGCCATCTGAATTTCAGAGCACAGAAAAAGCAGGACAAAACAAAGGAAAACAAAACACTGTCTTAGTTAGCAATCAAAAATTGTGAGGTTAGGTGTATTTCTGATCAATATTGATCGATATTTAGCTGTGGTTACTATGATTTGCCATTTATTAAGTTTTGAATTAAATGCTATATAGTTACTGACTCCACTCAGTTGAAATATATCAATTGTTCTGGGTATTTTAGTTTGTACTAGGAGAGGCACTGAAGGCTCTCCAAACATCATATTCTTCAGATCCATTATGCTGAACAATTATAGTTGTGATAATAATGTAATAAACAGTATTATTATCATTGTAGCCAGAAAATTTCATATTAGTGCTGTTTTTTAGAAGATGTGGTGATAGTGAAGATGAACTTCTTAAGGAGTAAGTGTAAAGCAACAGATGACTGATAAGATGGAGAGCATACAAAAAGAAAAGCTGACTATCTAAATACCCACTGCCACAACCAATAATGATACTTGCTTTATCAGGTTACTCAAACTTAAAAAAAAAAAAGGTAAAAAAAGTTGCATTACATCTGAAAACAACTACAATAAACCAAACCAACCAACCAAACAAAACCAACTAAATTGGTTCTTGCTAAAAAATATGAAACAATTCTAAAGAAAATGAGAACTATAGGCATATTAGCCATATGAACACAATGAGGTGAATTCCTGATGTAAACTGCTGCCTCCTGTAAACAGCACTCTTCAAGATCCACTTGGGTTTTTATGAGTTCTGAAAATACATACACCTCCAGCACTACACAGTTTCTTCACATTATTCTTGTTTATAGTCTTCTATGAATATTGTGTTCTGTAAACTTTATACTGCTTCAGCCACATGAGCAAATTTCATCAACAGGTCTGCTGAGGAGTAAATTTTGAGTACTGTTACCAAAATATCTTTGGGAGTCAAGGCCCTTGAAGAAACAAAGAAATTAAGAAGTAAAAATTACTTTGAAATGATATGTCCAGCATTTCCATGCTCAGTTAACTATGACTAAATAGGATAGAAGTAGATTGAGCCTATTATGTTACTTACTGCCTACACTCACCTTCTATCTGTTTACCCAAATCTACCTCGTAAAGAATCCACCTCTAGTTTTTCTCATGTTCTTTTGGAATTATTAAACCCCTTAATGAAGGATGCTTTCCTTCAATGGAAATGGAGTTTATATTGCTCAAGAGAAAATTAAGGAACATACAAATATTTTTAAAATAATTCTTTTGATAGATTTTAATTCTATACATTTCCAGCTTTTAAGATTAACTGACAAACAATCAAGAACATGAACAGAAGTGCTTAGCTGCTCATTAATGAAACTGAATTTCCAAGCAAGAAAAGATTATCACTTTGTATGGAGGGCAAGCAAGAGGATTATCTTTCTTTACATTAAATAAACCAACCAAAATTAAATAAGATATCAGATTTTCCAAAGAAATTATCAAAATAAATAAAAATAGATAAATACAAAAGAGCATTTTTTATGAGTGCAGGAGGTTTCAACTACTGTGTTGCTCCCTATGACGTGGGCAAAAAAATACAATAAAACAGTAAATTTTATTGAGTGGGACAACTATTAAGATAGGTTTTGTTTATACTGAAGGACTTAAAAGTAGAAGAGAGGGACAGAAAAATTCAAACCCAATGAAAGATTGGTTCAAAATAACAATTTGAGATTGCTATGTGACACTTGTGTCAAGTATTAAAAATAAATACATAAATCATTAATGAGGAGCAACATGAAGTTAGTAAAGTGGACTTAAACCATATTAATAATTATCTCATAATTTTGTGCACAAGTAATTAATGTAAATTAAGTACTGTAAAAAAACATGTAACAGTGTATCACAGCTTGGGAATGTACATTTTAAAAAGTCTTAATTATGTTTACCCTTGAGAATAAACGTTTTCTCTAGATAGTTATCTGAGTAACATATGAACTTATTTTTAAGAATTTATGTTCATCAACACATGTGATGTGCACAACATGAGTTTCACTCATTGGTACTTATCAGTGCAGACTGAGTAGTTCAATTTTGAATACCTGTGAATTGGTCATGTACTCTATCACGGATACATATAATTTTGGATTTAAGTGTTTTATTCTGTGTGGGTGAAACTATTTCTGGCTTACTTTCTGACGTAGACTAGAAATACCTGTTGGTATTTGATGACGGTACTGTGACAACACTTCATAGTTTTGTCAGTGAGGTAACAGTAGAACAACTTTACATTGTCAAATACACACACAAAATCTACACAGATTAAGTCCAAGGTGGCTGATTAATTTACTTCATGGTCAAATGCAGAGGTATCACCGAAGATCAGGTCTGCCATTATGTCAGACATAAATATGGCTTGATTTAATGCTTATTGAATTCAATGGTGAAAAAAAAATCTCAGACTCTACATCTAAAGAGAGGCAAACCCCAAGCAGATACAATTCTTATATATTTGTCTTCATCTTAAAAATAACTACAAATAATAGGGACTTAAAAAGGCAATAAATACAGATAGATATAAAAATACCAATTCTTCTTAAGAAGTTTTATTTATTTATTTACTTGGTTTGTTTATACATCATGGAAGAAAATAAACAATATTAAACTCCAGATCTATTCAAAAAAGGGAATTCCCTTTGTAAAGGATGGGTGAAAACAAAAGCAAAAACATGATTTGCTGGCAAGTTGCCCCAAACTAATTCTTAATTGATGTTGTTCAAAGAGCTTAGTACTTTTATAGAGTTCTTTACAAACTAGATTGAAATTTTCAGCTTATAAACACTTGAAAAGTGCAATAATTTAAACACAGCACATCATTTTAGTTAAATCAACACACATTCAAGAGTATTTAGCCCTAGGGGAATTGAACTTAATTATATTGATTTTGAATCAGTTATTGTTACAACTGCATATTTTTTTCTTTCTATAAAAAGAAGTTTTGAATGATTTATCTCACTGAATAATGAAAAAAGAATAATTTTACCCTGGATCCTCCTGTTCTGTTAGGGAATTTTGTTTTGACCTTTATGTAAATTATTTTTTAATGAGAAAATGAACACGCTTGATTGTTAATATTTTATTCTTGGAGTAGGTGGGATTAAGTTAGTTTCTTTCTTACTAAACTTCTAAGCTAAATTGTTCACTAAACTCTCCACCTCACTGACATATACATAAGTTAAATACCATGATTCTGAATAGTTGAATTTGCCTCATGTGCATTCTGTTTTATTTGCCATAACTTTTAAGACAGCCATAAACAATAAACTTAAAAGTATAATTTGTTTTGCTTGTTGTTCAACAACATTAAAAGTATAATTTGTTTTGCTTGTTGTTCAACAACAGGTAAAACAGTTGTCCATTCCTAACTTTGCTTATTTGTAGCCACTTATCTAAGCTTCTGCAATTAGCACAGGATTCAAAAATGACTAAAAGCACATAAAGTCCAATTATATAAGTGAATTCACACTTGAAATTAAAGAACTTCAATAGATAACCTTACACATTTTACATCAGAATAATGAAACATAAGTTTTACAATCTTACAGATTAAACTACTCTATTAAAATTATATTACCTTACATGGGACTTCTTATAAAAGATATAAAAATAAAAAATTAACTGACCAAAGCAGTTAGGATTTGTAACAGTCACTGTCATGGAGAATGAACATCATATCTTACCAAGTTTTAAAGTAACAAGACAATGTCTGCTTTTTACCTTATATCAAAGAATGTTTTGTAAAAAAGACACTAATATAGGTGTTTTTTTTTTTTTCATACAAGATATATAAACTATAACCCAAAATAATCTGAGCGAAAAGGTGAACAGAATCCTTTAAAACAATGGAGAAATATTAATCATAGACAGAAAATCTTTATAAAAGATATAATATTTCTATCATGTAGCAAGATTTTTCTGCTTTTCTGATCAGAAAAGTTAAATACAGTACATGAAAAGCAGTACATTAGAGGTACTGATACAGCCACTGGAAAATGGTATATGAACTAGCCATAAGAACACAAAAAATATACATGAGTAAATACACATTTTTTTCTGTATCTTGTAACACAGTTCTTGAAACTCTGAAATCTTTGAACTTCTCCAAAGTCTGGTTCAGTGAATGAATGCATCAAGGTATACTAAAACTGCAGAAATGTCTGAATAGCATCATCATCCTCTAGGCAGCCAGGTCTCTGAACAGACTTTCCCTCAGGATTCTGGTTAGAAGAGGAGGAAAAGAGGAGAATAGAATGCAATGAGGTAGCAAAATAGTCACTAAAACCAATATATTCAGTTTTCCTTAATACTTAAGAAGTCTTAATTTTACTTACCCACTCCCAAATTCCAAACAGATTCTTCAGTTTTCACTTGACTAGTCCTGAATAACTTTACATCTCATAGTGCTCTGTGACATCAGTACTGTCTCCTTGTGCAACTGTATTAATTATGCAATGAAAAAAGAGAATTCATCCCTACCATTTCTATAATGAACACATTGTTGATGGGAAATCTCAAAAAGATATAACACTCTTAGGAGAAATTTAAAAGTTTAAAGTCAGGAATTAGCATGACAGATGGATAACATGCATGTTAATAAACTGAAATAGTAGTAATTATTTGTACAAAAGTATAAAAAAAAATATTGAGCAGTCATAGTAATGGAAGAAAGAATTATTAAAATTTATTCCAAGTAAGTTTTTATAAATATTTCCGTTTGCAATAAATGAAAGATGTTTGAAAGAGAATTTTGAATACAGTGCACACAACTCACATGGTATGATGACAGTCTATGCAATGTTTTAGCATATGTAGACCAGAGTACAAGTAGAGTCTGACAAAACCTAAGAAGGCAGACCTGGCTAAGAGTCAGGAGTCACGCTTATTAAATTGAACTCTCAGGGGTATCATGCAATCAGAGGTCACAATCGAGGCAACAGAAGCAATGTCACGATATCAGAGAAAGGGCCAATTCAGACCTGCTCCCTGACAGGCAGTGAGGTCAGGGCTTGCGGCAAATAACTGTATTAAAAGGGAATATTCTCTGCACACTTTTAGAACTGTCATCTGAACAAACAAAGCCAGGTCATTGGTAGGTTAAATCAGAACTTTCTGCCTTAGTAGCACATAGCTTCTTTTCTTTCTACATTCACTACTAATTTCTCAATTACAAAATATACAACCATCAGATACTAAAGCAAATTCTCAGGAAATTTAACTTTGAAATTAAAAAAAAGATAATCTATCTTTGACAAAAGAAATCCCTGTTCTCTTCATAAACTGAAAATTACTGAGCTTGTTTCATATCAGAAAAACAAAACAAAGAAACAGGAAAGTGCTTTAGGATACTGACTTCAGTTTCACATTCAGTTTCTTAGTAACCTTTACACTTAACTTGGTCTTAAAAACATTCATAAAATTTAGTTATTCAAAATCTATTTCTTTAATAATGATTGTGAAAGTGAAATAAATTTCTTCTTTTGTCTAGCTACTTTAATTTGTTTATCTGGTTACCTGGACTGGGTTATCTCTAAGATTCTAAAAATGTAGTAAATCATGAAATTATAACCATACGTCAAATTCGTTAAACTGACAAGAAATCTACAACAGAAGAACTATTCTAGACTGTCATGTAAAAAAATAAAAAAATAAAAAAAAATTATCTCTGCATCCATCTTTTTCTTAGGAATCTGAGAGAATACAAGTATATATATATATACACACACACACATATATATAATAACTAGAAAATACATTTCCACCTTTCTTTATACACATAAGCCGGGTAAAATATCTGCAGTGCATACATCAAAATAGCACAAACCTAAGAATTTGAACCAACTGCTAAAATGGGTCTGTATTGTTAATGGTAAGAGTTGAACCATAAAAGTATAAATTTGGAAGATGTACATGAGAGATACACAACATATCACAGAATTTACACAGATATCACGGAATGATTGTAGATTTTTATTACAGTTTTTGAGGTGCTCCTACAATTCCTCATAAAATCATTTAAGTCTACCATATATACTGTCTCCTTTTATAGATTACATGAAATTTGTAAAAGGTATAGGACTTACCTATACTATTAGTCCTGAACAATATAATTTTTTTATTAACCTGACTTCGACTTGAGTGATTTCAATGTTTTGCCTGAAAAAATGTTGCACATTATTGAAATATATTATCTGTGTGATCCACAACATTAATAGCTATAAAAAAGAGAAAGACTAAGATGTACATTCAATATTAAATACATTATCATATGAAAAATAGGGATAGCTGTATATCTCTGACCTCATTAATGCTACCAGTTCTCCATAACACCATTGTTCACCTTATAGAATAGGATAAAAACGATTCCTTTATAAGAAACTTTAATCAATCACATTTTCAAATTAATTAAATGCTCTGGGATACAGGCCTTCCTTAAGTCCACCTTTGAGAGTACTTGAAATATGCAAAGATACTGCTATTAAACAAAGCTATGGGAAATGTTTATTTAATTGTGATTTAATATGAATCCTGTTGTGCAACTGAAACAAGCATTTATTCCTATAAAATGTTTCTAAGAATCCATTTTATTCCTTGTTCTTAGTTCCATACAAAATGGAAATACTTCTGCAAGATGAGCCGTTGTGTAGTACAACAGTTGTGATATTTCTAAGAACGCAGAGAACATTTTCCATGGGTTATGTTAAAATACCATTCACTTACCAAAATAAATGTAATGTTTGAAATATTCATTTTGGATAATACTTAGAATGTATTTGAAAATGCACTTTTAATGACCTCATAATTAGCATTTTTTTTCCATGTAAAATGAGCACCTTTGCATTTTGTCTACTTTTGAGTAGAAGCAAGACAAATAAACAAACCATCCCAATATTGGCTACAGTCCCCAGGCATCCAAACAAGTGACAACAAATTCAACAATTACTTTTACCTACACTTTCTAAATCCAAGTGCTTTAATACTATTTTAGAGGAGTTTAGCCAAACTTATTCTTCCTCACGCCCTCCAACCAAATCCATTTGGATTTAACTTGTTTCTAAAATTATCTGTCTTTTGCACTCTAAGACCTGGGTCACAACCTTACTTAGGGACAGGAAATAGTTATCAGGTCACTGAATGGTCAAATGGAAAAGGATTTGAAATGCTTCAGGACTCAGGGGTCTTTTCATCCAAAATGATTGCCTTATGTATTATAAAATGTTGTGGATCTGAAATGGAGTCAACTTATCTATATATATGTAGTCTGAGCAGACACTACCTAGCTTTTGCACATACAGTTCAAGAAAAGGAGAGCTAATATCTCAGAAGACGCAAACGAAACTGTCAGAAATATTGTGCTTCCTTATTCAACAATGCCATAAACTAGTTCTCAACCTCTGATGAAATTTTGGGTGAAATCTCATTCCTACTGAAGTCATCACAAGGTTGTTAGTTAGTCATTAGCAAAATAGCAGTAAGATTTTTTATTTTTTTCCCCTAATGTGCACTTCCTTTTAACTGCTGTGCTAGGAAAACACAGGTGACATAGCTTACATGTTGTATAAATTTCAAGTTTCAGAAGATTTTTGGAACAAACACATTTGTTTCCAATGCATTAACAAAGTCCCGATGCCACCACAAATTGCAACTCTGCAAAACAGTAGAGGCAAGAACAAAGAGATAATACATGAGCAGGTGAAATACGTGGTCAAAATCAGAAATATTTAATAGTAGAATAGTGGAATACTGAAGACTAGAACCACAGTGAGATCTTATTATACTAAATTGGAATGTATTCCTGAACTTCCTCTTTAGGAACTTCAGGCAAAGAGAAAATCTTTCTTTTTCATCTTTTTTTTTTTTTTTTTTTAAATGGAATGTAAAAAGCAAAAATTGTAATAAAAATGTCATATGCCTAGATCATTTAAAAATATCCAAATGCTGAAGTTTACTGCATGAATGCACATAAATTACGTTTTATTTATTCATTTTTAAACTTACACTATTTCAGGATTGCTTCATTCTAGGAATAGAGAAAAAGCCTACATTATCATTGATGGACAGGAGGCTGGAAAATTAGGCACAGATTTTATTTTTTAGTTTTGTTTTATAATAAGAAACTGGGCCACTAAAACTATGTAACTGAAGCTTGAGTGCGTGCACTGTAAGGCCCCTGCAGTCTTTTACAACTTTTCAGTGTACCGCTGCTGTGAACTGGGTTTGCACTCTGCCAGCAGAGCAGCTCTGACCCATGGAGAGCACTCCTTCAGATCAACACTGCCTCAGGCTTTACTGCTTTCTCCAAGAAGTCTTACATTTCAGGCATCAAGTTGAATTTCTTCTGGAGATGATTAACCCAAACCCATGACAGATTTTTTCCAAGATATCCAACTCCTTATGTTTATTTTATCCTGGCTCTTTTTGGATGTACTGGACATAAGTAACCTACTCATTTTACATGTTAAAGGGCTGGTGGAGAGCCATTAATTCCTTAAAATGAGAAAATATTTCAATGTGAGAGTTCTGTTGTGTGAGCTCACACTAAATAATAAGAAACAAAGCCATAGAGTTCGGATTTTAAAAGATAGATTTCCTTCCACACTACAGGTTTCTGTAACGCATTTTCATCACATTTCAGGATAGACCTTAGATTCTCTGGAAATGCATTATTCTGTCATTTTTGTCAGTGCCACATGGTTTAGAAACTGCTTCCCTAATCTGGCATACAAATTTGAAGCCTAGGAGATATGTAATAAGTGTATTTTACTGTAAACATGGCAATTCAGCCAGTAGAACTGCAGCAAGACTAGATTTAGAAAGTGGTAATTGATCCTTTTCAGACCACAGCTAAATTAATGATGACTAAACTTAAAAAATGGATGTTTACAAATAATGTGTGTGTTTCCTGGGAGCTGATGCCATTTTTCCATTGAAAATAGCTCATTTAAAAAAGATGAAAACAGCTAACAAATGCCTATTAACCACAGTTCAGTGTACATTTAATTTTGTTGGACACATTGGATGTCCTTAAATAACAAATAATAAAATATTTAAAGCATACAAAAAGATTAATATTAGCATTTAACTCTTAGTGCTTTCTCTTAACTCTCACGCATATATTTAAAAGCATCAGTGATTAGAATCAGTATCAATGCTATTTACTACATTTTTTTCTTCAGTGTTGGTAATACAGAATATCTAAGAAATTGTGTTTATCATTATGAAGAAATATTTTGATAAGCTCATATAATTAACTCAAATTACCACTTAAATTGCCACATCCCAAAGTCTCAAGTTCTATTTTTCAATGAGCACTGGTAATAATGAACCATAACAATGCTTTGCTACATTTTTTTCACCTGAAACTGCAAATAATTTCATAATTGTGAGCTATCAGAAAGCTGAAAAACAGACAATTTTAAATGGAT
Organism: Stictonetta naevosa; assembly: GCA_011074415.1. NCBI lineage: Eukaryota > Metazoa > Chordata > Aves > Anseriformes > Anatidae > Stictonetta > Stictonetta naevosa. The sequence continues at coordinate 49,924,370 of CM021697.1, forward strand.
TCTTGATATTTATCTTTCAATCATATGACATAACCAGGAGATCATTTTACCTCTTCTACTGACAATCTGAAGAGAAACAAATAATTAAAAGTCACCTGAGAAAAATCATTATCAAAGTCATATTTGTGAAATATTTTTTAATATAGTATCCATTATGTTTTTTACTTTTTACTGGTTAGTCACCAGTATGAATAAAATGACAGAAAATACATTATTGCCAATTAGAACTACAGGTTCCCAAATTACAGTAAACATATCCTGATAATATAATCCAATGCATCTTTTAAAAAGTTAAAGTTCCTGGCAATGGTCACTGTGTACATTCCTGAGTAAAACCAAGTTATATTCTTTCCACTTCTTTAAACTGTATGGTATAAATGTGGCACTGATGGATATGAATATGGCTATGACTACAAATAAATATATTTGCTAATAAATCACTTTACCTACAAAATTAATTAGAACATAGTTCATGAAATTCTGAGAAACTGTAAGTGAATCATATACAAATAATACACGATTTAGGTAACTTGACCGGACTCCCAGGTGATCAACTGCATTCTTCCAACTTGCTCTCAAGATTGGAATCCAGCTTCCAATTCCACTGAACAGGAATTATTTGGATAACCCACCAAAATTGTTGAGGTATATGGAATAAAGATTACTCCAAAAGTTGTATACTGTTTCCAAAGCTTGTAGCAAAAAAAAAAAAAAAAAAAAAAAAAAAAAGTGCTAGGCCCGGGGGCTCCTTCTTTAGTCCTTCTTCAGTTTTGTACTGCTGTGCTAGGACAAAGCAGTCACACTGTTGGTTGGTAAAAGTAGATATCCGTCCTTTGTATGAATGGAATTACACACCCTGTAATTACAGACCCACAGCTGGTGGAGATTCTCTGTTACACATACAGCCAAGGACTAATTGGAATTTACCAAGAAAAGAGAAGTCAAAGATAGATTCTTCCTTCAATTCCTAATCTACTGTGTCCAAAATCATTTAGAGTATTTTACATTATATCAATGACTGAAATAGCCTCCAGATAAAAAAAGACGCAGTTAGAAAGCTTTCTAAAAATATGTTTTGCTGCAAAATAGGAAACGATGAACATTTTCTGTGTTCCTTATAACTTTTCCAAAATTTTGAGATCTTTGAAATGTCATTATCAAAAAAAATATACCAAAATACCCAAGCATGTTCATTGCAATAGTAAACAGACATGTATTTTTTTAATCATCTAACTAGTGCTATCTGAAACTTAACAACTTGGCTGGAAGCTTAACCCCATCACACCAAAAGAAGCAATGTAATACATATAATCCCAGGAAATGTCCACCAAATCATCGGAAATTAGGTTTTCAGTATATCAAGTCATTTTTTTTTTTGATCAAGACATAGTTTCTTAAGAGAAATAGTAAGCACACTTGCATATTCCGTGACTTATACTATAACCTAATGAGGCTAATGTCACAACATAACTATGGTCCGAAAATGCTATTTATTTAAATAGAAGTTTTCACAAATCTGTATGACTACATACAATAAATTAATTTTAAAGAAACCGAAACAGTAGCTTGAGAGAAAGCAATCACATTACAAAATGCATGTTGATACTGCAAATGATATTAAAGAGTAATTGTTAATAATTTTCTACACTATTCAATTCATATCTATTTATATTCAGAATATATGCATATATGTGTGTATAAACACATGTATGTACATATATTAATGCATACATACATCTACACACATACATATAAACACATTTAATTACCATCCCTTGGCCTGTGCCTTCACATGTTGCTTGTATTTTTAAATTGTATATTGTCTGTAGGAACATTTCCTTATATGCTGATGAAGCATGTAATGCAAAGCAGTTTGTCTCTGACTAACTTGTGTGCTATTGGACTCAGTAGTGAAATAATGGTCTCCTTTGGGGATTATCATAACATCTGTGAGCAAAACATGAGGACTTCCAAAATTTAATAAAAATTTATGATGTCACTCAAGTTTTGAAAGATGTATTTTCATATATCTCTTCAACCATGCTGTTTCCCTACAATGCATATGTCAAATTGAAGATATGAATTGTCCCATGGGATAAAAGCTTTCCACAAGTTTTCAGAATTGGATGTCAACATTTATTTTGCATATCAGTTCCTCCTGATTTTTGAAGCAGTATGATCTTCATAAAGAAATAATTCTTCAAGCCTATTTTGTAAAACTTTAGCCAAATAAGTCTATATGGTTATTTCTTTCACCTATTGTTATTAATTTGTCAGAAATCAAAAATAGATTTGAAGTGAGAAATAAGCAAGAGACTTAAAACTAAAGCTCCTGCATATATATTTTAATTAAAAAAAATATAAGAAGAATATACATAAATTATCAACATACTGTGAACAATCAGAAAGCCTGTTTAAAATCTTTCATATAGCATCACTATGTTTTAGGTTTAATAACGTCTTGTCTGTATCAAGATTTGGAGAATGAAGATTTATATTTCTAGAGAGTATTTTCAAGAACTAAAAAAAAAAAAAACGATAATTAAACAGTTATTCATTTCATTTGTTATTCATTTCATTTGAAGCCAAGAATGTTGCATATTAAATCAACACTGTATCTTCACTATGTTTAGACATTGCAGGTATATTATACAACCTTGTAGGCTGGATGAAAAGGCAAATTATGATAGAACATATCCTTTATCTCAGAACTGATTCATTTTAATAAGTTCAGGAGAGGATGACATTATTTCATTACAAGGTTTTCTCTTCATGTTCAATAGATTCATATTCAGACAAAATCCAGGTTTTCATTTGCTATATTTCCACTGTCTAATAAGTGTATACTGTTCATTAATGTCTAAAACTATAAACATCAGAAAATCATACCTGTACAAATACAACAGTTATATTTGCAGCTGATATTTTAATTACTTCCTCAAGATAACATATAAGAAAATATAAATGATACCTACTGTTTAATTAAGCCATAAAGACACTTTGCACACAAAAATCAGATATTAAGCTCAGTGCTTTCTACCCTTTACTTTATACCTTCTATTTTTAATTCTTTTTTTTTTTTCTATTTGTATAGTTAAACACAAACTGAAGACACAATGAAGACAAAAGACATTCATCCTACACTTTAACTAGATTACCTCCTAAATATTCATTACCATGATGTGTTCCAGTTTGAAAACCTAAAACTGTTCTAATTGTTTCACTTCCGAGGGCATCCCCTTTCAAAAGTAGTGATTCTGCTATTTAACAGATAACACATGTGTACTTACTATTGATGCTAAGGTTTCTCCTCTCGTTTCCCTCTTTAAAGAAATAATGTGGGAAACTTTTTTTTTTTTTTTAATATATATATATATATATTTGTTTAGTAATTTATGAAGGAGATGGAGTGGAGTTCTGCCAGAGTACTAGGAAGTTTATATCTACCATGCAATGAACTTGTCTGTATTCTCTCTTGATTTAGAATATGTTGTCCACAAGATTTATGGATACAGATTAAAATCATTCCAACTTCTTGTTACAGAAGTAATACTCTGGAACAGACGCAAGGCAATTTTTTCCAGGCAAGAGAGGAAGAAATGGTCAAAAGGTGTGAGAGGGGAAATAGGAAACAAGTTTTTCTGTGAATGAGTGCAGAAATGACTGGTAACACAACTCTGAAATCACTGTGCAGGTGGATAGTGGATAACATACAGAATGTTATCCAAATTCTAAATTTAGAAGCTCTGAATTCTGGTCGACAGTATCTCAGTTTGACAGTATCTACATATTAGTAAACACTCTGTACTGTACCCTTGATTCTAATTCACAACCTAGTGTTTTCTGGCCATATCATCTATAGTATCAATACCTCAGGTAGAAGAACAATTTTACATTCTGATCAAGCAGAATAGCATTGCTTGTCTTCTTGAAGGCTCTGCAGATTGCATGTAAGCTCCCAGCATAACGTTATTGACAAAAAATAAGGTTTATTAGCTGGCCAAAGGAGTACAATCTTCCTTGACATGAAAAATGGAGCATGCCACTACAGTGCTTGCATTTTGATGTAAATTTCAATAATATTTTGCATACATACACTGGCTTTCCACAATAAACCAAATGCCTAAAGGCAGAAACAGATAAACCAGTGGCAGGAAAGGTAGGTTAAACCTGCATTGACTTCAGGGTACTGAGCCTGAGATTAAGTTTCTCTCTTTGATATGGCTTTGAACAGTCACACTACTGCTTCTAGGCTTTGGACATCCATGTTTCTGTTTTTTTGTTTCTTTGTTTCCAGGCAGTCTGTATGTCCTATTTATTCAGCATATGATGGCTTTTGAATATGGTGGCATATGAGGATATGCCACTGGAATAGATACGACAAAATATACTAAATAAGGCACCATACTAAATAAGGCACCATATACACAGACTCTTCATATTCTATGTAAATTCACAGAATCATAGAATCATTAAGGTTGGAAGAGACCTTCAAGATCATCTGGTCCAACTATCACCTTACTACAAATATCCCCCACTAAACCACGCCCCTAAGCACCAGGTACAATCTTTCCTTGAACACCCCAAGAGATGGTGAGCTTGAATGCAAGACAAACATAGGTGCAAACTCATTTTTCCCCTTCAGAATTTCCAAACAATTGCTTCCAGACAAATCTGAGCATGGACTCATGAATGTGAGGCAAATTTGGACTTGCATATGACTAGGTTAATTGACAAGATTCCAGTTCAGGTATACTCGGCTCAATTGCACACCTGCCTAAGTTCTAACTTCTATCACCATTTAGACAATGTTAATAGAGTATTACCATTTTTTCTGTTACCTTGTGGGGTTGGGAATGATGAGGCATTGTATGGCTATGTCATTGAAAAAGATACAATGACAGAAGTGACAGCTTGCTGAGCACAGGATTGAGTTGCAAAAGGAACTAAAATAGTCTAAAAAATGCCTCCAGAGATGCTCAAAGGTATTTTAAATAGTCAAACTTGGCCTTATCCTAGCCATATTGAAATCAAGGAGAGTTTTACCATCAATCTCAACATTAAAAGAACTAAAATGGTACTTATGGACTTTTGAAATCTTATATTTGCATGCTGAAGTTTTTATTGTATTCTGTCAAATGTTGGATTTTTAGGGAATATTTATTAAAGTAAATTCCTTTAAATAATGTTATCAATCATCAGAAATTAATAGCTAGTTTGAGAAAAGGTGACTATGAAATAAAGAATTTCAACTGATATTTCATTATAAAAAATCTAGCTATTTTATACTTCTGTGGCATTCTCATATGTTCTTGAAAGTAAATTAATAAAAATAATATTAAAAAAATAAATTAAGCAGCAGTTCATTATGAATTCATTTCAAGGAGCACACACCCTCAAATGAATTGAAATTGAAAAGCTTCACTGCTGTAACTTGAGACACTGAGGAACAGATAAGGACCTTAAACTCCTGCCTGCTTCATTTTCTTCATATTGTTGTACATTTCAAGTAGGCTTGCTTAAAAGACATTACGAGATATATATGCTTATATGCATACAGACAAAGTGAAATTCTTGTTCATACCTTCAAAGTAACCAGCATTTGCAGGCCATGTCTTCCTTGGTGGTTTCACATGGAGATGTTTATTTTCATTGTTTTTGAACAACGCCAGGCACACAGCTGGGTCTAGACGACAAGAACAAGTTAAAATCAAAGGTCAGACCTGGCTCATTCATTCCTTCAAGCAGTTTTTCACCTTTTAGCCACTAATAAGTGAAAAGACCTTTAAGACCAGGTTTTATATTCACAAAGGATTACATTTTCTAAAATAAAGAAACATAAATGTGCAACTGAGAAGCAAAGTCACTATTCTTCAGGTTTTTAACACCATTGATCATTATTTAGCTAGCTAGTTCATCTCCAAACTATAATAAATTCTAAAGCATGTATTTGCACAAAATATTTTTAAAACCTGTTTTTAAAGCTTGAAACTCAATCAGAAATATTAACAGAGTATACACCAAGGATTGTTTCTAGAAGTTTTGTTTTTTTTTTTCATAAGCATTCAAAACAAGTTATTTGCAGCTAAAAATGTTATTTGCACCTAAACATGAGACACTTTATTAGTTTATTTTTGAGGTTAAACTAGCAGATAATAAACCAACTCTCTTCCATGTCCCCTCCTTACCAAAATAAAGACTCCAAAAGTCTATAGGCTCATCTATATGACACAGAACAAAATCTGATTACTTTCATGTGTTATTTTGAAAACATTGCAAAGTTGAACACAGAATGTATATAAATTCAAATAATACAGGTTCCTAAACTGTAAAAATATAAAAAGAGTAATTAACAAAAGCTGAACTAAAAGCAAAATCACACATATCAGGAAAGGCAACTTTCATGAATTTCTTAAGTGAAGGAAGAATTGTTTGCTTGACATTGAGAGAAAGTAAGAGTTTAAGGGAAACAGTGGTTTATAAAGAATGTGAAAATTCTATGCTGAGCAGAAGAAATCAGTGAGTTCAAGAAAAAAAAAAGTAAGAAAGAATAGGACTAGGAAGAAAAGCAGATATCTAACAAGGAGCAAAAGCATATAGGGTTTTGTAGGTATGACACTGTGCATAACATGAGTCAAAAAAAGACAAAGGAAAAATGAAAGAAAAATGTTTCAAATGGTTAAAAGAAGACAATAGCATAAGCAGACAAATACACACTCCATACTATCTGAGAAACAATGAGGTTGAAGTAATTTGTCTACAAAGGTGAGTGCAAACTTTCAAAAAGACTAGAACATAACAGTGAGGGAAAGCCTAGCAACAGAATTAAGCAAGAAATAGATGGAAAGGATCTAAATTTTCACTAAGAATGCAAATGTAGCAAAACTGAATATGTGAGACACTGCCAGAAAAGAGCAGGAAACCAGAGGAGATGGGAAGACTGAAAGAGCATTCAGACAGAATAAATTTACAAGACTAATTATATCTGATGCTCCATTTTGAGCTTGTTACTTGGATGACCAAGTAACAGACCAAGTAAGCAGATCATCCATGTTTACTGAGAGAGGTTATAAGAGCATCTCTATATGGATATATAATGGCCCATAACGCTGTAGCAAAGTCAATAGTGTTTTGTTTTGGTTTGGTTTTGGTTTCCTTATTTATGGAAATAAAGAATTTGAATGCTCTGTTAAGTCAGTTTCTTATGAAATTTAACAACTTAAAAAGTTGGTTTTGAACAGATGTGTATTTCTAGTACACATTTCAGTTACAAAGTAATGTAACATAAAGAGATCCTTTTTAAAAAATGTTCCTTTAAAAAAGTGGAGAGTTCCACTTTTTTTTTTTTTTTCCTTCAGAAAATTGCTCTCTTGACACAAATAATGAAGATGGAGACATACTACATCTTTACCTTATAAGCCTGCATAAATAAGGACTCTAATGGGGTATAGAAACTTTTAGAGATAATACATTGACAAAACATGTCAAAAAATGATGGTATTGTTCAGTCCACATTGTAGCAACTTTTAGTTGAAGGAATGCTCTTGATAGTGCTAACCTCTCATCAATCTGAAAACTAGACTAATCAAAGAATAATGGAAAATATGGATGGAAGTAATTTAGTCCATGTCTTCTTTCCAAGGCAGAATCAGCAATACCTTACATTTGTTATCTCCAGTTGTTAAAGTTAAAAATATATTGTAACTAAACTACAAATTACTATTGTGTTTTCTATACTTGCAAGATATATGGCTGTATGAGCACTATACATAGATGAAACTATACTAAATATTTTTTTGTTACTGCAGTTTTTCTTACACTCATGATACAATGTCAATCAGATACAGAGTTGACAAAAATACTTCTGACTTACAAAGGTAGTTGCAGTAACATAAACAACTGTCTTTCTTCAATGGACAACTAAAGACAAAGTGATAAAATTGATTAAAACCTCTTAAGACAAAATATAATTGAAGATTTCCAAACTATTTGCAAGTAACAAAATAATTTCTGCAAAAGCACACTATTTTCCTATGGGGGTTATTGAAGTTGTTCCAATATGTTTTAAAAATGTCTCCTCTCCTCTCCTCTCCCCTCCTCTCCCCTGGGAAGAGAGGGATATGATAGAAATTATTCTACTAGGAGATTTCTGTCACAAGATTTATCTTCACGTCTTTGCAAAATGATTAAGTAATCTGCTGGGATTTAACACAGTGCCAGACTGCTTGAGTTTGTACCTACCTGGATCACCTCAACTATTGCCTACAGCTCTTTTGTTATTAAAAATGAGTCTTTTTCTCTACCTAGATCCAAGTGTAGGTTAATATTATAAAGATTAGTTTATAATACCAGTACTTTTCAGTCTTTGAGAGAGACAGGGAAATGCTTTGATGACAAGCAATCAAATGTTTTAAATTTCACACAGAGAACTGTGAAAGTGTCCAATAGTTCAAAATCATACAAATATCTTCTTGGATTCTGGCACACTCATTTAAATGTGGCTGATTAGATGATGATCTGAGCTGGCAATCTAAGAACCAAGGATGTAATTTAATGCACATTGCTTGGCAGACTCCAAATATAGAAGATAAGTTGGACAAACCCAATAAATGTTATAGAAACAATATGGAAGGAATAGTTACTGCCTGATCTGGCACCACATTTGCTAAACAACTTCATGATAATATGTTAAACTGAAAAAAATTAAATGTTTGTTGTTCATTTTTTAGTTGTGCAATATCTGTAATTAGAAAAACATAAACATGTATCTGTGCCAACTTTAAAAGAGTTGATAAATCAAAGTAGCACAGTGACAGATGTGCATCTATGAGATAATTAAATTTGTAAATTCACTCGGAAGAAAGACCACATTTTGTTCCACAATTGAACAGCAATTAGAACATTGGGATTCACATCCCTGGCTGGAGTTCCCAGATTATTCTGCTACATGGAACACAAAGCAATAACAAAAGTAGCTTTCCTTCTGCTACTAGGAAAATATAGATCAATGGCCATTTACTTAATGTGTAATAGGGAATAATAATATCCTGTCTGTTTTTATTTTGATTGTTGTTAATTCAACAAATTATGTTGTACAAACAGTTCATCTGTTTTGGGGCTGTGGGCTTTGTATTTTTGTGGTGTTTGTTTGTTGTTTTGTTTGTTTGTTTTGTATTGGTATTGCATTGCTGTCTTAAATTCTAAAAATAAAAAATTATTTGCTAACCTCTATGAAATATCTTAATAATTTTTCTCTTTTTCTGGGAGTCAAGGCACACTTCAGTTGCTTTTTGCCTTTTTTTTTTAATACCTATATGACATCAAGAATGATCATATCATGCTGTCAGTCTCTCCCAAGAGAGTTTTCCTTTGGAGAGGGAAAGGTTAAGCAAGAATTAATACGGCGCTGTAGTAGTGACAACTTGAAAACCATACAAGGCTTCCAGCTATCTTAAAAGAAAAAGAAGTTAACATTCAGAAGCTAATACAAAATCCACATAACCAAAGAAATTCAAAGTTAAGCAAGAAATTCTGTACTGCTGTGCTAATGCACCTTTAGGAAGCTACAATTGTTATTAGAGATTTTTTAATCACAGTGAGTCCATTAATGTCTACTGTGTTTAGATTTTTAATTAGAATTTATTTAGAATTTTATGCACCCATGATAAACAGGAATATTTCTGACTTCATACCAGTTTTACTTGGCTGCAAAATTTCTAGTTTCTTGCCCACACTTTTTCTATTATATTACTGTAGAGTAAAAGTAGTTGAAGTAGACACAGTCTACAGTTGGTAATGGTTAAAACACAGGCCACAATTTTATTTAACTACACAAACAAGCATACATTACTGTAGTGGATTAGGGTATTACAGGCCTTAAAGCCATTAGTTGTTAGGACGGGCCTACTGTAATATAATAATTGCCTGAATCACTCCCTATTATAAGGTTAGGCTACTTTAAGCTCTTCCTTGTAATGCAAACCACAGGATTCAGTCCACTTGCTAGTATTCTTATTTTTTCATTACTGAAAAGGTGCATTGCCAGACATATGAGGTAAGATACTTCTCAGTTACTTTTACATCTCTACAGTTTAGACTCTGTATTCCAGCCAGTCACTCTAGGTTTTGTGTATAGACAGTGGAGAATTATAAATTCTTTCACAGTGAGATTCAAGTAGCCTATTTTTTAATGTTGATTTGGAAGGAAATTAACAGTCTTTAATGTGGCTATTTGTTTCCGTAAAGGAAAGCAAATGTGAACTTCTATAATTAACTAAATGAATCCCATTGTGTTTAGCACTGTTGTACTAAGAGACGATGGAAAATTACCAGGATAAAGGAATAAATGCCCACACCTGAGGATGTTCAGAGTCCGAATTGTTCATGATTGTCTGATTTAAGTTTCAAATCAGCAGATGTCAGGCCATATTAAAGAGGAATTGCAAAACACATTGAAAGGAGTCTAATTCAATACATTGCATTTGTGAATTTCAGGCAAAGGAGTTTGATGGCATTTGGAATCAGACAACTCACTCTGACAGGCTGTGTATTCCTACAAAATCTGTTGGCATCTGATAGATCAGCTGCAATTAATAAGATCATTACCACAGAAGAGCTCAATCACACTTAAAAAAGCTATCAGCTTATTTGTTATTAGTTGATAAATTTTTGCTTTTCTCTGAACTTCAAATTTTGCTTTTGAGTCAAACATATATACCAGTAAATGGATATTGCATGGAAAATTGCCTTTTTACCTTTTAATTCACACTTAAGTGGGTTTTGGTTACCTATTTTTTTTAGAGTGTAGGAAATCTATATTGCTAACAAAATTATTTTACTGTCATTACTATACCTTTAAGAATTTTTAATCAGAAAGCTAAGAAGCAAATGATTGTAATATAACAGAAATGTAAATTCAAAAGAAAGAACAGAATTAATAAGAAAACCCACGAGATTTAATATGAAGCTTCAATAAGGAAGAAGCTCACTTCAGAGCAGATGAAACTGTTAAAATGCCAGTTATCAGGAAATATTGGAAATTTCCTGATCTAGAGCTGTCTAGCTTAAGGTTAAGGTGTATCTACTCTACCTCTGTAAAGTCCCCAGACACTCCATGAGACTATGATGCTCCCTGCTCTCACTGCTTCAGAAGAGGTAGTTGATGTAAAACATAACTATATATGTGGAGATCCTTCTCATATGGGATTGTCCCATCAGGATAATTTTCTGGTGTAATAGCTGAGTTTTAGCATCACTTTAAGATAAAAATACTTGTTTTAATTGATAATATCCTATTTGGTTCTTACTGAATATTCCACAACTAGAATAGGAGATACATGAGCAAAAAGAAACAACGTTTCCATTTAATATAGCTGTCAAATGCTCATTTGAAAATCCACCACAGAGTTTTTAAAAACCTGTTTTTTTTATTCCTGAAACAAATTGAGGTCTTTATGGAAACTTAAAATGTGATTTGTTTTCACTGAATCACACTCCACCTTTATTTAAATAAATGTTTACTTATGGGCAAACAAACTTCTTGAAAGAGAAAGCCTATTTTGAGATTTAGGAATTACACCATTACATTACATCACTAGAATAATTCTTATCTGTTGACTTACCTACTTTTTTATTACTGTACTTTCTGGGTTTCATTTTATGAGCCCTCTTCAGCATTAGCTGTGCAGTAGAAATGTCTTTAAAACCCCTAGGGGAAGAGAATAAGTCACTAAAAAATTCAGATAGTATTAGATCATCTGCATAGTATCATATAATGCACTTCTCAAAGAGAATACAAGTATTTTTTCTTAACTGCATGGTATGAAACATTCTGAATTACATAGAGACCTGCAACATTTAACTTAAAATTACAATATTGCAATATAATTAAGATGGTCTCTCAGATATTTGTAACAGTAACAATAATTTTTACTTTGATAGAAAGCAGAGATTACTGAAAGGTGGAAGTTAAAAAAAAAAAAAGCAAACCACAACAACCAAATATCCTGTACCTATTTCTGGAACAAGCAGAATACTGAAGCTTAACATACCATTCTTCTGAAATTTTTTCTTCTTTTCCAGACCTGAATGAAAATTTCTTTCTTTCTTTCAAGTCAAAGAGCTGTGACACCGTTCCCTTCTCTGAACTGAAAACAAAGTATAGGAACAGTACTGAAAGGTAGGGTCTTGGGAGACTGTTTTGAAGCCTTCATTATTCTGGAAGTTGTTTGTGCATTTTAAAGCTTGCAAATTATATATATATATACATATATATACATATAAATCTATTTCAATACTCCAGGAAGACTTTATCTCAGAGACTAATAAAAGTCTGCTATTAATTTGAAATGTTTACATTTCAATTACTCAAAGCATATTTCAGTTCTTTCTCCCCAAAAGAATGCAGCTGTGTAAGAAATCCTTTTTAATCTTTATCTAGTCTTAGAAATCTATTTCAACATCTACATTGTTATGATGTATGTGAAAAAAATGTTTTATGATATATCACCAAATATACATTCATAAATATATATATATTCATATACTCTTAATTAATTAAAAATAATAACTGCTTTTAGCATACCTGGTTTTAACCAGTGAATACATTTTAATTCTAGTAATGTCACTTTAACCAACAACTGCAAAAGCATCAGAAAACAGCCTCAATTTATCTTCCTTTTGATTTTTGTCAAATCCAAATCAACATAACTGGGGAAAACACACACACAAAAAATACACCCACAAAACAAATACCTCTTCCTCCCCACCTCCCCCAGATTATGTGACTTACCTTCTATGAAAGTGGAGATTTTCTGGTGAATATAAATGTGGTCTGTCAACAAACTGCCAAAGTGCTTGTGGTGACAACTGCAAACTATTTGAACGTTCACTGGAATTTAAGGGCCTACAATACTTCTCGGTAAGAGAAATAATAATAATATATACATATATATAAAGTTGATAATTCTTGCAAGTTTGTCATAAACCATGAAAGCAATTATTCAGAAAAACATAAGTTATGCATATGAACAGATTTTTGAGCATCACTGAGACTGCACGTCTCAGAGTTCAAAACATGCAGATAAACCTAAAAGGGTTTGTAGTCCATTACTGTAACAAAAAGGATTCTTTACAGTGCTATGCTCATTAGAAACCTTACCTTCAATTAAATAAACAGGGAAAAAAGGTGACTTTAATTATACATAAAGTTCTTAAATATAAAAAATTATACATTTATAACATTTCTCTCTTTTAATTGTAGGAAATAAAACTTTAGGACATTAGGAAATACTGTTTGAGCAAGAAGAAAACAACAACAACAACACAAAACTTCCCAAACACAAAGTTAAAACTTCAAAGTTTATCAAGTAACTAGCAGACATGCTCAATGACCTTTAGCTGTACTGAAAACATTCAGCTGTTGTCATATAATGCACATCTCAGTATTTTTAAAGTAGTGTGTCAACTAGCAATTTTTAATCCATTGCCAAATGTACAGATGAAGAACATCATCTTTTTTTTTTTTTTTTCCTGCTACTGTGAAGTAAAGTGTTGAAATAAATCCAAAACAAAGAAAAAATTAAGCAAATGAAAGAAAATCTAGAAGAAAAATTGCATCTGGGGGCGAGGATGTAGTCCGAGACTTCTAAAAGCAATTGTGTTTTTCAAGTCAATAGATTGTCTTATTAGTCACCCCAGAATAGCATATCTTTAAGGAATGAATAAAGACTGAATAGTAAGAAGTTGCTGTGACACGATACCTTTGGCCAGTGCAGCTGGTTTGAGAACAGGAGTGTTTTTGAAGGGAAACGGGTGGAATCTAGAGTTAGCCATTCCTTTTCTAATGCAGCCTGTATAAATGAATAAAGTCAAATAGTGCACCATCAGTTTAGTTTTTATAACTTTAAAAAAGTCTTTTTTAAACTGTTTTAGAGACTGTTTCAAGAGTTTTCAAGTTGTATATCAGAACTGCCACCTGCAGAGCAATCACACTCAAAACACCTTCGGAGATGCTGTGTTGTATAATTTTATTTAAAATAAATCAGATTAAGAGTGTTGTTTTGTTTTGTTATTTTGTTTTCAATAAGATGCATCCCCTACTTCTCATTTTTTAATTTATTTTAATCCCAACATTGTCCATAAGCCCAAGTTATTAAAAATGACTGCAAAACTCTGACAAAAAACACAGATTAAAGGCCTAAAATACAGAATAAAGGCCTAAAATAAAAATTAAAGGCCACAAATAGTCTCGTTTTCTGGTTTTGAGTAAATGAGTATTTTATATCCTGATGCAGGTGACAGATTCTGTCAAACTTGTTTCTGCTGAGTTGAACAGAATAGATTAATATTCTTAATTGAAATCTGGGGTTAAAAAACTCAAGGCTATATGAAATTATTCTTCAGTTAATCAATTTCCTTTTTTGATATAATAGAACCATTCACAAACTAAATTAATAGCTTGGAACAAAGAAGGATGCCAGAATTAGGTCTTACTTGGTGTCTCTTAATTCTTTAAGACAGAATTCAGTTTTCTCTCATGAAAACAAAATTTAGATTATGTTTCAAACTCAACCTACAGATAACCTATTTTTCTTATACATCCATGAGTTCTCTGACCATGTGTTCTTCCAATACACTCTGATAAGTGAGAGTAGTACTTTACTCCCACACAGTAAGTAAATACCTCTGAAGAATTTGGCTTCACTTATACAGGGTTCAGTCATTTAGGCTGTCTTTACTTCAGCAGCAAAGAGCTTGATGTTCATTCTTTCAAAAATGGCTAATTTATAAAAAACAGACTACCTTTTCCAATTCACTATTTCAGATTGCACTAAATTCTGACCTTGAAAATTTGAAGCAGTTATCCTAAATCTGGATAACTTACTGTGCAGCTTGAGTAAAGAGGACTTTGCACAGCCTTAGACTACCAAACAAGAAGGCCTTCCAAGACCTTTGAAATTCCGAGAGACAAAAGGATGGTATTTCAGTTATTTTGAAAAGTTTACTTCGGGTAGTGGTCACATCATTTGGTGATTCTAAAACCAATCTTCTTATTTATAAGGTAACTCTGAACCAGGGTTATTCTTCTTCCATTCAAATTTTCAATAAAATTTGATTTCATTTTCAAGTCTTAAAAAGGAATCATTTTTAACATGTTTCATTCCTTGCTTCTGGAATTCTCTGTTCTTTGATTATAGTATTTTGTTTTTAATTCTTTTATTTAAATCCAGACAAATTCTATGCCCTTGTCATTGATAGCTAATGTCTTTTTACCAATATTTCTATTATTTTTTCATGATTAAGATATGTTATCCTTTTTACCTCATCTCCTCTTTCAGACAGTTGCATATGTTAAGGAATTATCTATGCAAACAAACTTCAGAGGCACGCAACAAATTAAATGTATCATTATCTGTTATACTTGCCTACTATCATATTTCACTGCAGTGATTATTTTCATGTTGATAATCACTACATATTTGATTCAAAAAAAAAAAAAGAAAAAAGTGTCACAGTAAAGTTTTTTTTCCAGAAGTAGACTGTAGTAAGTTGAATTCCAAAGGCAATCATTTAAGGTTGTGAAGTTGTGAATTCATACAAGTCAGATACAGAAAACTGATAAGTTTGCATCTCTGCAGAGACAAAACAATTACATAATAGAGTTCTGCAGTTGCCTGGGGTCTGTGGGTAGAATGGTTGAAATGAGTAACTATGAAAAAAGGAGAAAGTCTGACCCAAAACAGTGAAAATCAGTGAAATTAGACATTATTCCAGCTAGTCCTCTTTGAATTTATTCTTCAGTTGCACTGTATAAATCATATTTCTAGCTTTTAATGTAATAGTTTTTATTTTCTAAGCATGGGCATTTAATCAAGTTGCAAGTAAACTCAGTCTGTGAAAGACTGATCTACATCTTTGCTGGTATATTAAGGTATATGAAAATGGCACATTTCTTAAGCATTTTTCTCCTCCTCTATTTGCAAAAGAATCAATAGATCTGGGAGAGCAGTAGTTTAGTACTTCTTGCAAATATTAGTCAAATTAATTTGTGTTGTACAACATGTCCAAGAATGATTTGGGTATTTAAATATCTTACATTAATAGTGAATATAGAATCACAGAATCATTAAGATTGGAAAAGACCTCCAAGATCATCTGGTCCAACTATACTTCTACCACCAATATCACCCACTAGATCATGTCCCTGAGAAAAACATCCAATATTTCCTTAAACACCCCTGGGGATGGTGACTCCACCACCTGCCTGGGCAACCCATTCCAATGCCTAACCACTCTTCTGAGAAGAAATTTCTCCTAATTTCCAACCTGAACCTCCCCCGGTGCAACTTGAGGCCATTCCCTCTAGTCCTATCATTAGATATCTGTAAGAAGAGGCCGAACCCCAGCTCCCCAAAACTTCCTTTCACGTAATTGGAAAGAGCAATAAGGTGTCCCCTGAGCCTCCCCTTCTCCAGACTAAACAACCCCAGGTCCCTGAACCACTCCTTATAGGACTTGTGTTCCAGGCCCTTCACCAGCTTCATAGCCCTTATCTGGACACACTCCAGAGCCTTGATGTCTGTGAGGGGCCCAAAACTGAACACAATACTCGAGGTGGGGCCTCAACAGAGCAGAATACAAGGATCACCTTGCAGATCTTGCTGGCTACACTATTCCTGATACAAGCCAGGATGCCGTTGGCTGTCTTGGCCACCTGGGCACACTGCTGGCTCATGTTCAGGTGAGCGTCGACCAACACCCCCTGATCCCTTTCCTCTGCACAGCTTTCCAACCACTCTGTACCAGGCCTCTAGTAGCGTTGCATGGGGTTGTTGTGACCAAAGTGCAGGACTTAGCCATGTTGAATCTCATCCCTTTGGCCTCTGACCATCAACACGTTCTGTCTAGATCCCTCTGCAGGGCCTTCCTACCTTCTGGCAGATTGACACTTCCCCCCAGCTTGGTGTTGTCTGCACACTTGCTGAGGGTGCACTCAATTCCCTCATCCAAATCATCAATAAAGATATTAAAGAGGATGGGCCCCAACACCAACCCCTGGGGAACACCACTGGTGACTGCTTACCAACTGGATTTCACTCAGTTCACCACCACTCTCTGGGCCCAGCCATCCAGCCAGTTTTTAACCCAGCAAAGAGTGTACCTGTCCAACCTATGGGCCTCCAGCTTCTCCAGGAGAACACTGTGGGAGACCATGTCATGTGATCCAAGCCTGACTGTCAGATTTCAATTGCAAGCTTGAATTCTAGCTATTTGAGTTTCTACCTCTCTGGTGGATATGTCTGCAAAATAAATCAATAAAATCATGAAACATGAAAACTAATATTCCACAGTTGTACTCAATTTTGTGGAACAAGACACAGATCAAAATGCAGTACACAGATCAAATCCTTTTGTTTTATACTTGCACTATAACCCAATTAAAGTTCTTTGCTTTTAAAATTCAGGTTGAAGCTTTTCTCACAAATATTTTCTTAGCACAGCATTTGCCAGTTATTAATTTAATATTCTCCACTGTGTTTTTGCTTCTTACATAACCTATTAAATGACTTTTAGTGTGTTAAGTGCTGAAAAGATATATCACCAAAAATAGAAAAGCATGATTCAAAGGTATAAATATGCAAGACCAAAACAAAATTAAAAAAAAAATGATTTATCATTAAGATTATATCTGCTGATATAAAGCACATTTGGCACTTGTATGTATATATGTAACATATTATAAAAATACACCACATTGTCTTTTGCTTTGGCCAACAAAAATAAATGCATAATTGATTTTTGAACATATGCTCTTCCACACTGTTTATGCCTAGAGATTTTGACAGTACTAACTGAAGGAGCTCCTGTCCATATTTTCCCAGAAATACAGTCCTAAATTATAACTAATGCAAAAGCTATAACAGATTTAACAAAAACTAAGGCTAAAAATGAGATCAATTTCTATTGAGATTATCCACTAACAGAAAAAAAAAAAGCAATCTGAGATGAATTACAAAACAAATAAAATGATAATGCTTGTTGTTATGTTCTGTGTAAACTACAGACGTAGCATAGGCATATTACTATATATTTATTTCCAAAGTCAAAGAACAAGTTTAACTCTGAAAGGCCAATGTTGGCTGTGATGGGGGTTGAAGCTAACTAACATTTCCAAACATGGTGGACCTCAGAATCACAAGCTCAATAATCACCTGACAAAACTGTGAAACTATCTTTTATAACTACAGAAAACTTACTCTTTATACCTCCTTCCTTTTTTCTTTCATTTCCTCATTAACTCAGTAACTGTTTGAAGGACTCCAACAGTTTAGCCAGAATAATTGTTTTATTGATATTTATATAGTGCTTTTATTCATATTGTATTTTAAGATAAAATAGCAAAAATAGCCAACAGGATATAAATAAGCAAAAGAAAATTAATATAAAAAAAAAAATCATGCAATGGACTCATGACTAGCCCCTGGAAATGACAATAGAATATGGAGAATGGGAGGATAAAAAAATCAACATTTTCAAAAATATTTCCACATTACAATTTCACAGAAATAGTGTGTGGAATTCTTTGCATTTAAAAAAAAGATTAACCCAGCAGATCACCTGCCTGGATTTGTCTAACTTGTTTCTCCAGACTTCTGCTACCTTCAATGATGCAGGTGATTTATGTCATTTTCAGTCTTTAACATCATCAGTAAAGAAGGAAAGGTTGGACCTGGCGCTTAGGGATATGTAGTGGGGGATATTGGTAGTATATCATGTATATCAACCATATATATTGGTAGTACATCAGTATATCAGCCATAGATGGTTGGACCAGATGATCTTGAAGGTCTCTTCCAACCTTAATGATTCTATGATTTTATGAGAGGAACACAGCAGTTTCTATGATTCTATGAATGGCCCTTTTTCCAACAGATTTTACAAAATAGCTCCCCTGTCTCCATTCCAAATAGTTTTTGAAGAATAAGACAATATGCAATAAGAGTAAATAAATAAACAGTTAGAATTAATCTTTTGAAATGTTTTCTTTATAGAATAAAAGTGATGTCTTTGCTTTCTATTTTGTTAGTTTTCAGTGAATATATTTGTATAGTGCAGTTAAGTGCTTGTTTGCTCCAAGAAAGTAAATCAAAAACTTAAAACAAAAAGACAAATGAAACACTATCCAAAGTAGAATGTTCTATAGCATTCTATGATTATTTCAAATAGGCTGACAAAGTCTCCTTTTGAGCAATGTGTGCCACAAGAAGAAATACTTCTCCTACTGTTAAACATCCTGTAGGTTAAATGATTGCTCAGGAATTTGGGGTGGTGGGAGTGGGGGATGAGTGGTGATGAAGAAGGCATCACATGCTGAATGTTAACCCTGTGGATACTCACAATATAAAAGGACATATGAGAGCAAGTACTACGGTCTGGCCAAAAGTTGTAACTATCTGTTGATTCCTGTCAAACATAATTCACTCTGTGGTACATTTCATTCAAACACCATGCCACTCCAGGACAAAATATTTAATTTCTTTCTCACTAAACTTCATTGCTGTGAAGTCCTAAGTATTCCATGCTAAACTTTTGTCCTCTAAAAGCATAAATGATTTTATAAAAACCTGTTATGGAATTATAAATTTTTAGCTTTTATAGCTGACATAGAAGGACTGCGTCAGTTTTCTCTGCTTATTTATGTATGTTTGATAGACTGTGATAGAAAACTGCTTTTGAAATTGAAGATCTGAATATTTTTGTGTATTTAGCTTTTTCTTTCATCCAGTCTTGGGAATCAGATTACACTAGGGGCTAGTTTTTCAGAGCAATTTGAATTCATATGTAAAGCTTAGTTTAACATTAGAAAGTTGTCAGTTCGCGGTGTGACTCTCTAAAAAGTTACCAAAGATAAGATAGTATTAAATAAGAACATCCTTAACTGAATCGTCTATTTGTTGAATTATTTTTTGATTTCCAAAATGACTCAAATTCAGCCTGAATTCTGCCACTTTAAAACAGCTTGTAAATGTGTTGATTTGACCAACTTTACATAATAAATGTATGCAAGCTTCTTAGCTGGACAGATCAGTACAGCTAAATACAGATACATTTTATAGAGAACATATCTCTGAGCTGCAAGTAGTAGGAAAAATAGCCTTTTTCTCTGGGTTTGTCTTTCATGCTTTTTCAAATATATTATATGGTGAAGATAAATAGGGTAGCACCCTAATAAAGGTTATTTTAACCACTGGCAATGCTTCTTTTTCAACTCTATCTTTATGTAGGACAAGAGATAAGGAAAGTTGGGCATTGCTGCATTCTCATGATTGCTACAACCAAACGGTGCTGCAAGCCAAAAAAACAGTAGTGCTTATCCTATGGATTCCAAAGAAACATCACAACAATGAATTAACCCCAAGAGATTTTAAAGACTTAAGAAAGCAGGTTAATTATTAGAGTACATTCTTGCAGGAAAGTTAGAGGACAAGAAGAGTTGTGTAGTTGTCTATTTATAAAAAGGATATGTTAGAAATTACTGGAAAAGTCACAATATTCTTTAAAGA
The DNA here is from genome assembly GCA_011074415.1 of Stictonetta naevosa. Taxonomy (NCBI): domain Eukaryota; kingdom Metazoa; phylum Chordata; class Aves; order Anseriformes; family Anatidae; genus Stictonetta; species Stictonetta naevosa. Next base: position 49,944,934 of record CM021697.1, read on the forward strand.
AAAGAAAGCTATATTTCAATTTGCAGTTTTGTCAAAGAAAGGGAAGCTAAAAATAACTTTGAAAAATATATAATTTAGCTAAACACAGATTCCAAATTATATCTTTAGTGCCATACATCATGAGTGGGTTTTTCTTTGGAAAGTATTTTTTTGAATCTGGCTATTTGACCATTAATTAGATAGACAAGCCATGAAGACAGATTCTATTTAAAAATAAAAAGCATTTCAGTGGTATTATAGAACTGAGATCTCATAGTAGAAAGCCAGAAAGCAATGAGAGCATATTTTGCACCAGCTGTGAAGGTGGGTTGTTAGACATGGCTACAACTCCTTATATCTGTATTTGTGTTCATCAGAACCTGACTCTGCAACAAGCTACTTCCAGGGCTAAGGATATCTATCTACTAGATAACTGGAAAATATTTCAACATTTTATATAAGCATCATTGCTGAAACTGGTAGGAAAGAAGCCTTATGTATCTGATGATGCCACAGCAGCTGAAGAAACAGAATCATATCAAGAGATCCTTTGTATACATTAATTGAAAAGACTGATCTCCCAATATGTTACTCAAGACAGTCTTTTTTTCCTCTATTTTTCAATGAAAAGGATGAATCTGAGCAAGTCATCAGACACTTTTTTGCTTTTCTGCTACACTGTAACTTCATAACAAATTTTATATAAAAAGGAGATCATATTCTTTGTAGCATAAAACATAGGAAGGCTTGATTGTGATCTGACTTTTATAAGCAATTACAAGAGCATTCCTAAAAGTGTCAAGCTACAAGAAATATTATGGGGAGCTTATAATCTATAGGATAACTATTTCCTTGCATAAGGCAGAAAACACTGACACAAGCACACAGTCACAAGTTCATGGTCTGAGACAAACCACATCATGAAGCATTCATTATCTGAAAAGAAAAAAATAAAATAAAATAAAAAAATATTTCTGCGTGTTTCGAGAAATTATACAAATCCACTTCAGCTTACCTCAAACCCAGTTGACTGGGCTCTTGAGAAGATCTTTAAGCAGTCAGACTGCCTGAACAATAAACTGCAATATAGTAAGGATTCATCACCTTACACAAATACATGATAAAGGCAACTATGTACTCTAGGAACACAGGTAATTGATACCCAGCTGCTCTGGAAGGCAAGCAAAAAAAGGCTGTGTGGCTGAGTGTGGTTATATAAAAAATGTGAAGAAAACTCCCGGTCATGAATTTCAAAAGCTGTCAAATGGAATGGGATTTAAATATTCTATTTAAGCAAGCTCAGAAGTAGAACTACCCTGTGTCTCAGGGCAATGGATCTATTCCTTTGATGAAGGAAGCTGTGATGGATTTCTCTTTAGTTTGGTTGCAACATATAAAGTTATTTTCTTTTTGAAAAAGTATTACTAGATATCCCTAACAACAACAACAACAACAAATTAAAAAAAAATGCTTTTAAAAATATGTTACCCAATTTCTGTGTCATGTAACTGTCAGTGTTGACATCTTGATGAGAGTAAGATATATGCCCATATGCTGACTCAGTGTAGGAAAACAATAATTTACTCAACAAACACTGTTCTCAGCAAATGATTGTCTTAAAAGTGATCATACTCAATTAGTTCGAACTACTGACGCTGACATTTTGCATTTTACTCAAATCATATTCTCATCAAAAAAGTAACAATGCTCATGGTTACATGGTACAAAACATAAGAGCTGTGTCAAGCAAATGTGTTGTCAGATTTCATCCACCAGAGGTAAAGAGCTCTGCCTTGTAGAGCTCAACATTTGCTACATGGATGGAGTGCTGATGAAAAGTTGTCTTAAGATCAGCCTTCTGGAGCATACAGGCTGGAATTCTGCAAAGTCCACATGAAAGACTTGAAAATATCACTGAATACCAGGCTCATACTTTCAGAGACATCTGCTGGCCAGATCTTTCATATCATCTGGAATAGCCTATTTGACATTGCACAATACAACAGACATAAAACACTACTGCTTTCAATAGGCTCTGAATACCTTTGGCAATGTATGGGAGCTGATATGGCTGCAAGAAGATATCAGTAATTGTAAAGGTGAAACGATTACTATTCATGCTATTGTGAGCTAGATAAAGGCCTTTGCTCCAGCTCAGTCACACACAATTCATTTTTCACATGATACGGTGCTAGAGACTTGTAGTAATATATCACTGCTCAATGCGCTTAACTGGAGTAAACAGGTCTTTGGAAAAGACTACAGTTTTCCCCATGATGTTTTGTAACCTCAGCTTCCACAAAGCACTATGTATACAGAACTTGTCATAAAGACATAAAACAATTATTTAATGAAGACTGGTACCTAATGAGAGACCAGTCTTCATCAGCATAGTAATATTTTAAATGGTTTACACAGAAGCTTGCACACTAGTGGCTTTGTGAATTGTTAGATAATACAAAACAAAATCATTACAACTGAAATCTTTCATAATGATGGTATAAAAATAATGACAATATGACATAATAGAGGACTATTCAAAAAACATTTGGACAAGATTTACTGTGTTTGCATTAACTTGTGATAAGAAAATATTTTTCTCCCAATTTCTCCCAGCACAAAATGGTTTACATGCATTTTTCTCCTCCTTCACACCCTATTATATGGGATCTCTTTGTCCAGCAATATGTACTCTTCCCTGCACACTTGTTTGAGGCCCAACACTTGTTTTGGAAACAAAACAATCACTGAACAAAGGATAACTTTTCTGGGCCTATACATTTAAAAATTATCACATACACAGCTATGTAGAAAAAAAATATATTCTTATATTTTTCACCACAAGAAGTTAAGGTTTTGAGTAATTTATTTGACAAGAATTTCCAGTTCAGCCTTTGGGCCTGGTGTGCAAATTAAAATGTCAGTTCATGGTTCTCCTATCATGATCTGAACAAAATAACTTTATTCAAGCACTGTTTCCTAAAAACATGTTTAGTTTATTAAGAAAGAAGCAAAACTACAATTTGGAAAAAATCATGCCAGAGGGTGATACAGTGCAAGGCTCTCTCAAATGACCTAGCCTTTTTTTTTTTTTTTTTTTTCCTGCCTCCCTGACTCCTCCCTTTTCTCCTTGGCCTCAGAAGCACCTGTCCAAGTGTGATTGCCTTGCCAATGGATGGAACAAAACTACTCATGTAGTTTTTTTTTTTTTTTCAGAAAAAATGAAACAAAACAAAACAAGTAAAAAATAAAATCACAAGATTATTGGCAGGACAGAGTGTAACAACCATGGCTCAACTGACACGTGGCATATGAGACTGGACTACAGGCTGAATAATTCAAAACAGGGTATTTTCCTTCTTTTGTACATAAGAAAAGATATTTCTTTACTGTGTGAAAAAATAAAACCTTCCACTTTCTGCTTTTTATTATTCTAGAAAGAAGCCAAGGATCAGAGAACATCAGCTAATGAGACTCTTCTTTTTTTGTATATGTATATTTTAAATTAAAATAAAAAAAATAAATCCTAAAATTTATGCCAGATCTCTACATTTACACACACACATTTCCTGTCTACAAATGATTCCTGGGACTCTCCAGCATTTTGCATTACCTTACAATAGGATAGTAATTCTGAAAATCTATCTTAAAACAGATGCTGAAAGACGGAAGAAAAAATAATATTCTAAGCTATCAGGTCACCAGAAATTAGTTGGTACAAAGTCCAACTATTTTCTAATGGGAACAGGGAAATGGGACATAAGAAGGTTGATACTCAGATGACCAAGGACTGATGACCAAAGACTGAATTGTGCTGCTTCAACTAAAAACATACTTGATATTCATAACTCTCTCTGAGCCACACAAGCATGTGATAATAAATAGGATCTAATCCTGCCAGGGCTATCACATCAATCTCCATTGCAAAATTACAGTGGACCCTTGCAAAGATGCAGCAGCTGAATGAGCAACTATAAGCACACATAGACAAAGATTCATTAAGAAAAACACTCAGTCATATCCACTTAAGTCTCAAATGATATCAGTTTGCTTTGCTTTACCAGAAACCACAAATAAAGAAGAGAACAAATGTGAACAATTAGAGAAAGCAGTGCTCCAGACAGATAAATAGGTGAATAAGTCATTAACAGCTGTCTTGCTATGCATACTGAGTCTAGAACCAATGGAGAAAGTATCTGTTAAGGCTACAAGGGACAAAATTAGCTTCAAGACTATTTTCCTTGATTACTGAATGATAATATTTATCTTGTGAACAATTTTATTTTATACCTAATTATTCCTAAATAATTACAAAATTAATTTGAAGCTTGTTTTTATTTCTTAAAACTGAAACTTCTGGCCCAATTTAAATGCTTTGAAATTTAAAGGACTTTATTAACTCTATATAATTTGCAAAAAAAAAAATAGTAATCATTTCTGGATTTTTTTTTTTCTTGATTTAGCTATATTTTTTTTTCCATTTTTTTTACCACTGTATTCAGACTTAAGCAGTTTTTAGCACTTTACTTCGGAGATAAATGAAAAGCTAATAAGCTCACCGCTTCACCTCTAGGTGAGGGGGGAGGTGGTTCTTTTTACTGGCATCCTACAACACTGAATCTCAGCTATATTTTCTGTATTTTCAGCTATACTGTTCTCATTCTCTCATGAACAAAAAACATATTAATACATTGTTGGCATTATAATCAGTTACTATGATACTAAAAAGCTAAACATTTTAGAACAAACGTATTTTCCTTATTCTCATTTGTTTGTCCTTTAATTGTAAAAATATATGGATTTCTATAGTTGTTTTGGCATTAATAGCACAGTAACTATGAGAGCATCTCAAAGAGCAGGAAGCAATTAATCCATGACAAATACATTTAAATGAGTTATAGGTACCAAATGCTTCTTTATTTGTGGACATCCAATATGTTAATTCTTGTCCTGGTAGTCTTTTCAATTTATTTTATTTTCAAAACTTACTGTTTTAGAATAATATTTTTTACATGGCATGTAAATTTTTATGCTAATGACTATGCTTACTTCGTGAAACATGAAATCATCCACATTTATTTCTTCATATTCATCCTCCACTTCATCTCTTTTAACAGCTGCAAGAGCACTGGCCAGTTTCCTTCGCAAAAGAAAGCCCTTCCAAGATGCCTAAACCAAAAATTTAAAGCATGTTATACAAAGTCATAGATCAAACCCAATTCCAGATTCTCTATGTTATCCCATTAGGAAGATAAAACATCTTGGGCCCTGGTTTAATAGCTCAATGATCTGTTTTTTGAACTTTATGTGACATTTAAAACTACAAGACAAATTAAATGCCAGCACATGTCTAAAGCTTAGAGTACTCAGGAGGCTCTCCACAAGTAAGCAGAAAGGAATCCTGCAACTCCCTCAACTACAAACCTGGGTCAACTAATTAATTATTTGACAATTCCTTCAGGGACTATTATAAACTGAAAGGAATGACTACATATGAAAAAGCTGAGTGTTAACTTTCAAATTACTGGGAATAACAATACACTTATACTAAATGCCTTATAGTTTACAAGTAGCTATTCTGGGAGATATCTCATGCAATTGACCTAGGTCAGTCACTCTCTCTTAACTGTCTAAGATCTTTATTAAAAAATATTACCAGTAGGAATAACTATATCTGAGAAGAAGAAGCACATTAGGAATTAAATGCTAGAAAAAGGAGCAAGGTGTTACAAACACCTGACAAGCTGTAGAATCACACCAAAGAAAACATTTCAGAGATGAAAATGAAATAAATGGAATTAAGAATACTAAATTAGATTACCCCCAAATCGCTTGATGTAATTAGAATCCAAGATGCCCTAAGCATTTAAATACTGTGCAAAACACTCTCCTGAAGAGTAGTGTTGTCGGAGTAGTGTTGGCAACATTTAAAGGCTTTGCAATGAAGGCACTAAAACAGGAAGGGTAAATCTCATATTCAGACTTAAAATTTAGCTTATTCATTTTTAATAAATGATTTTATAATTGCATAAATTATTAAAAACATTGCTGCCTTTACACATACAATTCCTGATTTATATACAAATGATTAAATGTATTAGATCTGCTTTCTTATCATTTCATTGGTGTTATTTTCCTACAGATTTTCTTAACCATCCAGAAAGAATAGCCTGATATTACAGAGCAACCAAGTGAGAAATATATTTCATTCAATAAATACAATTATTTTTTACAAATGCAAAGGAGAAAACAAATCGTAATGGTACATACAGAAGGATAAACTGTAAGGCATCTGTTAACACAGATCTATGAATGCATGAGATCAGTGCTCAGTTGAGATCAAAAATGACAAATTATAGTAACTTTTAAGAAATGAGATGAAAACTCCCTTATGGATAAATTCATGATATACCTACCTCTGGAATTCAGTTCTAGTTACTTCTTTAAAATAGGATATAATAGAATAAGGTAAAGATATAGGGATAAAAAAAATAGGAAGCACAGAGTAATGTGAAAAGAGACTAAATGGACTGAGGTTTTATTAAGGAAAGAGTGAATAATGGAGATGGGTATGAGAGGCAAACAAATCCATAAAATGCACAGGAGATAAATAGTGAAAGTGTATTTATTTCCATATTAACTTTGGAAATTAGGTTTGGAAAAGGTTTGAAACAAACAAACAAAAGAAAGTAAAAACATTTTATTCAATATATAATTTTGTGGAACTCAACGCTTTAATATATAGTAGAGGCCAAATAGGTTCAAAAATAGATTAAATAAACTTATGGAGATCATATTTTAATATACTAGCTACACACTATACTCCAGAAACAAACTTAACAATACTAACTACATTAACTTAAAAATGTAGAAAAATCCATGAACCCTGGCAACTTGTCATATAGATGCTATATCTGTTTAGCAAACTAAGCAGACCCAAGGCATGGACTTGAGTTTACACACACAGTAATCCATTCTGTTTAACCATTAGCCCAGTATCCAGTGTGGTACAGCCTAGGCCACAGTGTGTTCTCAATGGCAGTATGAATGTGGCAGTCCTATCTTCTGGGAGATGGGAAGAGAAGGAAAGGCTTGAGTTGGATGGGAGAGAAAGGAAGAGGAGTTAGTTGTATAGATATGAGACATGTTGTAACACTTATGCAGCCAGTGTCTGTTCGTTTAGTAGCATAGACATACACCAGTAAGAACATAGGCACAATATGCACTAAAACACAGTATTAAAATAATAGTAATAATAATAATAAAAAAGCTAATTCAGGGATAATACTTGGTGTATAAAGGGCATTTTTTTTATGCTTCTACATAACTTTTTTTTTCTTTTGTAAAGAAAGCTTTTAGAAACTTCAATCTTACAATTTTTAAATAAAACACCAAAAAAACCTTTAATTACAGAACTATTGATAAGATCATAAGTAAAAATAGACAGAAGATGACAAGTACACAAAATTAGATTTTTTCATATTTAATCTGAAAATAAGTAAAGAGAATGCCGCAAACTAACCTGGATTAGCGTGGCAGCTTCATTCTTCCGTCTTGAAACCTCTGTAAAATGATCATTCCTTGTTTTGGTGTGGTTAGTTTTCCTCCTGGCATGGTACTTCTTCCAAAGGGACTGGATCGCTGATGCTGCCATATGCAGCCTAGTAAGGAATAAGTACATTATTGATAACATAACCTTACCAGAAAAACTGGATTATCATAGCTGCCTAACTATAACCAAAAAAAACTGAAAGAATAGTGTTATGCACTGAGAAAAATAGAATGCTCTACCATTAAACTGTAAAGAAATTACAACACAGATGTGATACACATGTACAGAAACACAGGAGGATATTTACAACATTTGGAAGACCAATTTATCTAAGAGGACTACCCTCTACTGGGCATTGTTCCCTATACATTAACTAGAGAAGAAGTGTCTCTTCAAAGGAAATATCAGGAGCAGAAGTAGCTTAATAATGACTGAATAACCTATTGGAAAGATCCACTTGTCTCCACAGTCTATATAGAGAAATACTAAAGTGAGCTAAGGTGAATACTGAAAACTGACTGATAAGAATAATTCCAACAGAGCAAACTTAGCAGTTTTCTAAGATAGGAACGTTTTCTAAGTTACTGTTTAAAAAGCATTGATTAAAGGTTACTTAGATTTGCTAAGTGATTGAACTCCCTACACGTAAGGTCAATTAATTAAATTTATCTGATGGAGAAAAAGTTTAATGGGAGCTTTGCATTACATTATTATCTTGGAATCCTTCTCTCCACAAAATCCTCATTTCAGCTTCTTAGTGGGTTTAAGAAAACATGTCTAAATTTCCTCCAGACTTTACACATTTTACACTTTACAATGTGTAATGCATTTATTAAAATAATAGAGTACTTTTCAGTGAAAAAGATGCTCCAGCACAAGTCACAGCACACTTCAGAGGTTAAGCCAGAGGAAAGTAGATAAAATATTCATTTTTTAAAGCATTTTTTCCTTAAAATGTGTTTATTAAGTTTACCTACCTCAAAACATGGTTTATTTACAAGCTTTGCATAAAAAACGAGCTGAGTTTAAAAAAACTTCAATTAAGTTTGTATTCTGTATTGAAGAGAACTGTTCAACAACTGGCTACAGGATGAATTTAAAATACTAACTAAGAATTCTAAACGAACTTTTCAGAAACATTTTTTTGAGGCACTCAACTGCCATAATCGACTACTGTAGTCTGATTTTCAAATTCCTGAGAGGCAATGATGAATTCTATGGCCTTCCTGAATAATAATTTTTATGACAAATTTTTAGTGTCTTAAAAATCAAACAACTAACCACTACTGCCCATTTACCGTAAGTCTAACCAGCATGAAGAAGCACACCTTCCCATGCTTGATTCTCACACTGTATTCAGGACATGTACTTTTGAAACTGAATACTTATGAAGCTGTAACTAAAAGTTTGTATCTCCAGGGCAAAATCTCTAGCTTCTATTTTCCCTGGCTGTACATATACCAGCAGCAGATAACATTCTGAAGAGGTAACAAACCAGTCTGTTTTATGCAAGAGAGTATTTAGGGGCACAGAACAAGTTGAACTGGCCCTTCACCCCTGCCTCTACTTGTAAGAAGTGGGTTGAGGCATGTTGGAGGAGTACCAAGAGCAGGGCAGACTGTTAGCTCTTCAGTCATCACAACAGCGGGAGCCTGGCCTGAGGTCAAGGGAGTCAGATGGTAGATTTAAGCAACTTTTCCATCTTGCTTTCTAAATGATATCAACTGTAAACTTTACACAGATGAATCTTGAGTGCCTAATGAACAGTACAGCAAAAAAAACTTACACTAGTTTGTAGTTCAAACTCCTTCAAAATTCCAACAAACCACCAAGCCTTTTAATCCTTAATGTTGTAAATTACTTGTGCATTTATGAGTTGATGTCATAAACATATTGCAAAAAATAAGGAAAAGTTAGGAGGCCAAGTGAAAGTTTCAAAATTCTCTGATTAGACAGTATTTTAAAATTATTTTAAGCATACACTTATCTATATTCTAATCTACTGACACAATACCATATGGGATTGTTGTTAATATTTTATTCCAGTGTGCATCACCTTAAAGTACTCTGCTGTCTAATAAGCTTCAAAATATTACTTTCACACTATCTGATCACACGTCTATGTTTTAAACAGGAAATTCTCACTTACTGCCTATCCATCTAATCTAGCTGAAAACAGTCCAACATCCATGTCTTACCTTTCTGTATCATTATCAAAATGCTGAAGATCTCTTCCCACATTACTTGATATAATTGACTGTTGCAATGTGAGCTGGGCTGACATGTTATTGTTGCCTTTGCTCTCTTCACTGTAATTAATACAAGATTCAGTGTTCTTCTGCTTCACTCTATGATCTTCTTTATTTTCCTTTTGGTGCACAGGTATGGAGGAGTTAATGAATGTGGCCTTAATATGGCCAGTAGTAATCCATCTTTCAGAAGGATCCAACAAGACCTGTTTATTTTCTGTCGCACCCACGATAAAGAGGTTATTTTCCTGTAGGCAGCCAGTGGAGGTTTGCTTTAAATGATTTTGCAGTGCTTCTGGTCTATCTCTGTCAGTAACATTTAGTTCACCATACTCATGCGCACACCGATGTGCAATGCTAAGTTTCATCAACTGATTAAAATACCAGCATTGTCTCTGTGCAGTATCAGTGGAAGAGGCAATTCTGAAGACAGATAAAAATGATATCACATATATTTCAGAATGTAAGAACACTTTAAAAATATATATATTCCCTCTATTAATTGCTAAACTACTCTATATTTTCATGTATCCTTACTTGCTTTCTTATTCTTACGGTTAACAGTAATTACTCTAAAAATTAGTTTCAGCATTTAAAAATTGTAACTACACTTTTTTGGTAGTATCTCAAATATACTAAGATATATTAGCGTTCTTGTTTTAATTTCTGTCTTTTTGTTTTTTACTGGCTTCAGTCTGAAATAGGCATTATGGCATGCATTTCACTGTTCATTTTCTATGTGGTTACAAAGCCAAAAATTTTGGAGGATTTGATGCAAGTTAGTTATAAATCCCTTAATAGCCTTAATAATCTTTTAAAATCCTTTTTTTTTTTTTAAAAAAAAAAAAAATTACATTATAACTACAGCAACAATACCCAAACTTAGATTCAAACCAACAAACCACAATGCCTAAAGTGAATTTAGGAGAATGGAAACTTTAAAATGTCAATACATTTATTAATATATAGGAAGATGCCACACTGAACTTCAGGAAGAGTTAAAATTCTCTGCATTTTTTTTTTTTCCTGGTTAAATATTAGTGGAGTTCCTGCAGATTTTTGTTTACTTTTGACTTCTAATTTTATAAGCTGTATAAGTCTGGTATAGCAATGAAATGGAGTAAAAGAGCCAACAAAGCATCTGCTTTCCCATCTGATTGTCAGAAAGAGCCCAGCAACATTAACCTATGAAGTCTGGCTCTGATTAGTTGTGCTACACCATCCAAGTGACTAGGACAAGTAAGAGCAAATATGAACTAATTGTTACAGATACAGAAGGCTGTCTGTATTTAGATAGTGTTTATCTATTGTAATAGATAGCAGGTACTTTTGGAACCCACAAAATGTTTTCCTTTGATACTACAGATAGATGCAGAGATCTGTAATCTGGAGCTATTTTCAGAGGAGCAAAAAGTCAATTCTAGGTCAGCAACACAAGATAAAAAAAGTTGAAATAAGATCAATTGTCTTGGGGGTCTGGAAAAATTAGGTCCTAAAATAATAGTTTGAATAACAAAATTTCTTGCTCATCATTCTTAAAAGGCAAAGCTTTTATAATATTTTACTGTGAAGAGTCTATTTAACTAAATAACTATTTCTTCTAGTAAAGTTTAACTAAGAACTTTATAGATTTTTAAGAACACATAGATCTTACTGGAGGAAAAAAGACACTAACTCTTTCTCTGTTACTGCAAGTTCAGTACTGTCATGTAAAATACGAACAGCTAAATTTGAAGCTAAATCCACACAGCGTAATTATACAACTCATGCATTAGCTGTACACTGGATTGCCCATTACACAATATTTTCTTTCCTGTTAATTCCACAAATACAGCAACAATTCCTCAAAAGATTTAAACCACCACAAATATTTGCTTGAGTATCTAAAAAGTTCTAGCTGTCTCCTCCTACACAGTAAGTATAGTAATTTATTCAATATGAAATACTACTAAAATATTTCAGAAGTTTGGTTAGAAGAGGAAAAAAAAATAACATGGGGAAAAAAAAAAACATTCTTTTACATACCGGGCAATATAAGCTTTTGTATGATCAAAAGTACACTCCTAAAAGATTATCCTAAGTATACTTATTCATTCTAAACCAACAAAAAAAGAAAGGGGAAAGGGGAAAGGGGAAAGGGGAAGAGGAAGAAACTTAACAGAACAAGATACTTGTGCATCTTCTCCCTTGTCTGGTCTAACAGCACCATGAATAGCTGTTTCACTCTTTCAGTGTCTATGCATGTGGCAAGTAGAAACAGCGGGGGAGGCTGAAGACAACAGGAAATTCATATGGGAGATAACTATGTGGTCACCAGGGATCATATGTTACTATTTTTTTTTTTTCCCCCCCACAAGCAGCTTTTGGGAGGTTACTAATTAACTGTAACTGTATTTGGGATTCTTCTGCAAAATTAAACAGACAACAACAACTATATATATATATAAAAGTAAAAAGGGGAGGGGAGAAGAGCAAAGAAAGGGGAGAGGAAGACAAAATACTGTTCAATAGGGTTGTGGTAGGATCATCCTATCAAAGCACTGCAGATTTCTCAGTGTCTCAACTGCATTCTTGATACCAGAGACTTGGTCCTGAAGACCACTTACTCAAACCACAAAAAGGAAGCAGCTATCATGGAAAATATGCAGGATTTATTTACTTTTTTACTGGGGAAAAAAAAATAGAGAAAAAAACAACAAAAGAAAAGCCAACCACATACTAGGGAGGAGAGAAAACAAAGTAAGAAATATGTAAGTATTAAGACTTTTGATACCATAATATTTCCTTTTCAGTTACTGTAAATTTGCCTTTGAGACCTTTTTGGCATTATAGATCAAGGGATCTCGTCACACTAACTCTTCTGGAATTGCTTCTTAGTTGAAGTACAAACAACATTTTTAGTGTAAGTTGGCATCTAGACAAAACAAGAACTGTGATTGCCCTGACGGAAGCACCAGTGTCCCTATTCTCAGGATGCTTACTAAGTCATGTAATGTTGAACACGGCAGGCTAACTACAGGAAGTTTTACAGCTTCCAGTTTTGATGAGCACATTCCCTTGTGTTTAATGGCCAGTCACCCACAGTCTTGATAGGATCTTAACAAGTGAAAGCATATTATATCCCATGTAAATTTTAGAACAGCCACAAAGCTTCTGCACTGCTTCTGCACTGAGAGAAGGGAATACTAAAACAGAAGAGGAAGAGATGGGTCTTCATCATAAGATTCACAAGATTTGATCTTCATCACAAGATCATAAGATTTGACTGTGCTGGTACAGCAGCCGTGCTCATACTTAAGGACCAAGATACTACTTTCACAAAAAAATGCTACAAACAGAAAGCTACCTGTAGCTTTCTAACGAAAAAAACATCTCTCAACTTGAGTTAAGGTTTTCCAGAGACTTCAAGGAACGATAAAAGCACTAGAATCAGACTGTAATCCACATGGAAGTTTAAGCTTTGAAAGCTTGCCTACAGAACTGACACATTTTACATAGAATTTCATCCTGCAGTGACCACTATGTTATTCAAATAACATCATTTTGTCACAATGAGGCAGTACGAATGATATGGAAAAGTCAGTAGAACAAACCTCCTGGAGGCAAAAAAAGCCAGTTGACAAAAAAAGCCAGTTCTACCCAGCACTGGCAGTTATCTCCTGGTCACTGCAGCCCTGGTGAGGCCACACCTGGTATTTTGTTCATTTCTGGATTCCCCAGTACAAGAGGGACATAGAACTACTGGAGCAAGTCCAGAGGAGGGCTACTAAGATGATTATAGGACTGGAGCACCTCTCATAAGAGGACAGACTGAGAGAACTGGGCCTGGTTAGCCTGGAAAAGAGAAGGCTGAACAGAGACTTCATCAATGTGTATAAATATCTGAGGTGAGGGTGTCGAGAGGATCGAGCCAGTCTTTTCAGTTGTGTTCAGCAACAGGACGAGAAGTTCCAGCTGAATATGAGAGGGCACTTCCTTACTGTGAGGGTGACAGAGCACTGGCACAGGCTGGCCAGAGAGTTTGTGGAGTCTCCATCTCTAGATATTTTAAAAACCCGCCTAGATGCCATCCTGTGTGACGTGTTCTAGGTGATCCTACTCAGCAGGGGGTTGGACTAGGTGATCTTCAGAGGTCCCTTCCAACCTCAGCCATTCTGTGATTATTCTACCCTTAACTGTGTGCTAGTTAAAATTATGCTTAATGTCACTTTGCAGCTCTACTGTGATTTGCAACAGTCAGTTAACTTTTTGTTTAAAATACAAATTGTCATTCAATCATGTTTTTAAGTCCTTTACAAACACATGGAAAAGACCATTATTTACATATTCTCTCCTGCAGACCTGCTTATAAAATTCCTGTCATTTTCACTATATTATACATACAAGTATTTATAAAGTTCCGCTAGCCAGACATCGGCATACCTTGTTAATGAAAACAAATTACTGTAGCCACGGTATCGTATTAGTTTTTTATATGATTACTCACTACAAGACAAGCATGCTAAGAACAGTGAACTTGCATGCAGAAACAGCACAAACAATTGAACTGAGCAGCAGTGGTGTATGAAACATGGATTAGGGAAACAAGCAGTGATTACTTTTGGCAGCTTACATACTTGAGGTCGCACCTACAGGGGCTCATAACTTAGCAAGATGTGAAACAGACAGAAGTTTGCTCTATTTTTGGCCTGTTCTTTAGCAACGTCACATTAATTCAGTCTGTTTGGAGAAAGTATTGCTGTATGTACATATAATAGCTGTGCTTTTAAGGCTTACGTACAAACATATTGTTTAGTTGCTTTCACAAACTGCAGTTTTCAATGGTTATTAAATCATCCAGAAAATATATATTTAGTCAAAATGAAACATTGAGGGCTTTAACACAAAAAAATCATTTTAAGACTAAATTTGATGCAATATGCTTCAACTATCTCAAAATTATAAATTTGTAAGTTTTTGTGGATGAACTGTTGAAACCTGAAAAAAAAAAAAAAAAGAACACACCAAAACAAACAAACCTAAAAAAAACCAACAACCCCCCCCCCCAAAAAAAGAAACATACACTCAGGAAAGAAAATACATTTATATAATCTCTTCTTCTTCCTGCTATTGCTCTTCTCAAACATCTGAAAGCTCCTTATACAAAAACTTACACAATATCATAGACAAATTCTCACTGCAAGAAACCTCAGTAGCTCTCTGGTCCAATCTCCTGCTTCAGAGCAAGGTTAGCTCAGACCAGACTTCTCAGGGCTTTTTCCAGTCATGTCTTGAAAATCTCCAGGAGTGGAGACTGCACAACCTCTCTGAGCAAACTGTTGCAATGCATCACTATCCTAATGGTGAAAAGGTTTTTCCTTATGTCCAGCTGTATGGGGTCTGGCTGGGAGGGAGTTCATTCTCTTCATAGCAGCCTGTATGACGCTGTGGCTACAACTGTTTTGATAGCACACCAGTAAACAGTGTGCTACCAAAACCATTGCTGAAAAATGCTTGTACAGCATCAAGACCTTCTCTGTTTCTCACTCTGTCACCCTCAGTGGGTAGCCAGGCCAGCCGACTTGAAATGACCAAAATATTTCATCCTATATGATGTCATGCTCAGCAATTAAAGGGGGGTGTAGTCTTTCCAAGGCAGCTATTGCTTGGAGAATGGATAGGAATTGGTCTTTTGGTGGGAGGTGCTGTATGATTGTTTTTCCATCACTTGGGTGTTTTCTTTTTTTTTTTTTCTTCTCTGCCCTTTCCCTCTTTATTTCACTCATTAAACTGTTTTTATCTCAGTCCATGGGATTTTCTCACTTCTCCTTTGTTTCTCTCCCCTATATTTCTGTGGGGAGTGGGGAGGAGTGAACAAGCAGTTACTGTGTTCTTAGTTACTGGCTAGGATCAACCCACCATACCAGTATGAACTTCCCTTTTATCAGCTCTGGTCCGTCCTCCTGCTATGCACCACTGCAAACACCTTGGCTCTGTCTTCTCAGGCACTTGCTCAAAACTCCTGACCATCTCAGGGGCAATGCACTGAAATTGTTCCAGTTTATTGATGTGTTTTATACATTGATGACACCAAATACTGGAGGCTATTTTAGATGCAAGGCTAAATAGAGGGGGGTAATCACTTCCTACAATCTACTGCCCATGTTCCTCCAGATACAGCCCAGGATGCTGTTAAACTTCTTTGGTATCAGGGCAGACTGCTGTCTCACATTCACTTTCTTATCCATACAGACCCAAAGGTCCTTTTCAGCAGAGATGCTCCCCAGACAGCCAATCCCAACTTGTACAGCAAAAAGAGGTCACTCCTTCCAAATTAAAAACAAACAAACAAACAAAAACAAACAAACAAAAAAACACTTTGCACTTGTTCGTGTTGAATTCACAGACTCCTATTGGTCTCTCTCTCCAATTTGTCTAGGTCCTTCTGAATGGTAGCCCTGCACTCAGATATATAAACCATTTCCCCCAGATTTGATGTCATCTGCAAGCATGGTATGTGCATACTCCATTTCTGGCTCCAGGTCATTGATAAAGATGTTATAGGGACAAGTCTCAGTGTCCAGAAGGTAGCATCAACTACTACTAATGGATGGTCTGAGCCTGACTATCCAACAAATTTTAACCTGTCTAGCTGTACATTCTTACAGACCCTGGTTACATAAACAATTCAGTTTTGTGGATATCACTTTTCTCTCCCACTTTTTATTATCTTAAAGAAGTGTATGTAGAACTGAGGTATTCTACTACAGCTCTATCATGATCATATAATAATTAGAGATTACAATTTTTTTTCTGCAAAGGTTATCAATGAAACAAGTCCTAAATTCTGGACATAAGAAAATTTTCTCTACCATAAAGGAGAAGTAACACTTTTTTTTTTTTTTTTGGCTTTCCTGTTTTCCTTTTAAGAAAGAACATTATTTCAAATAAATGGTATATTTTCAAATAGATTAGGAAGTGTCAGCTTTCCAACTGCAAACCAGAAACCAAAAATTACAGGAGTGGATAAGAAGTGTTCTGGAGGGTTTAATGGAGAAATGTATGAGTTCCAGGAACCACTTAAATACTGTATCTGTTGAAAAAAACTCCACAATGCAACTTCTTCCAAACTAATTTCAATATAATACTTAAAACAAACATCTTTTCAAATAAATCTCAGTTCTGTGAGCAATGAAGATTCTATTGTAGCTCAATAACATCAAATAATAAATGGAAGTAATAACCCTTTAGGTATTAACAAGACCCCATAGAGGCTAACATGTAACCAAAAAATACCTAGATTCTGAAACAATGTGGGTATTTCTCCTGACCCAACAAAGTACACAAGCAGAAATTCAGACTGAAGTATTATAAAATATTACATGCTTCACCTGTTCCGGGATAATGTTCGGTACCTGGCAGGATCAAGAAAACTATCTTTTCAAACACCACCAGACAAGTTTGGATATTAAAATGACTACAGGGATATTGTAAAACCTGCTAGGAAATGAAAAGGAACTAAGAAAGAAGGAAATGGGCAATATTCCCAAGTGCAAAAATATGAGAGGTTTGGGATATATAGATATTGCAAAGTGATGAAGAATAGGATGTATAAATGAAAAATTACCACTTGCAGAATCTAAGTTCTGGACACCTTGCAATATCTAAGTCACTGGACAACTAATCATAATAATGAAGTAGCATTTATGACAAAATCAAAGACCTATAAACAGAGGCATATGATCCATGTCTTTAAGAGGAAAGAGGACACCTTTTGCAGCTTTCCAGTCATTTAGAATGTGAATAATATAGATATGGAAAAAAAAAAAAAAAGGCAGGAAAAAAATTAGAGCACTGTTATCCAAACTAGGTTTGAATAAGCTGAAACTGTAAATTAAGCTGAAACTTAATTAATTGGAAATTAATGATATGATTATACCACTTTGTGGATTTAAGCTATTATCTCAACATGCCACTGTACTACATTATGTGTATGAATTCATCCAACTACTACCACCTCAAGAATTTTTGGATTTGAACCACCTGTTTTCCCAAACTTAAAACAACAAAAGTCAATGCCCACAGATATTTTAATATCTGTCTGAAGTATTCCTTGCACTGAAGTCAATGATTCTAATCTCTTTCTTAACGCAGTATGTTTCCAGGCAAAAAAAGCTAAGTAAAATTCATAAGAAAAACAAAGAACCACACTAAGGGTATATTAAAACAAAAGCAATTTATATTCATATAAAACACCTACCCGAGTTCAACAGCCTTGTTTTTCAGTATAACATTTTCTTCAATTTGAACTTGGCAAAGTTCCAGAAAAGTTCTTGATTCTGATCTTTTGATTCTTTCAGTTGTGGTTAAAGTATGATAGTTTATGTTTTCACCATCAAGAAATCGTAAACTAGGAAGTTCCTTGCATAGGGAAGGCCTTAGAAAAGAAAAAGTCGTCATTAGTTTTATGAAAAAATCCCAGTGCTAAAACTCCAACTTTACTATAACAAGACATAACATTATGGTAGTTCTCACAGTATTTGCATATTTGTTCTTACTTTATATGTGAGTATATTAATGAAAACTTTATTCTTAATAAACCACAGAACTGGTATGAAAATGTCACTTTCTTAGCAACATTTCTTAATATATTGTTGGTATACAGACCACTGCTAAAATACCAGACACAGGGAGGTCAATAACAACATTCTCATTTCACTATGTCTAGTAGTTCACCTACTTGAACAACAGGAAAATCTAACCTGCAATGCATCTAATTAGTAGGCAACACAGCAAACTAAGTGTTAGGATCATACAGTACTGGTTTTGGTGACACATTTAAAGGCCTAGATTTAAAAACTGCATAGAAATCAAAACATTGCCAATCTTCATACCTTCACTATCTGCATATACCACATAAAGCAATATGATATTCAGCTTGACAGATGGGAAAAAATTTACCTTTGAATTATTGAATTTGAGTCTCTGCAAGCGATGACAATAGAGATAACCTTTCCTTTTTATGACAAGGACATTCAAGGCCACTTATGTAAGAATAAATATACATGAAAAACATACCTACTGTTTTAAAAAAAGTGTTATCAATGAGCTCTCTTTTAGGTTACTGCAAAATATAATCTAAAACTGCAACCTTGTTTCACATATTTCTTATAGCAGTCCAAATTTCTTTAAAGTTTTAAGACTGTGAAAGTATTTAAATCAATACATCAACACTCAGTATGTTCATTATGTTTGTAACACACGTGAAAGAACACTTATTATAGGCTATAAGTCCCCTTGGTATTAAAAAAAAAAGAAAATAGTTTTCAAAATTTGAGAACTCCCTGACTGTTCTCTACGATGGTAAAGGACTAATACTTAGCTCATATATTATATACTAAGTTTAAAATTAGTGAAAGTTTTTATTACTGAATTTGAACATTCCAAAATGTGGTTCAATAGAATAGAAAGTTAGTTTTTTGCAAACAGAAAACTTTCCTTTTCTGTTGCTCGTTAATGTAAAAACAACACTGCCTGAAATGCATTTCAAATGAAATGATGGGTTTAGATGGACAGCCCCTAAACACACATACAGGAATTACCAAAGCTAACGTTGAATAGTGATACATTAAAAAAGTGCCATATCAAAGTTGATGGATGCTGGAAGTATTGTGTCTTAGAGCTATGGGATCTCAACACTAGTTTTTCCAGCTGGGTTTCTCCTGGTGAAGGGCTGAGTCAATATTTCATTTAGTGAAAACTTCCTGGTGAATATTCTGTCACTTAAGAGGCTCTATTAATCATTACAGCATTGAAACACGTTCCCCTAGGAGTGCTCAGACTGATCCCAGGGTTTAATTTTTTAAAAGCTATTTCTTACTACTTCACTTTTGTTGGTGTTATCGCTGGCTGGACATGAAAGTACAAAACTGATTGGGAAATTTTACAACTAATTCCTTTGTTGGTATCAAGGGGTTATGTAAAGTTCACTGGAACATATTGCCTGAAGTTACGGTCAATGCTGTATTCAGCAAATCCATATTTTATCGTATCCCGTACTTCAAATCCTTTAGACAAATGAATCTCTTGTCTAATCATAAAAGTTGGATTGGGTCAAGCAAGCTAAAGTATCAGTACATATAGTTAAAAATAGGAATTCAGAAAGCAATTCCCCTTAAGGTTACAAGTGAAGTACCAGTTCATTGTATAAAATAGGAGGAATTAAAACAATGCAAATGGGAATTTAAGATATTGACACAGTCACTGAACTTTATTCATAAAATTATGTGCATGAACAATGGGAATCAAAGTAAGTCTGTTCACTGAAAGGAAAAAAGAGAAAACAGAAGAATTTATTTGTACAGCTATCAAACAAGTACCCTAAAAACTACTGTTCTACTCAGGTAATCTAAAGTATCAAATTAAATACATTCTTGTGTAACACTGCAATGTAAGACCTCCCATTTAACTGACTTGAAATTAAAGAAGGACCAATTTTGATTCTAAAAAAAAATGTTGCAGAAATGAACAGTAAAGTAATTGTTTGTAAAAGTGATCCTTATATACTACTATACACCATGACATTGTACTATGAATGTGGTATTTATCACATATACCTAAAACTACTGGGGACATATTTCTGTAGTTTGAAAATAAATTGTTCAGATCTGAGAATTTAAGAAAAGGATCTGATCACATATTGCTAAATAATAATAATAATAATTTTATAAAGTACAAACTTTGATAGCACTTTTGATAGAAACGGTCTGAAATATATTTCAAACGCTCAGAAAAAGCATATTTTTAATCAAAACCTCAGTCTGTTTTAATTACATCTGAAATAAAAAGTTGTGTTCTGTTTCATATCTGTAAACATTTTACTATGTTAGCACTTTCCTATGCTAATACTTGATTTCTTTAGCTGAAACAATTTGTAATGATTTAAATTCTTATTGATTAAAAACTTTGTACATTTAATGGAACCACAGTAACAGTTCACTATCAGACAGACATTCTACCATTGCAATATATGAATTCTGGATTATCACCTAAAAATCTGAAATTGCAGTTCCAACTTTTCTTACTGCTCTCCAATGCCTGTGGACTAGAAAACATTAATTCTAGAGAAGATAGATAAACTTTACGTTCAGACAAAAGAGGTACTGTACTTTTGCTGAACAGTTCTTCTAGAAAACTAAGTATTCATAGATTGGTCTACGTATATGATTTCAAACAATATAATTACCAAGAATCCAGAAGACTTCTAAAAAATGCAAACAAACTAAACCAAACCAACCAACCAACCAAAAAAACCCACAACCAAAGTATACCAACAACCTATCCATATGTAATTTTCTTAATAAGGCTTACAAATACAATCCTATCACAACTACTCATTGTGGGATTGTAATGACCGTATCTCATTACACGTCAAGTTTTGTTTCTACCCCAACCAGTTTTTATATAAACACATATAATAGTCTCTAAGACCAATTCTTCACTTACATTTCAGATATGTATTATAGATCACCAGAGGGCAGAGAACAGCATTATTTTTACATCTGCATCTCCTTCAATAGCATAAAAGTAATTAACTTTTGGTGTAAAGATAAGGAATTCTCAGAACAGGAAAAGAGATTACACTGACTACTGAAAAAAAAATAAAATCAACCATTCATCCCAGATTTTTCTTCCAAAAACTCTTCCTTAAAAGTTGCTAAGTCAAGGATTCCTTTATACAGACTATTCCTAATTAAAGACATGAATGCACCATTCTTTCTCAATGTGCAGTGTGAACCTACCACATCAGCAACTCTGTTAAGCAGAGGATTTATGACATGGTGGAAGGGAGTAAATAAGAAAATAAAATAAAATAAAATAAAAACAGCAAAGAGGAAGAAAAACACTAAGAAACTAAGTGATGGACAGTCAGGAACTGGTGTTTCTGAGAAGGGCAAGTAAGTGGTGTAAGTATATAAGTAATCAGAAAGAGAGAAATATTTAAAATAGTGCAGATGTAAGAGAAGTAGAAAAAGGATGAATGGATGGTCACATCTGTGCAAATGTTTTAATGAAACATAAAATATGATAATAAAGGTGAGACAAAAGCTCATTCAGAAAGTTAAAGTCACCAAAGGTGATAAACTTGTCAATAAAGAGGACAAGTAGAATTCATGCTGAAAACAATGATATTGTGGATAAGTCAATGGACAAAGAAGTTACAAATTAGCACCACGGAGAAGGCATTTATTTCTATAATTTCTACATTTGTCTAAAAAAATTGTCATATGAAAAAATACTTTAGGATAGCAGTGAAAAAGCACAGAGTTTTGGAACAAACCACTTCATATCGAAGCTCCAAATGCTTGGCCAAACATCAAGGTTTTTGTTTAAACAAAACTACAAACTAGGATTCTCAGGAAAAATAAAAAAATAAAAAATCACAGAATTCAATTCCATTTGTTCTTTTCATATAATATTCTTCCAGTTTGTGGTAGTGTTTGTCCATACCTCATTTCTTTTTTATATACTTTCACTGTTCATTTTCATTTTTTTATAAGTGCTGAACTCTACTGGTTACAAAGCTTCCAAAAAATAGATTTTCTTGGCATGGATAATCATAGAATCATAGAATGGTTTGGGTTGGAACCTTAAAGACTGTCTAAATCAAACCCCCCTGCCATGGGCAGGGACACCTCCCACCAGACCTGGTTGCTCAAAGCCCCCATTGCACCTGGCCTTGAACACTTCCAGGGATGGAGCATCCACACCATCTCTGGGCAACCTGTTCCAGTGTCTCACAATCTTCATGCTAAAGAATTTCTTCCTAATATCTAATCAAAATCTACCCTTTTTTAGTTTAAAACCACTAATCCTTGTCCTGTCACTACACTCCCTTAAAAATAGCTCCTCTCATGCTTTCTTGTAGGCTCCCCTTAGGTGCTGGAAAACTGCTATAAGGTCATCCCACAGCCTTCTCTTCTCCAGGATGAACCTGCATCTGACCAAAACCAAGAATCTGAAGACACAGGGGCATATTTCGTAAGCGTAAAAAATTCAGTTGTTCATTCGCTGGATGCTTCAATTATTATTTTTTTTTTTCCCATGTTATTTCTTCTCATTAAAAGAATGGGAAGGAATGAAACTATATCTCCATAAATTAATATTAATCTATACTCTCAAATCTGTAAAAACAGTGACTGCAAAAGTATTGTTGTTGTTGTTGTTTTTAATCTAACCTGTTTTCTTTCACTACAAATCTTTGAATATAAAAGGACTGGAGGATTCATGATAGAAGTTTCTTGTTGTGCTTTTGCACTTGATTGCCATGAGGACTCATTTTTAATTTAAATGACTGTGTGTTTTGCATTTAAGCTCTGAAAATGGAATTAGGGAAAGAAGGAAGAATTGTGGTGAAATAATTTTGAAACCATTAGACCTGGAGAAGCTCAATTTTCAACCAAGTCCTTGCACACAATGGAATAGAGTAAATTTGACCCCGCATACAGTAAAGAAAAAAGGGTTTCCTTTATATACATCATCAAAATAATTGGAAATGTTCGTCTATTGCTTACACTGAGTTTATTTTTAAATAATAATTTTAAAATATTATTAGGCTGGTACATACTTTGTAGAAGAAATCTAAATATATGTATAATGTAGTGATTTATATATTCCCTCAAATTAATATCAAACAAATGTAGCTATCCCAGCCACCTGGACTATTTTGTGATTCTTCTGCAGTTTCTCCCAGACAGGGAACAAATACCTACCTTTTCTCATTTGAACTAGATCCAAGTTTACCATTTGAATTTCATTTCTTTGTTACCTATCATGAAGTAAATCAAAATAATGACTGTGGCTGACATTTGATGCCTGATGCAAAAAAACAAAAAACAAAAAACAACAAACAAACAACAACAACAACAAAAAAACACTACCAGCAACAACAACAACAACAAACAACAAACCCTCTAGTGCTAAGAGATGGACCCTTTTAGTGAATATAGCAAGCTGTGGTCAACTCACATCTTATCTTACATTGTGACCAAATAGGCTATAGACTTTCTCATTTCTCTACTGGTTCTAGAATATGGCAGCCAAGTGCTCAGACAGCAGAACAGATTTCTCTCCCTTTTTCTCATGCTGCAAAAAATCCAGTGGATGATGTTTCATGAAGCTATGCACTTTAGATCAACACATCTCTATAGGCTGAGTATCAAACTGAATGATTTTTCTTCCTTTAGCTGCAGAAGGCAACATTTTTATCTATCTTCCTTTTTGTCCCTCTCTTTTGCTCTCTCAGAGCACTCACTGTATGCAACTGGATAATCTTAATTGTGCTCAGAGTGCTCTTTAAGCATTTGTATGCTAAGAAGGGAAGAGAGGGATCAAGAAAAGGCAAAGGGAGCCCTTTACACAGTACTCATTAAACACAGTGCAGAAATTTTCTTGTCCTAAAGGTATTTGAAAACACGAGAAGGAAATCAAATAGATGATGGCAAACAATTTGAAGGGAATAACAACAGTTTGCAACTGAAGATATAGTCTTAACTCATTTGCTACTGGCACTATGTTCATTTCTACTACAGAAATGGGACTTAACATTTTTAGTCCCAAAGTTGGGCGGCGTATTTTTCCACAGTTCCGGAAGAATCTCTGGTCACTATTCACAGAAAAACTAACAAAAGATCAGCATCATTTTGAAATTAATTACTAATTTAGAATGTTTCATACTTAAAATAATGTATATTTCTCCAAGACGGCATGTCATACTGGGTCTCTAACCACTCTTACGGCCGCATATTTACATATGACTTTCTGCTATTAAGGAGACAGAAGAAAAGATAGAAATTTACAACTGATAGTTTTTCCCTCATTCACAGAAGTACAGCTCAACTAAAAATCTCTAAGAGGATAAAATTGCCCTAATATTTTTTCACATGAAAGATTATTAATCCTTTCAATTAAAATTGTATTTACATTAAAAAAAAAAAAATGTTAGTGCACCTATATAACTACCTACGTTGTGCATTGTCACTATTGTCAGAGGCCTGGAAAAATAATACTAGAACTATTTTCATAGTGCATACAACGAGGTGAAGAGTGATCTGACCATTTATTTAGTGAACTATAAATTTAGCCTATTTTGACAAAACAAAACAAAAACATATTTGCTAACTGGATTTTGGTGTTTTTTTTAAAAAATTATTTTTAATTTATTTATCTTTATTTAGCAAGTCCATTTTTCTTACTTGCAATTCCCTTCTTGGAGAAGAGGATTTCCACTGAGCGACAACTCCCTTAGATTATTGCAGCCACTTAACCATGCAATTACACTTTTAAGGTCTGTATTGTAAAAGAAAACAAAATTAAATACCAAGTTGAATGTAGAACCATATTATTTTACTTAAAATCACAAATAGTACCAAAACCATGAAGAATTATAAACAATTCTGTTACCTGTCAGTACAGTTATTATCAATATGTATAACATCCGTATTTGAAAAATATTTATGTTTTCTGTATGTCTCATGGATGATATTTGAATTTTATAAATATATTTGGAACAATCCAAATATAAATGAATTTATAATTTAATTAAGAACTTCTAGTTTGGATGGGCATTTGATTTATGTTTTCTATACAACTCACCTGACAAGCAGTTATTTTTGATGTCCAGCTTTTCCAAAGATACAAATGAATTTAAAGGCACAAGCTCAGTTAAACTAAGAACAAAACAGAAAAGTTTATTTTTAACTAAAGAAAAACAGCAACTCATAAACAGGCACCAGAATCTTTTACAGTAATATCAACTTATTTACATGAGAAAATACTCATTTAGCTATCCAAGGTGCTAGTATTAATTACCAAAATTCCTCCTTTAACTTCAAAGCATTTCTTAGTCTTCTCAGAAGGTCACTTTTTGCTTGTATGTGTTACTGTTTTTGTTCAATTGGTAAATACTTCATTCTATTTTTCTTAAATTTAGTTCTGAGGATCCGAAGTCTTGTAAAATTTACAAGCTCAATTGGCTTTTCTTTAGTCAACTTGACTAGAATAAAACAGAAAGCCCTGATTTTGGAGAAAAAAAAAAATCTGCTTTTCCCCTTTCCTTTTTCTTCATTTATCATACTTCTAGTCAGTTTGTTTCTCTTCTCCACTCAGCACTCTCCACTTCCTAGACCCTAAAACCAATATAATTGTTGCCAAAGTTGTATTTCTTAACCATTTAAAGCTGCACTGTCCTGTAAAAGATTTTTAGCACTTCCTCTGTCTGAGTACTTCTGTAAGACAGTGTCACAGAAGTGCCAGTTATACAGACAGCTACAGAATTGCACTTCTTGCCTATCAGAGTTTTTCTGGTGGAATAAACCAGAAAAGCAGGGCTAAAGCCACTACAAAATTCCTATCTGTAGTATTGAAGAGTAGATGTGAGGAAACAGCTGATGCTTATCTGTACAAAGGATTTGGACTGTGAGATGTGTATTATCATGACTACTAAAAACATTATTACCCAGTGTTATTAGAAGTTTTAGTTACAAACTTGCATTGGTAGAACTACCAGTGAATGTTAAACTATTCAGTCAGCTGTTTCCAAATATTACCTTTCAGATTAAAAAGTTTATTTTGATTTATGTTAAATATAAATGGGGGAGGAAAGAAATAAAATCAAGATGTTGAAATTGTGTTTAACTAAAATTAGAATGTTTATGTATAAGCATATACTAAATAAACTATATCTGCTGAAGAAACTTACTTTTAGGTAACTTATTTCATTCCTTTAAGGACAAGGCCTAAGCATAATGGGAGAATGGCATCACGGATGGCAATGCATGTGTTCACTTTGTAACTGTTAATTTTCATGGAAAGCAGTATTTTCTGAGGGTAATATTTATTACCTTTGAAAGCTATAAATCAGAGTTCAAATGGTCATACATATAACCATTGAAAATCCAAAACCGACTCACTTCACAAATTTACAATTGGCCAGAGCCAAAAAATGCTATTCTGTTGTTGAAATCTGTTCTCCAGCACAGGCTGGAAAACATTACAACTGAAAGACAAAGTTGGATTTAATTCTGGTTAACAAATTCTGGACCAAGTATTGGTGGTGTATTCTTTATTCTTGTTGAAAATTGGCATGTAGGAGGGAAAACAAACAAACAAACAAAAACCAACTAAACAAAACAAAAAATAATAGAAAATTCAGAGAAACAGATATAAAGCCAATTGAGTATGTGCCACTATACTTCCATTTCCTTCTCACTCCATATTTCAAAGTTGTTCTTGTTCTAACGCTGTTTAGTTCAATTAACTCCCTGCCAGTTTTCCAAAGTATCAAATAAATATGAAGAAGCATTAACTCTAAAAACCATTAACCATCATAAATACTCTTGTACACATTGCAAGAAGTATCAGCATTTTAGGTTCTTATGACCAGTCAATAGCACATAAATATTTTTAATATTTGTAACAAATATCATTATAGATAACAGTGGCAAACACTCTCACTAAAAGACTAAAATCCATAATACATATTATATTCAGGAATATCAGGAAAATAAATGTCATAACAAGTATGAGGGACTTGCACACTACTTTTACAAAGTCTTTCCTTCTACAAGTCATAATGGATTTTCTTTTTTTTAAGTGAGTTGGTTCTGGGGATTTTTGTCTGTATACACTGTGGTGAATTAGAAATTTTATTTGACTACTGGACTATCCTTGCCTGCTGTTGGCATTATGAGAGTTAAAACGTTTCCCTGTCATTCTATAGCTTTCCTTTTACTGACATTCTTTGTTAATTTTTTTCCTAAGAAAATTCAAACCAGAAAGACAAAGGACATTACTGAAAACTTAATACTACTTGACCTTGTCACATTAGCCCAGGGCATAAGAGAGATATAAATTACAAAGAAGACACAAAAGTAAAAGATATTTGCAAAAAAGCAAGCTATAGCTTCCTCTTTCTGCTCCCATTTAAGGTTGTAGCAGGACAGGACACAGATATCCACAGAAACTATATGTCAGAAAACAAGATTTACAATAGTTGTAAGTATGCACCAGAGAAAATAAAGATTGCTTTTTTAAGCACAAATAGCATTAACTCCTCAGGATGGTCCAAATCTTGCCGTGCATCAGCTTTTCCCCAGAAAGTTATCACTGATGTTAATGAGCAATAAGGAGGGAAAGATAATTAAAAGCGAATTTATGTTAATTTAGATCTTTAAGCAATGTTTATTTCTCTTTCATACTTTAAAAAATAATAACATTTTAATTTGCAATATTTGCCATATTTGTAAGTCAGAATGAAACATAATACAGGAAATCTAAAAGCCACTTGTTTCTTGAATACCCTGTTAGGCAGTACACTTCACCAGTATTGTCCATGGTGCTACATTCTTAGAAATAAACACATGACCAGCAAAGAATTACTGAAAATGATAAACAAATCTAGACCAATAAGGGGTGTGTGGGGATGATGACAGTATAAATACAGTATACATACAATATAAATACAGGGTAGTTTATTCATGACTGACTGAATTCAACATCCAACGACACTTATAGGTATTGTGACAGCTCTGGAAAATCTGTCAAATTCTGAAAACAGAATGGCTTGCAGTGAGAGTAAGGAATTAAGTTAAAAACACACATGCAACATATACTTAAGTAGTGAGAACAATATGTACCAAGAATTCAGAATTCAGTTGCTTTTTAGCATTTCTATAATAAGCCTATTAAAAATGGCATATATTTGGTTGCAAAAAAACATGTGCAACAAGTTCACAAAGAATTTGATCCTGGTCAAACAAGTTTCCCAGAAAAGGAATTTTTGCAGCTGACTGAATTTTTTTTTTAATATCAAATTATTATCTACCACACTTAGGTTACAAAACAAAACAATAATAATAATAATAAAACTTTGGGGTATTATAACAGAAATTAAGAGAATAAATTCGTCTATTCTCAAGTTGCACCAAAAGTGTAAGGACTACTTGAACAATAGATTGATTTGGTGTCTCACCGTAAAACTTTTATATGAAGAAAAAATTAACAAGTAAGCTACATAATTGTGATTACATGTAAATATAAATCTCACATGAATTCTTACTGCATATTAAATATGTAATAATTTTAGTTCCAGTGGAAAGATTTTTCTCTCCTACACCTAAACCTTTATCTATCCTATAAAAAAATAAATCCTTTTTAAAACTAACTTATTGTGTTCTCCAGCTGCTCCAAAAGAGAGCACAGATCTTCATAGTCCCAGTTCTGCAGGAATCAAGTCAAGAGGATATTCACCTTGTACAATGACCTGGTATATGCTTCATACATGAAAACCACAGCAAAACACTTAATAAAAGCAGAGGTGGTAATATTGTTGCCATTTTTATATTTGATGAACATGCTACATACTACATGAACATCACTACATGCCGTAATTCCTTGTTTCTATATTGTAGGTTTAAAACAATTAATTTAGAGTTTTATCTTTAGCAATTTTCGGGGTTTATGGCACAGACAAAACATCTCAGAAATAAAAAAATATTGTAAATTAGTATAAGATTTTTCTTTTTACAGTACTACGTTTTTAGAAAAAACACAGATTCACAGTATTATCACTATGTGGCCTTCCTGCAAACAGGAAAAGGGAATGGCACTCATTGTACACTTTAAAAACAAAAACAAACAAACAAAAACAGCCCAAACCCATAAAATCACACTAGCTATAGGATAAAAGTTAAAAAACAGTTTTTCTTTCAACAGCTTACACTCTTACATTCACTGTTGCTATATAGAACATCAAGTTACTTTTGTTATAACACATATATAGAGTTGCTTATAAGTGTACATAAAGTGAGTGCAACAGAGCAGGCTACTGAAATCCCAGGAATCTGGAGGCCTTTAATGTGCATTTAAGACTATCTTGTCCTGTTTGTCCCAAAGATTTGAGATAAGGTATAGATACATAAAGGAAAGAAAGTTGTTGTTATTTCTATCACACCCAGTTTGCTCATGCATAAATAACTTGCTTTCTCCTAGAAAGAGGACAGTCACCATTGTGTAGGCACTGGACAAAGTAAGCATTGGAATGGAGAATAAAAAACATAAGATCATGGGATGGGCAAGTGGTACATCTACATATCCAGCCCAGCACAAGCTAGATCTGGAGGCTGCATTCAAGCTATGGCTGAAACTGGGCTCTTAGGTTTGCTGTCTCACTAGCAGGCACATCGGGTGTTCCAGCAGTACTGTAAACATGTCATTACACACAGTGTAGTCACATCTTAATGTGGGAAGAAAAAAAAAAAAAAAGGATAAAACTACAAGAAGATGGAGCCACATTACTTCCATAAAAAGCTGAACACGTCAGGAAAAAAAAAAAAAAAAAAAAAAGCAAAGAACATGAATGAAATCAATATGTATGATTTGGAATTTTACACTTAACAGATAATGACCTTGCTAGTCTCAGGCATGAAGCTTCTCCAAACTCCAGAGGAACTTAAGTTTTAAAGCTTTTTAGTTTTTTTAAGTACTATATTCTGTAAATATAAATAACTAGGTGTTATGAACTTACATGCATTCTACTTCATTAGAGATGATTGAAAACAATCTGTTTATAAAAAGTTATAAAAATATAGGTTGCATTTTCTTAAATAGTATTAATTTTTCATAAAGGGCATTCCTTATAAAAGGACTCAGACTTATAGATCTATTCTCCCATAGGTTCACAGATATAGCTGACTCTGATGAACTACTGTCACCAAGGATGGGATTCTTCTGTTCAAATGTAGACACACCAACTAGATGTGAGCTAATCGTCCAGACTCTGTCAGTAGTCAATGAAGATGAACAGTCACTTGTAGGGTATGATTTGTCTCAAAATAAATCTCTAGAAATGGTAGATGAATCACACACTAAAACAACTCCTCTTCATTAACTCATTAATCATGAATGATTAGTTCAGAGTGTATATATATTCAGAGTGTATCGTGTGTGAAATGGTGTATTCTATGTGTTTAGGTAAGAAATCCCATTCAGAGTGAACACATCACAATATGGGAAAAAAATAGTAATTTACTAGCAAAATTCATTTCACTACCAACACAAAGTAAACTATAATTATTCCTTTTTAAAATTTTTGTTAGCTCAGTATAAGTGTTGGAAAGGGTCGGGAAGCAAAATAAAATAAAAAATCAAGATTTTGACTCCTGAAAATACCATCATTCTAATTCTGCAGGTGTACAGAATAAGTTATAAAATGGTAAAGAAACCTGATTATGTAGTACTTCAACACATGATATACTTTTATACTGCTTGTCTCAACTCAGCTTTATTATTCTTTATCTTCGAACTGAACCATAACAGTGAAGAATGAAAGTAGATATGCAGTACTAAAATTTGGTTTTGGGGGCATTAACATAACAGGTATATGAAATAAAAAACAGCCTAACGAACATTCTAACTTGTACTATTTAGCTCTAGCAGTTATACTTAAAATACCCAAAATACCCATACTTCAAAGTCTGTTTTGAATAAACTAGATGAGAAATATGAAGTTTGACAGAAAAACTCTAGAAACAATTGCTAAAAAAACACCGTGGTTTTAATAATGCTGCAATGCTCAAAAATTATTATCATATAACATCTAATAGAAAAAATTACTTTTTGTAGTTACTGCTGTTTCAAATTTTCTTAGCTGAAGGTGGCCAATGTCATTACTTGTCAACCACATACTTTCAAAGTATGGAAAAGATGGTGATATTTTAAGCATACTGAGAATTATACTTTTTAGATAAGTGTTAGAAAATTCCTCTGTATCAACTTCATAAAGGGAAAATATTTCTTGTTTACCTATTTTGAGACAGTGAAAGAATCTGCAACAGAGGCAACCAATACAAAGAAAGCATTTTCATAGCAGAAATGTTATTGTCATCCAAATATAGTTCTCTTAGCAGAACATGATTTTCCAGCCTTGGAAGCTAAATAGAGAAGAGAAGGTTATTTAAAATTAATGTAAATTAGAGAAACAACAATGGAATGCTTACCATATGCTTTTCATCAATCATTATTAAATAGAAGTAAATGACACATTTTGGATATATGTATTGCTTTCTTATTATGTGTATTAGGTGTTAAATATTTTTCAGTGTCCTCTATGTAGTATGAATAGTCAATATAATTTTTTTTTTTTTTTTTAAGAAGTGGGGAGTCAAGAGCCACAGTCTTACTATTTTGTTTGTGCTGATTATTGAAAATAGTTTTTGGCTCCCAGATGCATAAAAGAATCATTGACAGTAAAGATTATTAATTGTCCATTTAGCAAACTACTTTTTTATTATATATGTTGCAGCAAAAATTCCAACTTCTGGAGAATCAGCATTCATGAAATTAACCTAAATTACTACTTGTCTTTAATGACAATAGTATTTCATGACATTTTAAACAAAGAATAACACATACTCCAAGGAGGGAAATATAACAACTGAAGGGCCAATTTTTCAAGGACTTAGGAGCAAGAAAAAACTTTACTGCTAGCCATTTTTACCTTTGAAAAATCTCTCTCTAAAAGGAAAACAAAACAACACAACACAAAACAAACAAAAAAACCACCCCAGGCAAACAGAGCACATGATGAGCACTGTGAGTAACATTACTGTTAACAAAGATGTATATACAATAAACATCCACCTAATTCAAAGCATTTACCTCCTGTAGGTTATTGCCTTGTAACTTCAGAATTTGAAGTAGTCCACAACTCTCAATGCCTTCAATTTGTGTGAGATGATTAAAAGAGCAGTCTAGGTGTATGAGAGTAGGTGTTTCACAGAGACTTTTTGTGCTGATTAATTGATTATGATCCACATTTAATTGCTGAAGGTTTTTCAGTGACTCCAAACCACCTGAAAATTAAAGGTTTTAGCTGAGTTAAGCCATTCTGAAATAATAATAATAAAAAAGTCTGGTTTTTGAGTACCAAGTAAATTCTAAAATTTCAACATATTTGTATTATATATAGTACCAATATTAGTCCTATACTTTAAAAGATACTCTATTTTGACACTATCAAATACACAGTGTGTACAGGTGATAAACTTCTGATCCTATTAACTAAGCAATAATAATAGTTCACAATCCCTTTAGAACTTCTGTTGAAACAGAACATTCTTTAAATTATAAACTACGCTTACTGTACTTGAGGACTTTATAACCTATTCAGAACCCATCATCTCTATGAAACACTGACAGCTCTCTTAAGATCACCCCCAAAAATGGAAACAGTATTTCTTTAAAAATTAATTTTAATTATTTAATTTTTAAATATTTTTAGAAAGCTATCAGCAAGGTGAGAATAAATTGTATTAATACCTAGGGCAGACAAGCATTATTAATGTAAATGTCTCCTGTTCAAGGAATTTTATTACAAAGTATTTTTTTTAATAAAGAAATTAATAAAGGACCTTTATGAAGTACCTTTAAGCATAAACCTACACTTCTACAGCCATTACACTCACAACAAACTTAGTCTTACCAGCTAAAGAGCAAGAATGTATGATCTCTCCTACAAAAAGATGCAAAGGAAAATGTTCTTTTGCCTGTATTTATTTCAGAGTTTTTCACAAATCGTTCTCTTACACTGGTAAAATCATACTCGTTCCATGGTCTTACTGTATGCTAGATGTTCTGTGATGGATGCCTTTCTGGAGTACCAATGTATCTGACTTGCTACAGGTCAAAGCAGTTTTTTCCTATAACTGTAGTAAAACTTCTTTAAGGGGGTATGCCTTAAAAAACACATTAAAAAAAAGTTTGATTTTACGCTTCTTTCAGGTATTCTTCATAGGATTGTTTTATGTAATACTTTATCTCATCTTTATGTCACCAAAAGCTTCCCAAGTTCCCATAAGCAAGTTGGGCAAACTTTGCATATGTGAATGTCTTTGTGCTTATCCTCTGAGAATCAACTAGATTATAAAACCAAAGACCACATTGCCACTGAGAAAATTCTTTACTCAGAGAGTGGTGAGACACTGGAACAGGTTGCCCAGAGAATCTGAGGATGCCCCATCTCTGCAGGTATTCAAGACCAAGTTGGACAAGGCCCTGAGCAACCTGATCTAGTAGGTGGCACCCCTGCCCATGGCAGGGGGTTGGAACTAGATGGTCTTTGAGGTCCCTTCCAACACAAGAAGTTCTATGATTCTATAATCATTTAGAATATAGTAAAAGTAAGAGCAAAACAGAAGTAAAAGATTAACTGTACTTCTAACTTTGACATTTAAAAACAACAGCAACACAAACAACCACAATAGGCTTTCAACTCACAGTAATTTAAAAATGGGAAGCATGTAGTTGAAATAACATATTCACCTGAAAAAGCTCTGGATATTAAAGAGATAACATCCTATATCTAAAACAAATGTTATATATTCTAACTTCAAAACGGTGCTTCAGGAAATAAATATACAACTCTTTAATTAATCTGAATTTGAAAAGAATTTCAAACATACACGACATACAATCCTGATTGCAAGATCCTGTTCTGTATTCCCCCCCCCCCTTTTTTTTTTCTTGGATAAAAACAAAAAGGGAACTACCACCATCTAGTGGTCTCAAAACAATTTCCTTTCAGACAGTATTAACAGCTTCCAAGACTTCCTCACAAGAGCAGTTTTTACATTTCCACTATTAAGTTATCAGCATAGGGGTACTGGTAACTTTAATAGCACTGAATTACCATGGAGTGGGACAGAGGACAAACTACACACAGAGTAAGAAGAGTCAAAGAATTAATAGAGGATCTGGAAATTTCATATTCTGCATACTGCACTAAGCACCTTTTTTACATCTCCTGTCTCGTTTAATTAGACTGGAAGTAATTCTAAACAGATATGCCAAGGCTATATACAGTGGGATCAAAATCTATTCTGGAACTATCAAATACAGTCCAAGAGAAAAAATACAAGAGAGAGGATAATATAATACATGGTAGTTTAATGTTTCTTGTGTACACGTGCAAAATGAAAAATAAGCATGCAAGTTTCCAGTAGATATTGTCTGTTTTACATGATACAACCAACAACAGCTATAGTGGTAAATGGGAAAATTTGTTCTGTTAAAAAAGCATATGGTTTTAGAAAGATTTGTAGAGAACCTTCACATAACTTTTAACAAATTGCTATGCACAGCTCCTGTCTATTAGCTATCAATGCAGTTCTTAAGTAACTTCTAGGTGCGACAGAGATGTGCTTTCTTAAAAATAATAATTCCAAAGTGGCATTTAAGAGTATCCATAGTTACTCATTGCTATTCTTAGCACTACCAGGATTTTAGCCAACATACTACAACAGACATCCTAAGAAAGCATATTCTATAATTAAAGTCAAAATGCTAGTTTTTGTGTAAGAAAATTTTTATATAAAGCATTCATCTTCCAAATACAAATGGACTGAAATTAAGTTTATTGCTGACATGATTACCTAGTTTGTGAGCATGCAACCTTAAGTGGAAAAGCATAACATACATATTTCTCATACTTTTAGGGTTTTCTGGCAACTCTCATTTTTCCCTCTACTGATGCTATATTTTAAATGAGTACAAAAAAAAAAAAAAAGAGAAAAAAAAAAAAAAGGAAATCAGAATGTGCTTGATGATTCCAACACTAAGTTAACAAATCACAAGTATTACAAATATAAGTAAGTCTTTTTTTTTTTTTTAGGGAAAAAAAAATCACACACAAAAAAACAAACAAGAAAACAAGCCCTTTGTGAAAGCTGAATGAACTGACAAAACTGTTACACTGTTGTAACTGTGAAAGGCAGATTCCAAGCTGATTTTTGTGAACATTTATTTAGCCACTCAAATTCATTAGAAACTTAGTACACATAGCACTACATTGCACAAAATGAAAAGTACAAAAGTATTTTTACAGGATTTCCACAGGAAGATACTACATTCCACACAGATGCCACAGTCCTAAATTAATCCACCAACACTACTAATTACTAATTATTATTACTACTAATAATTCTTACAGTAATCTTGCCGACATTTCTATCAAGTGTGGTATGTCTGAAAGAATCTTACCCAGCGTTACTGGCCACAAGGATACAAAGCCAATATTTATATTCACTTTGTTTCATCTTTCCCCTTTAGGATATTGATACGCTTTTGTAGCAAGCATTGATATTCCAGCACCCTTATTAACAGGTAATATAAATTCTTCATAAACATTAGCATTTCATATTTTCACAAATTAGCAAAAAATATTCAAAATGTCAATATCAAACTGCTGAATTTCCAGACTGTCTGGGTTGGCTTTTTCTTCCCCCAAATTTCCTATTTCTCTTTCCTATACCATTGCCATTTATCACGGAATTGCATTATTCATCTTCACACTGTTTCAATTTTGTGTTTTATGTTTGCGGGTTTTTAACACAATGGAAACCACTTTATAAAAATATTTCACGTGAATGTGTTTCATTCATCAGCTTAAAAACTGTTTTATGTTGTTTTCCCACTGTCCATGTAGCTCTCTACTACACATACTTTAAAGAGAAGTAACAGTCTAAATCAGGACAAAAGAAATCAAAAATTACAATCTCTTTATCTCCTTTTCACTTCCAGCTCAGATTCCTTTCCAAATAATATCTTCAAACTCAGCACAGACCAAAAATACAACTAGAAATTCAGCTTTTTAGTCTTCCCAAAACATTTTGTAATTCATACAGAATTATTTGTTTCATCACATGCAATTTTTTCTTCATCATAAGAAAATACAACTTTATTTCAATTAATGAATCTCTGAAGATCTACTTCTGTTAAGATTATAATCCTCAAGTGATATAGTGATCTGGCTTTTACAAATTTACAAATTCCACAGTATATCATGTACCAAAACCCAAGTCCCTACAGCCATAGGGAGGCTGCTAAATCTAGTTCCATTCTACCTGCTGCACTATCTCCCTGGAGAAAATTTGATACTTTCTTTCTTGAGAGCTCCTTTTCAAGTAATGATCTGGTAATGTACTATTAGCTTTTGCCATCTGTTAATGTTGCTTTTGAGGGACCCCTGATGGTCTTCCCTCTGTATATAATTCTAAAACAACATCAACAACAACAAAACTAGCTTCTCCACTGAGGTACAGCAAGGATCTCAGTTATTCTCATGGCACTGCAATTTCCTGACCTTTTGTCAGTTGAAAAGGCTCTGGATCCTCATTACATTTATACCAAATCTACATAACACAAGGCTCACCATGCAGTATTTTTGGCTTGCCAGTAGCTGACCCACAATATCTGCCCTATAGGCACTTCACAGGAGAGTGGGAATAAAACAGGCAGAGAGGTAAATAGCTATTCACTACATGAAAAATTCCTGTATGACCAACAGGTAACTCCTAGTCCAAAGTTTTTATGTACTGATGCATCTGTTGAGGTGTCTGCAGTTATGTGAATTCTACCTGGTTGACTGCAGATAAATGGTACACCTGTTGCCTGCCATCTGTTGAACCTAAAAAATATAACTAATTGCATCTGTAAATATAGCAAGTGTTGGCATACTTGCTATGTCTATATGATTTGCATGACTGTATGCTAAACTCCTTCTTTTCTTAGCTTTTGACCACTTATTTCTCATATTTTTTTCCAAATTTTTTTGACCATACTTATTGGATCTGGGGGATGGAATACATGGCAGTAGCTAAGCCATACTACACAAATAAATGTGAATTTGAGTGATTTAAAATGCAGGAGTGTTCTAATCCATTTCCTCATTCTCCTTGGGCTTAGCAGCTGGCTGGCCCTGAATCCAAAGGAAGCACAATCCTGAATATAAACAGCACAAATATTCTGTTATACAAATTGGAATAATTTTTCATTAATTTTCTTACCAATTCGAGTGATTCTATTGTAGGAAAGTTCAAGATTTTGGAGATTTATGCAGCCATCTAAGCCACAAACTGATGAAATATGGTTCTTATTCAGAATCAGAATACAGAGATTTTCTAGGTTTTCACAGTCAACCATCTCAATGCTGTTTTCCTGAAACAAAGGAAAATAAGAATATAAATAGCATCTGAAGTGAAGCAACAGAATTAAGTGTAAAAGTATGGTAGATTATCACCACTGCCTATTTTTTTCCCAAACTACTAGCTACAAGTAAGAACATCTCTATCTTTTTCCATTAAAACAATAATGTGTTTCTTTTGTGTTCTACTGGGATTGAACAAAGATATATTTTGCACTGTATTCTGGCTCTGAAAATGCCCAGTGAAGTAATTCTGTTTATTATTTAAAGTGTAACATTAAAAAAAAACAAACAAAAACAACAAACAAATAAAAAACAGTTTTGGAAGAGGCAATATTTTATCTAGATTTTTTTTTTTTCATATAAATACCAGTCTTAGAAAGACTGGAAGTTTAGATATGCATATTATGTTCTCATATTAGTATTTTGCTTTTATGTTTTGAGGTACCCCAAATTAATAGATCTCAAACATTCTGAATAGATAAGCAAATTGGGAAAAGGACACAAGTATTTCAACTTACCCTGTTGCCCAGCTCTAATCACTGAACAGACAACACTCCTTTTAAGTACATTTATTATCAGCTCTCTTCTCGAAATTATATTATTTAAATAAATAGATAAATAAACAAAAACACAGCAAGCAACTGTTCAAGAAAGAACAGCAGTTGCTGAGCAAGTAGAAACATTCAAGACTATTATAAATAATAAGAAAGTTAATTATTATTAACTTATTTACTTATGAATTGGTGTTGCTAAAAGAAAAAAAATGTAAAAAGAGTTGTTTCATATAAATTGTAAAGTTCCAGAGCCGAGATGTGTCATATAGCAAAGTGTTTTCTTCAGTCAGTAAAAGTTAAATTTACAATGCCTTGTTAGACAATGTAAAAAGTACCCAGAGATCACACCTCTAGTAATATGTCATTTCATTCCTTGAGTGTATATGTAATTTTCACTAATATGTATTGCAAAGGACTCTCTCCTATGTACTCTTCCCTAAGCTGTGCTATGGTGAACATCACCTATCCATTCATTAATCAGACAGACTGAGATAATGAAGATATATCACCAGGCCATACTAATTCTAGACTATCATGCACTTTTCTTAGTATACTTTGACTCTTTTGTGGGATGTTGTTTTAGTAACGCATATGTACAATGCAAATCTGCAGCTGTAACTGTTCACTTTTGGGAGTACATTGTTGATATTCCTATGCTTTTAAAGCACTAAAGGCTACATGCTGTCCAGGGCTGCAGCAGGAGAAAACCACAGATTTTGAACTTTTCCAGGTAGAAATGGTCAGACTGATGCTTGGACTTGGTGATTTTGAAGGGCTTTTACAATGTAGATGATTGTATGTTTCTATAAATCTATATTCATTTGGATGCAATTGGATAACCACCTGAGCAGTAAAATCAACAGTTTTCACGCCAGTTATGATAAAGAATGAAATATGCCTGGTACCTCCACGTTGATATACTTCAGGTCTTTGCAGCTACTTAGTCCTTCCAGTGCAACTAGTCCACAGCGTCTCAGAGTCAAAACTTGAAGATTTGAACACTCAGACAATGTTGAGAGGCTACAAGCTGGCAAATCTTCAAGTGTTAGTTCTGTGACCTACATGTATTTGATGA
Source organism: Stictonetta naevosa (assembly GCA_011074415.1). Classification (NCBI taxonomy): domain Eukaryota; kingdom Metazoa; phylum Chordata; class Aves; order Anseriformes; family Anatidae; genus Stictonetta; species Stictonetta naevosa. The sequence continues at coordinate 49,984,361 of CM021697.1, forward strand.
TAAATAAGATTAATTGTTGCTATATGGAACATGTCACATGTCTTTAAAAAGAGAGACAAAAACTACTTTTTACTAGCACTTTAGAAAATGCAAGCAACAAATATATTAACCCTTTTGTACAGATGGGTCTGATCTGTTAAATAGGAAAAGATATAGAAACAATCAGTTTGATTTTAGCATCCACACTAAGACAAATAAAATTGATGTTCTACTAATGATATTGAATTTAAATAGATGGAAGATTAAAACTAAGAAAAACAATAATATGAATTGCTTCTCATCACGCTATCATAAATAAAGAGTGAGTGCGCAAGAACAGATGAAAATAGTTCAGTCAGAAAGAGTATGTAGTCTGGTATGTCATCTCAGACTGGATATAAAGAGGAGAGCACAGAGCAAGCATACAGGGATACTCAGCGCTGGGAACCAACAGGTGTTCTTTATAGCAAAACACCATCTGTAAGCTGATCAGCAATGTCTTGCTTCTGGAAGAGACTAGTCTTCACAAGACTCTGAAGAGGATAAATGAACAAGAGATGAAATACAGAGCCTTATACAAAGGCAAAACCATTTTAATTTAGCTGAAAATAGGAGCTGGAAGCTCCTGCCTTTTACAGTCTTAAGATGCCATCAGTCATCTGAAGACACACCAGTCTGCTCCACAACGCTTACAGGAATTCTAACATCATTCTCATTGCCCTTATCTTGCATTAGTGGCAGTTGTTCCTCTGCACAGAGATCTATATCCTACCCAACAACAATTTTCTCCTCTTCCAAAACAGTATTCTGCTGTAAACAACAAAAAACAAACAAACACACACAAAAACTAAAAATACCAAAATGTAGTGAAAGTTTAGCTTCCCATTACATTCTAAATCTGTATAGTTACCTGCTGCAGAGTACTCCAAGGGCCACTATACATTATGTTTTGTATACTTAATGGAGGCATCTTGCTAACTGAAGTTTTTCTTGGTCGTTTTTTAATATTTGATTTCTTTCTTTTGTTTTCCTCATATATTTTAGACCATGATTTAAATGTGTTCATCCAGTTTATTCTCTTTTTTTCAATATCATCAGGCAGAATTAGTTTATTGGAATAATCAGTGACCTCTTGAATTGTGTCCCATTTCTCCCTGACTTCCTTATTAGCATATTCCACTAGAAACACAGATTTCTTTGTTGTTCCAGACTGATAACATTTATCTTTGACTTCTCTGTTACCAGCATTTGACTGGATATTTGATGAACTGCTGCATATATCATTGGTTGTATTTTCTACCATGTCAGTAGCTCCAAAATCAACAGATTCATGCTTCAAAATACTCACACTTGAAGCTTTAAGTTCTCTAGTTTGTGAGTAATTTTCTTCTATGCATATTACTGAATGCATATATATGTTTTCATTATTTACTTGAGAAGAGTCTTCCTTTTTCTCAGAGCTTAGCATATTTGTTGGTATCAATTTTCCTTTTGTAGGAATCATCCTATTATTTGTTTCATCCATCAGTTCAGTCTGTTTTTGTTCCTCTATTTGCTTATTTAGTTCCTTTTTCTCTTCTTTTATTACTTTCGTATTTTCTGTCTGTTCCTCTTTTATGCTTTCTTTGTTGTTTTCTCCAGTTTCCATCATCCTAGCTTTTGCTATTTTTTCTGTGGATCTTCTCTGTTCCTCTCTTCTTATTTGCAGATGTTTTTCTCTTTCAAGTCTCAGGCTTGCTTTCTTTTTCTCATATTCCTCACGTCTCCTTACCTGTTCCAAGTATTTCTCTCTTTCTAGTTTTCCTTGTCTCCTTTTTTCCTCTTCTTTTTTTTGACTCCTTTCTTCCATTCGCCTTTTCATTTTTTCCTCTTTTACTTTAATTTCTTTCTCAATTTCTTCTTGTGCTTTCTTTGCCTTTTGTATTTTATCTTTCCATTCTTTTAAGATAGGAGCATATTTTTTACGGACTAAAAGTGTTCTGAATCTAGCTTGGATTTTCACAGCCGCTGTATTCCTTTGTTCTGCCAGGCGTTTTCTTTCTTTTTCTTTCTGCTCTTCAGAGGCCTTTTTCTCCTCTTCCATTTGCAACTGTAGTTTCATGATCAATTCCTATGACAAAACAACAACTGGGAAAGATTTCAAACACTTTTAAAATAAGAGACATATTAGCATAGATTTACTATTAATAAACAGCATCTGGTGTATTAACTGTTACAGATTAACATTCATTCTCTAATATGACAGTAGCTTCACAGTCTTTTGACAAAATCTCGTTGTACAACCTTACCTCATGTTGCATCATTTTGTCTCTCCAAGCTTTCTTTCCCTTCTGTAACTCAACTTCCATCACAGTTTGTTGTTTCTGTACAATAAATCAACTAAAATAAATACTGTATAAAACCTATTGTGCAAAACATCCTCTATTCAAACTCCCATAACTTGACTTTACAATCATCCACTTCAGTGAATGTCTGAATTCAGATGAGAAACTCAGGTGTGTGAGTATCAAAATAAACCCGACACTCAGATCAAAGCCAGTAGCCTGCTGATGGGCAAGAAGTGGGGAGCAACATCACCAAGGCAGCTAACCAAAACCGACCAAAGGGATAAACAAGTCAAAATGGGAGTCATATTCTGTTTTGATGGAACTCAGTAGATGAAGCCTGACTCAGCCTTCCAGACATAGACAAGAAAAGGGAGCATAGTAACTTCTACCCAGATGAAGAACAACCTGAGCTAAACTGAATTATTTTCGTTCAGATTACTTCAATCTAAGATTTAGATTTTTCATCTGAACGTGAAATCGGGGTTAGAGGTCAAAAGTATTTTCCAATAAGGCACTGTGACCACTGTTTGTGAGTAATTCAGTACATTTCCAGTACTTTCGCTGGTATCATATAGTAAAAATTCATTACAGGCAAAGCCTAAAGAATAATTTACCCTTTAACACAGTAAATCAATTCACTGTTTATCAAAGAAAAAAAAAAAGAATCCCAACAGAAGATGGTACTTAACTTCTTATGCTTTCCTTTGGTATCACAAGCAGATAGTTTAGGATGGTCCTAGAGTTTGTGATAATACTCTATTAATCTAGGCGGCAACAACATATTGGCTTAAGTATCATTAATTACCTTGTGCAGAAGCTCTAACTCCATTCTTTCAGCCTCAAATTCCTCCAGACTCTGAACCCTTCTGGCATGTTCTTCTTCATTCTCTTTTTCCTGTTCTTCCCTCTCAGCTTTCCACTTTTTCCTCTTCTCATCTTCTAGCTCACTTTGTCTTTTCTCCCACTGCTCAAATTCTTGTCTACATTTTTCTTCTGTTTCAGGATAAGTAAGGCTTATGCTCATTTCAACATCAGCTACAAATTTGTAATCAACCAAGCAAACATTTTATTTAATTTAATAATAAACTTTGGAGGAGAATAAATGGTACTTATGCATTAACAAGAAAATACAACAAAAATGATCTTCTGCTGATATAGCCAGCAATATATATCCCCATGGGAATTGGAAATAAAAGTCTTTTCTATTAGTGATGTCTTTTATAATCATGATGTACACTTACTATCGCAACCTCTGATTCTGCCACAGTCATGTCTATTTGACCAATGCATATATCAGGATTACACATTGGCTTCAGGATAAATGCCTTCTGTGGCTATCAGAAGGTTTTGTTTTGTTTTTTGTTTTTATAATTGATCCACTCTACGCCAAAATATACAAAGGCCATGGTGAAGGGAAACATTCCAATGTGACTATAAAAAATAAAACAAGTTGCAGCCAAAGCACAATGTGCATAGCGCCTCCAATCCGGCTACCACTTGTATTTTTTAATATATATATAATTATTTCAATCATTTTGGGGTAGTATTTTTTGAAACAAATTTCTATCAAGACATTGAAAAGATTGTATTGTGATCCTTAAATTAGATAAAAGCACAAGCATTTCTCATGTACATCCAATCCCTGAAGTCTATTGCATATTGTAACATGAAATTATTTACAAAGAATATTATGATACTCATGAAAACAGAAAAGCAGAAAATAGTGATATGATGCTAAAGATCAACACAAACAAATAATGCATTTGCTTACCTGCAACAAAATGGTCATCAGTGACCACTTCTTCATTGGTGGACTGACTGTTATACCTAGGTATTGTAGCAATCTGCAAATCTTCATTTTCAATTTCAAATAGTACCTAATACGATTTTATATTGTCATTAAGAAACAAGCAACAAAATTTAAAAGCAGAACATTATAAATATCCTCTAGAACAAGAATAATCTTTCCATCATATGACAAGTATAATAATATGAAACTTACTGATGAATAGCATCCTTAGAAACTGAATAATGCAAGCACATCAGTCAAAAAATGTTTTACAGAGTAAGAAATATTGGAGCAATTCCCCAAAATCACAGTATTTTGTGAAGGATTATTTATATATAAATATTATTATTATTTTTAATGTATTTTGCATTTTGAACTGGAAAAATACGTGTTTTGCATTTCGGGTTTTTTGTTTTACTTTCTGTGGAAGTAAGCACTACATTTATGCATCAATGCTCTTCTAGACATAGCCAAAGAACTAGTTACTTACTAAATTATTAAGTAGTTTATTTGAAACAAGGTTTGCTGTATTTCTCTTTTTTTTTTTTTATTGGCAAGAAGTAATCTATTTCTGCTTATTTATCATCTGTTCATCACATGCTTGGGATAGACATTAATATTTGTAATACAGCTGAAGTCACATTAATTAAAAAAAAACACAACACAGTAATTTTGCTGTTTTAAACAATGGTCCTCTGAGAATAAAAATTCATGTTTACAAAAAGTGCTCACATTATAAAAACAGGCGACAAATTAAAAGTGATTAAATTAAACACACATTTGTGTTTTTCTACGAACTACAGCAAGGTATTCACTTTAATCCCATTAAAATATAAAAGAACTGGGGTTCATAACTTCTGATTTGTCCTTGAAAGTTACAGGCTTTATTATGTACCATTTCCTATAAAATAACGAGATATTTTAGGTACAAGATTAACAGTAACACATCCTCCAGTCATCATAAAAATAATAAGGTTAGAGAAGTTTAAAACTGTTCTAATACTATTAAGATAATATTATGGGAATCAATAACTAAGGATTATTTAGTTTTGTTGTTGTTGTTTGTTTGTTTTAATTTTGTTGATTTTTGTGCTTAACATCTCAAGCATTGATAGAGAAAATTGATTCCAGATTTTAAATCTTATAGATATGGTATATTACAATTGAGTCCCAATTTCGAAGAATAACATACACAAACTCAGTACCATATGGTTAGTCTAATAGGAATAAAACTGAACACATCTATATGTCTCTTTAGGAGGCCAACTACACGAGCTTAAATTATCTAAATTATGGAATAGAACTTTGTTCACTATAAATATTATTAAATAGAGAATACCCTTTCTTTAACTTTTTCGAGATCTTCGTTATATTCAGAAGCCAACTCTGACAAGTGATCTGAAGCATGGCAAGGAACTACTTCATAATTTTTACCTAAAGAAGAAAGAAATATATAATCTAGTACACAGAGAGAAATCACGTAGCAGTACCCAGTTCTGCTCCACACTGCTTAGCTACTATATTTCTTTACACTATAAAGAAATAAAGCATATTTTTTATTTAAATAAAACAAAACCACAAAACATTGATCAAACATATATGGGAGTCATTCTTACAAATTAAAAGCAGCAGATACATATAACTGGAACACACACAATGATTCTGTATGAACTTAGTGTGTGCAAACTGTATCTGCAAAAAAATTCCACAGCATAAAACAGTGGAACATATGCTGGGTAGAAAAATACAGGAGTACTTAGACAGTTCAAAAACTAACAACAACAACAAAAAAGTGAAAATAATGAAAAAGAGTAACTGCCTATTACAAAAAGGATGAAAAGAAACATTCCCCAAATATCAAACCGTAGAGACAACATTGAACTTTTGTTCGCAAAGGCCACTACACTAAATGATTTTGAAACCCATGATGCTGTGAATAACTAAAACGGACCAGACAGTTCCAGGTGTCTAATATAACACATAAACTATGAGCTTGGCTTCAGTCACACAGCAGGCACCAGAAGATTGCTCCCAATTACAAAGCCTTTTCATTCAGTGATGGCATGAATATTTTTACAGAAAGATTTTAAACATCCTTTGGGGCTCAATTGTATCTGCACTTTTAATTTCAGCTCATAGTGACTGCATCTCAGATTCTCATGAAGAACCTGGCCTAGGTCCTGTTTCAGAAAATGATCCTGTACCTTGCCTTGATCTATAGATTAGCATCAGATGAACTTTTAGGAAAAAAATAAATTCATACTGAAAGGTTAACCTGAGAAGACGGCATTGCAAGATTCTATTTCTAGAGATTCAGCATGCTTTCAGAAGCTGATGCGATAGGTTTCACTACTTTCTCTACTTAAAAGTTTGTATTGTTTTACTAATGATTGTATATTGATAACGTAACTTCCATGGGCAATATGAGGTGCATACGTATTTTAACTCTGATCCCTGATTACCTGTAGTTTCATCATCTTCTAGGTCTTGCAGTATAACCTTTTCAGCATCTTGATTTCTGTTTTTTATGAAGTCTAAGTAGGAGACAATCAATTCTGGCAAGTCATCTGAAATCTAGAAAAGCACGATGTTTCACATAAATTCTACATTTTCAACTGACTGCCACTACTATAAGCAAATACAAAATATACAAGAATGTAGACTCCTATAGACCTCTCCTTTAAAGCACTGATGAAAATTTACTAGTAAGTGCTACCAAAATTTTTTCCCAGTTTTTGTACTGGGAATTCCCACTCTTCCCATTGCCTTGTCATCCACTCAACAATGCATAAGTTTCATTATTACTTACATTTTAATTAAAATCAAATCAGAACACATTTTAGTTACTTGTCTTCTGCTATCTCCAGAAACATTGTTTAATTAACATTTTCTTTGTAATTGGCTTGGAAAATTAAGAAATTAAGAAAAGCATCAAGATAAAAACTAACCAATACACATGATGCATAGAATCTTCTTCATAAAGATATTACAACTCTTTCAAAAAAAAAAAAATCAATTTCAAAGTTGGTGATATAAACATTTGAAGTATGTATATACATCAGATGTTTCAAATTACTTTATTACATAGATACTTTCTATTCAACAGATTGTCTTTGCAAGGATTTGGGAAAATGGACTGCCTTCTCTAGATTTGTGAATTGCTATAAACATTGCTGGCATTTAGCATGTGAGAGCATAAATAACCAACACTGATGTCTTGGCCTGCCTTTATTCATATCAAATATATGATTAATGGTTACATATGCACAAAATCGTCTACTCTAATATCCTGCAGACATATTTATTTTGCTATGAGTCTGAAATATGAAAGTAGGTGAAAGAAGGCCTAAATAACTAATCAGATTTCAGAGGAAAATCTTCACCTCAAAAAAGAAGTCCAACAAAAAAAGGGACTTCAAGTACCAATTTATATGAAATCAGTAACAGGAAGTCTTCAAACATACGACAGTCTCTTGGAGCATTTAAATACAGATTTAAATGAATTTACATGGGTTTATTTATCCAGGTTTACTCTATCTTTTTAGTCTTTTTTAAAAAAAAAAATCTTCAGATTCTAAAATAAATTTATTATAAAACAATTTATATTTACATATAAAACAATATATTTTTTTTATAAATAAACTATCAGTCTGATTTCTCACTTAAGCAGAATGCTGATGCTCATCTCTTTTATTTTCTTGTCACCACTGAAGGTTACATTTTTCACGAAGCCATACTACTTAGACTACTTCTGAGGAGAAATCCTCAGGTTTGGTATGTCAGGAAAAAGGTCATTCACCAGTTAGGCCTTCTGAAGCCTGTATTACTTTCAAGCATAAATAGAAGCAGTGTGAGCCCATGGAATACTTACTGTGTCAGTGTCACTCAAAGCTTCCTCTGATACCTCTGTGTTAGGATCATCTGCTTCAAAGGAAGAAACACTGATTCTGCCTAATTTGATTTCTATTTCTTCTTCAATTCTTTCAGTGTCTTCTGACATTCTGCATTCCATAGCATGTTATCTGCTTTCAGAGCTCCACAAAGAAAACATCAACTTCCAGCACTGCATGAACCAAAGTAAAGAGGGTGCTCATTTAGCATAAATTTATTCAGATATAGATATTGAACATTAGACTCAGAATATGAAAAGAAATAGCATAACTTTATTCTGAACACTTCAGACTATTGAATAAACAAGCATAATGTAAGAAAAACGTTAGTTTGTGGTAAGAGAATATGCTTGTACAACCCAAAGCTCGGGCAGGGGAAGCAGCTCACGCCTGCTCCTTCACAGGCACCGAGCATCCCCGCCGCTCGCCCGGGATGAGACGCTGAGAGTGCCTCAGCCGCTCCAAAACTACAACTCCCAGAGGGCACCCCGGAGGAGCACCTCCCCGCTGCCGCCGCTGCCCTGCGGAAGGGCGGGGCAGCCACCCCTCTACATGCTGGGAGTTGTAGTCCGCCCCTCCGCGTACCCGTTCCCCGCGGGTCTCCGCGACCTGCGGAGAGTGGCTACTCACTTCTCGTGCAGCCAGCCTGCTGCCGGAACCAACACCTTCCCGGTCGCCGCGGAGGCAGGCCGACCGGCTCTCTGCCTTGAGGCCCCGCAGCCACGAACCGCGGCAATAGGCGAGAGCGCCGCAACGCCGCCGCTGCCCTGGCAGCGTCACCACAGCAACGGGAAACAGACGCTCGGAAGACAAGTGGGAGGGCCCAAACTTGTTAGCATTCGGCGATTCGCGCCCGGGGTGTAGGGGCGCGCCTCGGAGTTCGGCTGTGCCGGGGTCGGCTGCGTGGGACGAAACACTCCGCCACCGTTTCCGTCGTGTCGTTGTTTGTTTTTATAATCGTGGACAGGAACTTGGTTTTGAGAATAAATTAGAATAAAAGCAGACCAAAGACAAAAAAAAAAAAAAAGTTTAGCAAAGACGAATTTCAGTCTGTATTTTTGCTTCCATTTTACCTTGAGAACTCCATCGACATGGCAAATGAGGCCAGTCAGGCAGCTGTGCTTCAGAGGTGCGCTGGGGTCCCAGCTTGGTGGGGGATGCTGACCTGGCTCACTGCATGGGGCTGAGGGGGAAAAGAAATAGTTAAAAAAAAAAAGGGGAAAAAATAATAATAAAAAAACTTGCATACAAATTACTCCAGAGCTAGAGAAAATATCAAGTCACAGAATTAAGGAATCCACTGTGGTGGTTTTACCATGTTGGACAGCTGAGTTCCATCACAACCGCTCTTTCACTTCCCCTCCTCAGAAGAGCAGGAGAAGAAAGTATGCTGGAAACTTAAAAAAAAAAAAAAAAAAAGAAAGGCTTACAGGTTGAGATAATAATTAAAGGGAAATGGAAAACAAACAAACAAACAAACAAACAAAAAAACAAGCAAAGGCTGTACGGAAGCACAGAGAGAGAAATAAATCCCTACTTCCAATCAACGAGCAATGTTCGGCCACGTTCTGGGAAGCAGGGCCTCAAAACAGGTAGTGGTTGTTGGGGAGGCCCTCTTTCCCCTTTCCCCCCTTTTATTGCTGCGTGTTATACCATATGGTATGGAATATCCCCTTGGTCGGTTTAGGTCAGCTGCCCTGGTGATGTCCCCTCCCCACTTCTTGTCCAGCCCCAGCCTACTGGCTTTGGGGGGGTTGGAGGAAGTCTTGGTGCTGTGCTGGCACTGCTCAGCAATATACAAAACATTGGTGTGATGCCAGGGATGTTCTAGCTACAAGTACAGAGCACAGCACTGTATGGGCCGCTGCAGGGAAAGTTAACTCCATGCCAGCCAGACCCGGTACATCTGCATCATTCCATCAAGCAGAAGTAATTTAGGTCAGGGAGAGCACAGACAATATAGTTTTAGTGTTCAGAGCAATATTTACAGGGAGGTCGTTTGTTCCTAATGCCTGATTAGGAATGCCAAGATAAGGAATACCAAGGAACAGAGACATGTATAACAGGAAAATGAGAGCTGAAATTTAAAAGACAGACAGGTTTTGCATAGAAAATGGGTGCTTTTGTGGATACTGTGAAGGATCTACAATTCACACTAACCATCAAGGGTAGAAGGTTTTTCTTCCATCTCCCAGTATCATTAAAATAGACTGAGTACCTTTCTGAACGACCTATGTCAGTTAAACACAAGATACTGGATTCAACAGCATTTATGTAACCTTTTCTTACCGGTGTTACAGATCAGTATGATATTCAAATCTTAAAACTATGAAAACATCCATTTGAAATCCCTGCCATTATGTCTGATTCTTTGCAGAATCATGTAAACCAGTAAACTTCTCAGTATGGTCATGTTAAACAGAATATTCAAGCAGTCAGTTGAATGCACACTTGATACTTGTTTTGTAATGTGAGTTCTGTTGTGATCATGGTGATTGAACCACAAAACACTGTGTCCTGCGTTTGGCCAACAACTTTACCAGCAGAAAAAGAAGTTTCTGTAGGCCTGCCTTCTGTAACCAGGAAGTAATGGATGATCAACAGAAGAAAACTTCCATAGTGTAAATACGTGGTTAAAATGCACAGAAGTAAGGAAGAAACATATCATTATGAAATTGTGCTCTCAAAGGTAAGACACAAAGATGGTAAAGATTTTTTTGTAGCCATTGAACGTGAAGTATATATCATTTTATAGAGATAATATTTATATTTTCCAGATAAATGTTTTAAGAGAATTGAATTACTGATGTGGTACCTCAAAATAAAGAATTGCAACCACATAATCATTACAACAGAACAATTTCAGATGCCTGTTTTCACAATCAGTTTGTAACCCTTTTTTACTTTCATTTTTATTTATTTATTTTTATAAGAACTGTGCACCAAGACAATGTTTCAATACTTCCAGCTTTGAAAATTCTTATGAAATGTAATTGTTCTTAGAAGCAGTGGACCTTCTCCAGGGAAAATGCAAAAGACATTTACCTAATTTGTCTAGTATTGCTTGTAAGTGTACATGGTGCATTATAAACCCAAACCCAATGTGAAGCTGGTTTGAGAAGCTTTTATATTTCTTTGTTTTGTGATTCAGCAACTAAATTTTTGTAACTCAGGCAATGAGAATCTTACCAAGAAAATAAAAGATGGTGTTTGCTGAATCTTTTATTCTAATCAATAAATTTGATATGTATATAATGTTTTGTATGTAACGTTAGTAATAATGTAAGATAGTTTTTGACCATAAAAGCTCCATCTGTATCATTTTCTTTGATTTTACAATCAAACGGTAATCTTTAGCAATTCAGACAAAAGACGAGAACGTTGCAGAATTCATTTTAAACACATCCCTTTGGATTAGAAAATACTTTCCAAAGAGGATGCACATGCTGCTTATGCACACAAGCCTGTGCATGTGTGCATGCCTGCCTACCTTACAAGTGAGAGGAGCAGGACGGTCCCAGTGGGCTGCCATTGCAGAAGCTATCTCTTAACACTGCTCTTTGACTCTTTTCAGCTTCTATCACCAAGCCAGGCAGACCAGAATGCTGGAGTATGTTTACAGAAGATACAAGACAGGTGAAAAGGAACTGGTGGGGGGCAAATGTATGAGTTTCACCCTCAGTGCAAGAATCTTGATAGACCCATAATATATGTTATCCAATAATGATTATGATATTTAGAAAAAGAAGTCTTGCATCAAGGCCTTTATAGTGCTAAGGGTCTTTCCTGTTCAACCATCCTGGAATATGCTCAAAACATCAATGCTTCCCTAAGGTTTTGTCTATGTTTGCAAGTGCAGCAGCATACTAATCTAATCAGTAGAGTGATACAGTTGGTACACAGGTCCTAATGTACATTTTACATGTGTTTCAAGGCAGGTTGCTATGGTCAGGGTCTAGGCTTGTCCTTCCACTGAGTGCCCATATTCTACTGATGACAGAGTTCATCTCTTGATTTCCTTTGAAAGAAATTCAACTCTTCATTACATTCTACGTGACAAGAAGTAAGTGGGTATGACTGAGAGATTCACTTCAAAGTGAAAATCATACTCTGGAGTTAGGACACAAGAGTTGGTTACATCATTTGACAGGTCTCATGTCTTTGCTAGAACTGTGTGCTGGATATTACTGAAATCATTAGACTTTATCAGCTGTTTTCAACAAAATTTGAATCAAGATGTGTAGATGAAGGGAGCTTATATTTTTACTGCTTCACCATCTTAATTTTGCTTAGTATCATTAATAAATAGTTAACTATATAATAGTTAATATTGTATTCAGCAGTTTTGGGACAAGTGCATGACAGCCTTTGTAAATCTTGCCTGCTCTTCAATATAAAACTTTCTATGTACATGCTGCCTCCAAATGTCTTCAATAGTTAATAAAAAAAACTTTTTTAACAAAAGTGTACAATATAACATTAGAGGCAATTGAGGCCAGATACCATGTTGATGCTTCTGCTGATCCTTCCATTTTTTGTTCAATATATCAGGTGACTGATTAAATTTCTAAAACAGTATCTGAAGGAAATAAATCCCTTAGTAATTAATAGGCTTATTTATATGTTTCATATTGACTGAATATATGATTATATATTATATTTTCAGCTACAATTCAAAACAGAAAACAGAAGAATGAGAACAAGAAATAAAGCATTAGCATGGAAATATTACTTAAATGTCTTCAATGGAATTTTCTTGGTAAAAAAAAATCTTATTTAGCAACTTCAAATTAATTATTTAAAAATGGTTTGAATTAAAAATATAATTCTTTTTTTTTTTTTTTTTTTTTTTTTTTTCCCCAAGGCTCTGGGTATTATGCTTTTGACATTTGGCTTGTGGCTTTTACTTGACAGAAACAATTTATTCAGTGTGTTGTGTGAGTATAAATATATATTTTTTTTAATTTCAAATAATTGTAAGATACATCAACAAAAAGTGACTTTTTTTTTCACAAGGTGGCAGTGTTGAATTGAAATGCATAGTTTATTTATTCTGTTGTGTATATTTTCCACCATTAGATAATACGATTATTAAAATAGGAGAAAATAGAGCAAGTATCTGTACATCTACGATTTATATATGAGTACAATTTATACAATTTATTTATCTCACTTGGTGTATGGCTTGTAGAAGAATCACTGAAATATAAATCAGCTCTATTGATCTTTTCTTTATATAATTTATCAGAATACATTTGGCCAGCATTTGGCAATATTATTTAAGTGGGTATTTGTCTGGAATAAACACCAGTTGGCACTTGTGCTCTCCGTTTTCCCAGAGCATTTATCAAATTTTTTCACAGATAAGTAAGTTTTGAGCCACATGACAATAGCTGTCCTCTTAAGGAGTTGTCTTTCTTGATTCTGGCAAGGAGCACCAGTGTACCCATCTGATGAGGAAACTGTGAGATGAAGCATTTGAGGTGGGAGCAATGAGAACACCTGCTACTTTTTATATCTATGCAAAACCAAGTAAAACGGAAAGGGGAAGGTAGCCAGTGACAAGGAAGGAGGATAAAAATGAATTGGAGTCAATTAAATGAGAATTCTATGTCCACACAGGATTTGTACATGTCATAATATTTTTTAGTGGCCAAAAACTATAACTAAAACTATAACATCTATAATTTTTAGTTGTTTTCTGATCTCATTATAGATAGTTCCATTTTTTCAGTAATGGAATTGCACAAGTTTATTCTTTTTTTTTTTTTTTTCTGGAGTACGTTTTCTAAGTGGAAATATTGAATAAAATTGACAATGTGAATGCATTGTGTTACAGTTTCTTCAGGTGAGAACCAATCAGTGTCATGTATTTCTTTTATGTTACTTGGAGCTGGATCTCTTATTACTTTTACATCAGCCATGGGATTCCTTGGAAGTGTTCAGGAAATCAGAAGTCTCCTAGTTACAGTAAGTGAAAATCAGACTCCAACTTTCTAGTAAAATATGTGAAAATGTGAGTGAAACCTGTGTGATCCTGTCTTGATGTTTTCCAGTGTTTGTATAATTGGCTGTTAGATATTTTTTGATACAATCCTGCTCCAAACAAATCAGAACAAATCTGATATCACTGCATGAATGTTTTCAGTGAGAAAAACAATTGCATTTTGTTGAAGCAAAGATTTCTGTATTTATTAAACTAGGAGCTTTAAAATTAATTTGGCATAGAACTTACTGAGAGTAACTTTCAGTATATGCTCACATGCTGGGATGTGCTGAAGAAGTACAGAAAAGCCTACCCCAAAATATTGCAGGTTGAATGCACAAGTGTCTGCAGTGTGGCTATAATATCAAAAAGGACAGTATGATTAAAAAGCAGAATTTAAACAGAACAGGAACAGCTGTTACCTCTATAGACCTGCAGGTATACTTCATATTTGTATATGATGCATGCTTTCCAAGGGCATGCTTTCCATTTTTCATTTCTGAAAAATTATATTCTAACTGTGCATTCTTATGATCACTTTGATTACATTTTTTCCTTCTCTTTTGTTTATTGTCACAATTTTTGAACAATCTCTTTTAGACCATGTGAAGGCTGAAGCAGAGAACTTAGAGAACTTTTATACTGAGTCATGTGCTAAACACTACAAGTATCAATGGGCACAGCAGTATCTTGTTCCTTTTCGGTATTACCCTAGGAATTTACTGTTTGCCTCAGAACTGATTAGATGATGATAGAGACAGAAATGTCTAGTTTCTAACTTCCATGGCTTTGAAAATTAAACTCTGTGGATGAGAATTTGGTCTCATTGAAAATGAATAAAATCCATGAGCTTTTTGTTTTGTTTTGCACCCTCTAGCTTAAAGGAGTTCTTGCCTAAGCATGAACTTTTAGGTCTCACCATAATTCAAAGAGGAAATAAAGAAATAAGTATTTTCTTTAGTGGAGCACAGCTGCTGCCTGCTTACCAATATCTTTTGTTCTTCACTTCCATGAAAGCTGTGGCTTTGTCATCAACCCCAAAACACTGAGTTGTGCTTTACTTGAAGCCTGACTTAGTCAAAAATGCAGTAACTATGATGTCATTTTCTGAGGGTTTCCAGGGGGAAAAAAAATAAATCTTACTTTTATTGGAAAAACTGTGTAATATTCATGAAGGATCTTCTGGAATACTTTATTCACTGCTTGCTTATTCAGTATTATATTTATCCATAATCCGTAATTTATTTTTATTTTTACTTTTTAGTATATATGTTTTCAAGTCCTAGTATTTGTCACCCAGATCACAATACCAGTGCTGGTATTTCTGAAGAAAGAAGTGGTATGTAAATAAATTGTTACATGGGATTGCAGTTCATTTCAAAATACTTTCTTGCAATTGTATTAAAAAAATGATAGTTTTCACTGCATTCTATATAACTATTAGCTTGAACTTGAACATTCTACATGTCCACCAAGCACAGCAGAGGACTTGGAAAACAATTTGCGGAATTCAGCATGTTTGAATAGTTGTAAAAAGGAATACATGAAGATAACATTTCTAATTCTTCCTTCTCTGATTTTCCACAAAACATACTCTTCCTGTTCAGGAATGAAAATAAAAAATCATAAGTGGCAGGGACACAGGGACAGCTTTTTTATTTTTACATTTTTCTATGATTTTGAGGAATGACCAAAAAAGTCCCTCTTTCCTGGACATGAGCAGACTTAGGAAAAAGTATCAGATGGCAATCTGTGTCTGCTAGTGGAAAATAGTAATAGTCTATTTTGCAATTGATAGTAGGAGTAATTGATATAATGACATTTAAAGTATACTAATGAACTATGAATACTATGAATTTTATTGTTTGAGCCTGTTTGATATCCAAGAAGAGATCTATTACATGAAATATTTACCTTTGCTTTTAACAAGAGAAAGGAATAAAAAACACAAACATAGCTGCTACCACTATTAACTGTACTTCCTTAAAACTTCATTCAGTCATTCATTTTTCTATAAATAGCAATTCCAGTAGTTTAAGCACTCCTCACAGTATTGAATAGAATCTGTACCAAATTCATAAGGTACAGGAGGTCTTTTCCGTATTCTGCAATTCAAAAATCGGTGGTTTGAGAAAAAAACCATGACACTGGTCTCATAAACTTTATAAGCTTCTCTAAATCCCACTGTTGTTCCGCACAGCACAAATAAATTAGTTTTTCTCCATCAAAGTGAATATGTACAATCAAGATTTCTTCATTAAATGTTAATTTATAATGATAGTCCTCCCAGTTTTATATTGTATTTTTATATATTGAAAGATTTGAACTGTCAGGAATGATGCAGTCTGGAGCCAGTTATTTGTGCTAGGAAAATTGGTTGAAAGATTGCAGTTAAATTTATTTTACATCAACTGTAATGTCACTAGATCTCAATAATTAAAGTGCTGCTGAAGTATAATAAATGATGGTAACATCATCATTCACTGTGCCAGCTTTTAAACTTTGTTGTTAAATGGCTGTAGCAACTGAATGAATTGGAGAAGCCTTTTGTTGTTGTTGTTATTTCGTTTTGTAATCAAATCTTTCAATGGTCTAGGAGTTCTCACATGCATCTATTCCCTGCTACACTCTGTATAATCACACTCTCTGTGATCAGTTTATCTACTTCAATGACTGTTGAAGGTGTATTTTAACTGTCTGTACAAAGATTCCTGATCTAGGGCCAACATGAGCTGCTAACTCCCCTACCTCAAAGCAATACATATCCAGGAATCCATTTTTTCCCCCTGCTTATTATTATGTGGAACTGTGCTTATTAACAATTATGATAGGCAATATTTACTATTTCAGTACAGCTAATGTGCATCTAAAGTATGTTCCCTGGCTTTTCTGACTCCATTTGGGCTAGTCACCTTGTGTCTGCCTGCCCTGTGTATGTGCTTTGGGTCACCTCATTTTTCTTCCCTTTCTGCTTTCAACTTTATTATTAGTCCAATGACTATGACATGTCTTAGATCATATTTAGCAAATTGGTTGAAATGATACTGCTTGCAAGTGACCATGAAAAAATCTGAATATCAATAAATGATCAAGGATTATACTGTCCGTCCACATTCATCAATATGCATGTACCAAATGCAATAAGTATTTATGAACAGGTCCATCATCAATGGAACAACAGAACTGATGAAGTTATTTCTGAATATGGGAATAAGAGTCTGGCTGAGAAGGAGCTCGAGTGGAACGTTCTGAATGCTGTGCAGCACAATGTAAGGAGAAAAAAAATCACAGATATCACCAATCAGAATTTACTTAACAAATATAATAAATACACACCAATAAATAAAGGATTACTTTTGCAGGATCTGCTGCTAATATGTGGTGGGGGTTAGGAGAGGATGCAGATTCCTTGCTGTTACGGTGGCATGGATGAGATTAGCCATTTGTCAGGCTGTCAGTGTATGTGGGAGCAGAAGCAGTTCTGATCACTGAACTTTACAGCAGCTGAAGAAAAGTATGAGTTTCCTAATATCTTTGGGAGTGTGTGATAACATAAAACACTTGGTCTGTTTATGTCTGAAGGCTGACCTGAACCATCAACAAGTAGCAATGTTATGAGGTCAAAGCAGAGCTCCTACTGCGACTCTTCCTTTCAGTGAACCTTTCAGAAATAATGCTTAAAGCCTCAGATTAGCTTGCAAATCAATACTTTCAGCACACACATTTAACTGTTAATCATAATCATTTCTATGGCCTAGCAGAATGTAATTTGATTCCTTTTTCAGAAGAAGTCCTTTAAAGCATCTTTATGGGATCAATTATTTTTGAAGTTGTTAACAAAGTTTTTGACCAGCAGGCTGCTACTCTCTCATCAAATTAATTCTGAACCACGAGCTTCTAGTTACAAACACTACAGCTTTACAGTTTAATATGGTTTAATACATTTTTATAGATCAGCTGTGAGTCCCTTAATATGACTTCCTGTAGAGGTGAGTTATGTGGTTCTTGACAAATGTTGAGTATAATTTATGATTCCAGATAACTGGCAAAGCACGTATGTCTAGATTCAAGATTATAAATGCATTTGTAATGTATATTTAAAATCTGTTCTTTGAAAATCAAGTCTTCTCTCATTTGATTCATGATTTCTGTAGTGATTAATGGCCACCTCATTATGTCAGTAGTACAGTTGGACTATATTCTGGCTCATACTTGAGCTCAGCTTCATTGAGCTGTTATGGGCTCACAGATTTCAGCAAAGATACATACCCTAGTAAGTACTTGGTGGGCTTGTTTATATTTTGTCAGTTCTAAGAGTCCTGCATCAGCATCAATTTTGCTGTTGATGTCTAAGCCAAATAAAATGATAACAAATCTGCCAAGATGAAGATGAACTGTAATCATGCTTTTGAATGAAATACTGCCTTCCCCAGGTCATGTGTTACTTATTTCCAGCATGAGGAAAAAAAAAAAAAAAAGCTTCAGAATATTATTAGAGAACTAAATTTTAACTTATTCTTCGTAAAATATGAAGTACCGGTTAAACTGGTGATTTTTTTAACTGAAATTGTAGGGTGATTTTTTAAACTGAAACTTTTATATAAAAATGACAGTTAAGTTATTAAGTTATGACAGTTAGCTATCTATTTTTTTTTTTTTTTTTCAAAATTTAAAAGTAGAATATTCTGGACTAACTCTTCAAAACACTGCAAGGAGATATTTTTGTTTAGCAGTCTCCTGTGCTGAAAATTACACTCTCGGTCCTCTCATGATTGCAGACTGAATGTGAGTTGAGTTGGACTCAATGATCCTTGTGGGTCCCTTCCAACTTGGGATATTGTATGTATGACAGATTTTTCATTTAAAAAAAAAAAACAAAAAACACAAACAAACAACAACAAAACAAACAAACAACACAGAAGTTTGTGACGTTTCATCCTGATTCAGAATGAAAAATTGCTGGAATTTCCTAAAAGGCAAGAATTCTGTTCTCCACACTATTTTACAGTTTAATCTTTTGGTTTAATTTTACTGATATTGTGTCATATTCTTGGGAAGTGTTAGCTGACACTTTTGAACAGTACACAGTATTTGTTTAGTGTTTAATATCTCAGCTGTATTTTCAGAAGAGATAAATTCCTACAAAAATACAAATTAGAACAGGGAGTTTTTCTAAACATCTTCTCTTGCTGAGAACAACGGATTTTTGCAAATCCTTTCATTTTTGTAAATGACCTTAGAAGTGAGAAAGGAATAACAAAAAGCATTTCGAATTCCAGTTCTTATTTAGGTTCCTAGGTCAGAGTAAAACAATGTTTTTTTAAAAAAAATTATTATTATTTTTAATGTGTTTTATAATATATGTCTGTATTTATTGAATTAATTGTGGAACATCATTCATTATATTTTTCCAATGACATAGATATCTTGCTTCTTTTGCTGTATTTAACAGTGAGCTTGCCCTTATTATACTTATTACTTACACACAATTTCTGAACTGAAATTACCTGTTAACATTGTAAACTGCAGTGTTTGCAAAAGTTAAGGGTAACCATCAACTAAATCAAATATGGCACTGGTTTGGGGTGAAAGTTCATCTGTGTGAAGGAACGCAGGAACTTTATAGGTACTGGAATTACAAGTTATAGGACTTATATTCTAGATGGAGTGCTGTGGAAGATATGATGTCACACAGTGGGAAAAGAATAAAAACAAGGAAAATAGTACTCAGATCCCATGTTCATGCACCAAGTCTAGTCTGAAGGAATGGTTTTGTGATGTCCCTAGGAATTCAACATACAGTATGGTAAGAAATAAATAAATAAATAAAAAATAATAATAATAAAAAAACTTGTTGTGAAAAATATAAATTTTGCTACTAGATGGACAGATGGACTTTGGAAAAAAATATTCAAAACATTTTTTCCAAATATGAAAGTATTAGTAATGTTCATTAGTTTGTCACTTGTCACTGAAACCTTTTTTTTTTTTTTTTTTTTTTTTTACTTATATTTACTTTATGTTAAGGATACTTTAAGAAAACAGAATTATTGAATTTCAGAGAATCAGTATCAGGGATATTTACTAAGGGTTTATGAAGTAGTAAGCATCCTGGCATTCAAAAATCAATGCTGTTCAAATCAATAATGATAATGGAAAGTGACAATATATAAAACATACATAGCACTCTTCCACTCGTAATTATTATTCATTATTTATAGAATGACAGCAGTTACTTCACCTGTTTGTATTATTTTTTTCCAAAGCATCTTCAGTACACAGTAGGAGAAATGAGCAAGACATTGAAATATGAGATGTGTTGCCCAAGACCAGTTCATGTTAGCATTTACATGTCCTAATACAAAGGGAACAGTTTGCATAGGATGGTCAGATATTATCACCTGATAAGAGAAATATGGAGCAAGAAGCATACTCTTGTAAAAGCTCTCCAGTATTAACAGGACTGTCCAATGGAAACACAAATTCAATGGGCAGTTCAGGACTGTAATTAATAGAAAGCGTGTTGCTAAATGACATCTCTTCTCTTCCTTCACTCATCAGTTTGGAATTTTGTAATTTTGACTGTTCCTTGTCATTAAAAGATAATTTCAAGGTATAGGGTATAGGAACCATTATTATTGTTATTATTATTATTATTATTATTATTATTTATAAGAAAAGTTTTATTATATTTATAGCTATTTTATGCTATTTAATAATTAATAAGTTCTTAAAATAAACAACATAATAAGCATAGACTGTAATCGGCAAAATTTGCATCAGGATGCAAAAGGTTCCTGAAAACTTGAACATATTCTTTCATTTACTTGTAGAGAAATCTCTTAGTTATACATAAATAAATAAATAAATAAATAAATAATCCTTTTTATTAAGTCACAAGCTCTGGTACATTTCCATTCAAAATTATCAGATTTACTTCAGAACAACCTGCTTAGTTTAGATCATTTAAAAAACTTTATGGCTATCTCTGCAGTATACGTTACTATTGTATTTAATTTCTGGCAAATATCAGAACTCATCATAACCTGCAGAAAGTTTTATGCAATATATTCTAACAGCATGTTCTTATAAATATGCAATGGGAATTCAAAAGTCAAAATGATTTTTCTTGAAATCTGTTCTTACTTAGGGATGTGAAGAATATTTAGATGCATGGTTTGAAAATAATGTTTTGATCTTAACTGGAATTAATATCAGCCTGCTAATTACACAGGTAAGATTATTTTTAAGAAAAAAATCCAACAAATTATTGAAATTCTGCTGGGGGTAAAAATCAGTTCAGTGCCAGTTGGCTTTGGCATGATGTCTGAAATTTTGTAAAGCTTTCCATCAATTTTAATTAGAAATAAGATCTAGCAATGTTTATTGACACCCCACTCCCCCCAGCTCTCATATTCAAGCACCGTCATGGGTGGAGGTATCCAATGTTTGTTGAATGAAATATTCAACCTGACTTGTGAAAACAAACTGCTTTGAAAAGACAGGAAACGGTTAAGAGAATAAAAATTCTGTGGAACGAAAGACCTCTTTTTTTTTTTTTTTTTTTTTTT
>CM021697.1:50006002-50040004 GCA_011074415.1 Stictonetta naevosa
TTTTTTTTTTTTTTTTTTTTTTTCTGTATTTGGACAGAGCCTAGTCCATGAATGTCCTAAAATAAACAGTACAAATCATGAAACCGCTCTCCCCACATATCTATGAGAAAATTTTATTGGGTAAAAAGGAATAATGGTAACAAAAATTTATTCACAGACATCCCGAAGGCTCAATGACATCAAGCAGGTAGAAGGAAGTTTTAATAGTATCTAAAATCATGGGGTTGAAAATGAGATTAGTTAATTTTTACTCAAAGAATTAAAAGTATAGCTATTTTACCTCTTCCATATGTAGTACCCTCCCACAAAGGTAGATAGTAAAAGCATTCTATAGAGAGGACCAGATCAGTGATGAAAATATTTGTTACACACAATCACATAATCCTCGTTAGCACAGTATGAGTATCTCATGATCTTTAATGTACAGTTCAATTTAAAAAACTTTCTTGTCAGGTTGGAAAGAACTATTATGCCAATTCAAGAGGGTAATGCTAAGATTCATAGGACACTGAAGCATTTAACTAAATTATGTGCCACTTGAATAGATTCCAAGATAGTTCTGTGA
Organism: Stictonetta naevosa; assembly: GCA_011074415.1. Lineage (NCBI taxonomy): Eukaryota > Metazoa > Chordata > Aves > Anseriformes > Anatidae > Stictonetta > Stictonetta naevosa. Next base: position 50,006,568 of record CM021697.1, read on the forward strand.
TGTGGGCCTAAGTGATTTGTTCAAGGTCATATAGCAAGTCTGTTCCTGGGCAGAGAATCCGGCTTCTGTCTTCAGGCACATGTCCTGATTATTCCCCTTTATATCCTTCTGCATTGTCATTCACAGGAGCCAGGTCAACAATCAGATTGACTCAGTCATGAGCAAGCATCAACACTTTCTTTGTTATTTTTAATTCATCCTTTCTCCTTTTTTAGATATTTGTGATCAAGCTAACCATACAGCTATTAAGAAACATCAGAAAGAATAATATTTGGCCAGATGAATGATGAACTCTTCTGGGCATTGCTGTGGTGCAAGAAGATCTGATTCATGCCTGTGACACCAACAAAATTACTTCCACTAAAATGTCCATTGGGCTGTATGTATTGTAATCAATACTATATTAACATTTGGGCTATAACGTGTTTGTTTATTGTTCACAGTTATAACAGTATGCTACAAAAGTCTGTGGCAGCATGCCATGTACTAGGTGGTGGTTAAAGCTTCCTGAAAAACGGAATATTAGTTTTCTGAGTATCCAGAATATCAATGAGAGTGTTATAAATAGTGCTGTATAGTATACTGCACCTTGAAACAGAAGGATTCAGTCAAGAAATATACCTAGTAAGTCTTGCTGATATTCCTTCAGGCCTTTACTTTTTCTTCTAATCTGTCTTTATTTTGTTGTGGGCTCTTGTGCAATTTAATTTCTGGTAATGTCACCAAATCATATATATTAGACCCTTAATAGTTCTTTTCCAATAAGTGTTGTAGTAGGAATCGTTCCTTCTTGCTGAGTAGCTCTTACTATTCGTTTAATCAAATGGCTTCTGTGGGTTAGGTGGAGTAAGCTTGAAACCCTAAAACACTTTTTATCATCTGAGCAGTTAGATGACCTGGAATATCCTGAGAAAAACTGATGCAGGCCTATTACAAGTGTAGGTAATAGCATGGTTAATTATTGTTGGCCATTTTAGTAATCCATTTTCCAATGCTTATTAATTTGGTAAGTTTTATTAAGTTAGTCTAAAAAATTTCCATGCCAAGAGTCTGCCACAGACTAAATTTCTTATTTAGAGAACTTAAAATAAAAGTGTCAGTTCAGAGATGAAGAATGTGAGTGGAACTGCATTTGAATTTCAAACTTGTATCTTTTTTTTCTGACACCAGTAAAAATCTAAGAAACAGAGTGACGAAGTCTCTCAGTCTGTCATGCCAATCTTCAGTTTATCAGTTTAAGAATGGCAGCTGTTATCCTGAAGTCTGTGATGGATCAAGAGTTTTTGAATGTATTACTGATGTAATTCAGTCTGAGAATACAGTCTGAGGAGGATTTTAAATAATAACCAATAAATTAATAGGTTTTTTTGTTTGTTTGTTTTTCAGTAATCTTCATTTTGCAACTTACAGATTACTTCAGAAAACTGGAATCAAAAATTTGAATTTTACTTCACATGTATAAATCTAAAATATAAAAATAAACTGACTTCATTGCAACAAACAATACATTTAAAAATCCCAATAACCTGGTAAAATAGCAGAAGCTACTTTTTCATTGGCAAATAGACCTATTACCTTGAATAAGTCTGTGATATAGAGCAGAATAATAACAACAATTTTTCACTTGTTTTTTCCATAGATCCAATGTTCAACATGAAAACAAAACACATAATTGTGAGAAACAATGTTGTGTCTTTGCAATAGAAGGTGTTTTTGCAGTGTAAAATTCCACTAACCTTGCATATTCAAAAGTGATTGTGCATGCAAGGCAGTAGCATAGCAGTGGGGAGTATGTTAAGAAGATAAGAAGGTCCCACTCTCCCAAAATAAGGAAGATAGCTAAGAAAAACAGGACGAGCAGTGTGAGATCAGTTAAAAAAATAAAATAAATCATGGACCCTCTAGTCACGAGAGAAGATGGAAAACAAAAAAAAAAAAAGAAAAGGAGCAATTAATGGTTGGTCAAATAAAATTGTACATATATTGTATAGAAGAGCGTCAAGTACATTGTAAACCTGTAGTACTCAGCCAATGAGGAAACGGGAGAAATCAGGTGTCAGGTAATAGGGAATATAAGGTTATAAGGTTACTTTTACTGTGTGCTCCTGATTATAGGACACACGCCATTGCGATCATGAATAAAAAAGTTTCACAGAAAATCCTGTCTGAAGAAAATTATTGAGATTTTTCTCACAATTTGCGGGCTCATCCAGGATCTTGTTGCCTACCCGAGAGTTCTTGCCACTGCAGGCAGGAAGGTGCACCCTGCTGATTTCAGTGGTCCCGCGGGGGGTGGTGGGTTCTCTCGGTATGGCTGACAAAGGACTGAGACTGTTAATCTGAAGACAGGCTCTGTGAAGCACTGGGGAGAAGGGAGACCACCGCAGACATGGCACAGACATACTACAGACACAGGACAGACACAGTACAGGCACAGGGATAACTGCTGATAACCCAGACTGGGAATCCTGTACACGGACCAAGGTAAGGCAAACTTTACTGTATGCTGCCTTGGGGTGGGTTTGGGGAGACTCTTGTGTGGAGTGTGAATGAGATGCACTTTCAGTGTGAAGCAAGTGTGGAGTCGCCAACTGCAGTACCGTAGTCTCGCAAGGGGTGTGGCCGGAGTTGGATGAAGTGAAAGATAGGAGGGGGAAAGTGAGTCTCAGGGGTTTGGGCCCTTAGGTGTGTGGTATTCCAAGCACGGTGAAGTGCTCGGCAGTACACCCCACCTCTGTCCTAATACTAGGTGAAATCATGTGGTACCCTGTGGGTGGTCAAGTCCACAGCAGCATGTCAGGAAGAGATGGGGATTAAGGGTTCGAAGAGTCAGTAGGGTGGGGGTGGAGACCCTGGGATTGTGGCTAAAGATAGTCCTTTGGGGAGAATTATAAGGAATTGGAAAAACAACACAGAAACTAGGGAAAAAGTTTTTTTTTTTTTTAAAAAAAAAAAAATAATAATAAATGGTTGGATACTGTGTAATTGTCTGGCCTAAAAAGCCAATCTAAGCAACTTCAGTACTTTGGCCAAAATATGGGTGTGATGAAAATTCAGGCTTTAAATTTATGTGTAAACAATAAGACTCCTTTTTTGGAGGAGGAATCAAGATATGTTCCATATAATCCTAATATTGCACCAGAGGCAGCAGCAGCTGCTCCAGGACTACAACTGACGCTGTCCCTGGAGAAAGAGTGCACTCCAGGCTCTGGCAAGAATTAGAACAATGTAGAAGAATTATTGAGAATTTCGCCTTCCCTGATAATAACAGTACTAGCACTAACTGTGTATCCTCTTAGGGAAGGACAAATACGTTATGTGTTTTAAGAAGTTGTTGTTGTTGTTGTTGTTGTTGGGAGGGGAATGATTCGGCAGGCAGCTATGCAAGAACAGGAAACTGCAAGCTATGCAAGAACAGGAAACTAACCCCCCCCCCCCCGGACCCCCAGACCAAGAATAATTCTGATAGAGCAGAAATACTGCTTATTTAACTGGGTAATAACCCACAACACAGAAATCATATGAAGGACTTGGGGTCAGAATGGAAAAGTACTCGGGGATGAATCCTGAGAACCCAGTAGCCCAAGGGCTCTTGAAAGTTCATTTTGTGATTAAAGCCTGGCCAGATACACAGAAGAAGCTTCAGAAGCATCCAGAGGATGGAGTGAACAGTGTAGGTAGAATGAAAGTGTATGCCAGGAGGGGAGATGAGAAGGAAAAGTAAAGAGTGAAACAAACAGTATTCACAGTGCACTGGGTAGTGAGGCAAACAGTTGGAGATAGAGGGACTTTCAGGAGGAGTTGGGCCCAGGATGGAAAGGAGAGGAAGAGAGATGAAGAAATGGCAGGCAAGGAAAGCTACCTGTATTGTAACCTAAATCCTAGCAGGGACAGGCTTTGAGAACGTGTTTTAAGTGTAGCCAGGCCAGCCACTTAAAATAGGAGTATCCAGAGTGGAAGAAGGAGGAGAGATTCCTGTTACAAATTCAGAATAGGGAAGTCGGGTCTTCTTAGAAAGCTAGTACCACTGAGAGCCCCTGATAAATGAAAAAGTGTACCTCAAGGGTTGAGATAAGGATATGGGGATCACTCTACAATTATTGTTACAGGCAAAACAGCCTTAGCATAGGAAGATTAGCAAAAATTTATTACCTATTGCTGACAGGCTGGAGCTGTGAAAAACTCTTCTACCTCTTCCCTGCCCTGAGTGGTGCAGGGGGACTGGGAGTGGGGGCTACCATCAGTCCGTGGTTCTTAGTTTCCACTGCTTCCTCGCGGTCACTCTCTCCTCTGCTCTGTTGTGGGGTCCCTCCTGCGGGGTGCCGACCTTCCTGGGCTGGTCTTGTGTGGGTTTCTCCACAGGCAGCAGCTCTTTGACTTTCATCAAAACAGTATCATCAACACACTCCAGAAATCTGGATTGCTAGCACCAAGCCATAATGCCCAGACATCCGGTGGTTAGAGTTCCCCTGAGTGCAGGGGCCAGCAATAAAGAGGCTTCCTCCAGTTACAGAAAGACTTTGTGGACTTCACCTTCTTGGTCCGGAAGCCTCTGGTAGGTACCTACTATGACATCACCTGTTTTAGTGTACCCTTTAATCCTTACCAATCATCTTTTGAATAGCAAAGATTTCTGCATTCTTCCTGAGATATCAAGTCAAGTTGGTAACAGGGTGCCTCCTTCCCTCCAAGAGCTACAATTTCAGAAATAAAGAATACTTCAGCAAGTGTGAAATGGCATCTGCAGATGTACAAATACTTATATTCAGTCCACATAAGATGTTTCTTCACTAGTACAGTGAATTCCATCCAGATCTAATAAACACCTATTCACATTTCACTGGTTTGTTACACTTTAAAAAGTTATTCATGCAAACCTTCCCTCCCCACCCCTCAAGGATTATCTGGGTAGATTCTGCCAAGCAAAAGCTGAGTGAGTATGTGGAAAGTAAGGCATTCCCATAGGGTTAATTCATCTTACCTTTCCAAGGTAGGTATTATATATTGAAATTCTCTAGAATGATGTCAGATTTTTCTGGCTTGAGTGGAAACCGTTTCACCAGTTTATAGTGTTTACAACTTGAAAGAGATAAACTAGGTTAATTGGATCCCATTTTAATATTATAGAGTCAAGAATTCAGAAAATCCAAAATAAAGCCACCTGTGGAATCTGAAATTGTTCCTAATGTATCTGTGTTATAAAATGGTTGTGCATGAAGATCATATATAAAATTGGCCATACCGCCACAGATGCTGCTAGTGCTTACAAGAATAATTATAGAAATATCATTGTTGATATGTCATCTATTAAAGAATGTTGGAAAGAGCAGAGGATATAATCTATAGGATAGAAAGTTTTTTGTTCTTTTAAAAAAAATACTGTGAGATAAGAAAATGGAAACAAGTATTTGTTTTATCTGCTAATTTCTGCAATGCTGATAGGTGGACACTAGAGGACACAGGAAGCTAAAGGATTGTACAGGGCATAGAAAAATAAATACAAGATTCACATAATGCCATAATGTACATACATAATTCATAGTCCACACTTTGAAATACATTGAATAAGTCAGAAGGTTAGAGCCATGTGACACTGCACTCTCAGAGAAAAGGATGTTCAGAGAGGTGTATGCTTCACAGGACATCATCACAGCAAATGAATCAATGCAGCTGTTGCTGTTAAAGTTCAGAAAGGTAATGGGTGAATGCAGTTCAGATAATTTAGAAGTTGTATCACCAGAATAAGTCCCTAAAGGGATAAATGGTGGGAGAGAGCAGAGGGAAATCATAACTACATAAATTTCCTGTACAAGTCAGTAAACAGAGGAAACACAGACTGTGGTTGCTCTTTCATGTGGCATAAAAGCTCCCTACTGCTAAAGAGACTATCTTGCTGTCTTCAAATTCTTTGCCTTGTTTCCATCCCTGCATTTGCACTGGCACTGACACTGGACTGTACAGCTTTGTTGGGAATTAGTTCCCAGCCCTGCCTAGTCTGAAAATAATCCTCCAAAAAAGCAGTCTGTTTCGATGATGATGGTGACGATGATGATTACTATTAATGTTTATTTTTTTTTTTATGTAAGTATGTATGTATGTATTGATGGACAATGCTAGTCAAGTATGAAATACATAGAAATTTCAGGGCTTTGAATTTTAGTTCTGTCTGTCTGTACATAAAGTACTCTAACCCTTATGCAAAAAAAAATAATAAAATAATCTCCCTCTTTGTTCTCTGTATCTGCCCCACAAAGTTATGTGCCTAGATGAACAATGTTTCACCTTCAGTAAAATCACTGAGTGCTCTCACTCACAATGCCTCACAATTAGGATGCTGTCTTGAGATTTGTGGGCTCAAGCTCCTTGAGGAGAACAAACCTGAAACCTTGTTTTTCCTCCCTCTGTAATAGATATTTTTATGGATGGGTATCCAGTTATTAGACCACTGTAGAAGATAAAGATCTGGATTATTCGCTGTCACTATTACATTAACCAAAGTTAGTCATAGGAGCAGTAATAGTCATACTCATAGACAAAAAGTGACTAATTTTTCTGGGATTCTCTTGGGGTCTTAGAGAGAGCTCTGGATACGTCCTGTATTGTTCAGTTTGAACTTGAATTTTCATAGAGACAGAGGTACAAGCTAGATGCTGGGTACCAATGAAACAGGATTGTGTGGTGACTGAAGTTAGGCTCTTCCCAGAATTCTGGATAAGGTAAGGAGGCACAAATGACAAATGTGCCTACAAGACTAAGCAATCCTAGAAAAACAGTGGTGTGAATTCCATGTGGTTATATTGATTTCATATTCTGAAAACAAATAAACAAAAACTATTTTGTTTCCACTTATCACCATACTGCTCAGCTCCTGAGGGAACAGAATATGCAGTTCCAACAGGACATTTCTAATTAGTGTTTGGTACTTATTCAAAGCTAATTTAAGTCAGCATCAGTTCTGTGAATGTCATGTCTGTGTTCTGAATGGGAAGCTATTGTAACTCTGTAGATAAAGCTACTCCAGTAAAAAGTCTTGGGGAACAGGTCCAGATATTTTAAATACCAGTTAGGACTAGAACAGCTGTGATAATTTAAGGCATGACCTCCAAGAATTTGAACATCTAAACTCAAAAGAACAAAACAGATCAAAAACATAATTTCTCTAGAATGAAAAGCTTTTTGTAATGTAAAAGTGAAACCACTTCTTAATAGAGGAATACTAACTGTTAAAACACTATCATCCATTAACAAACAAAATAGGAACACCTAGCATGAAAATATAAATGAAAAATGTCAATACCTATTTTTTTATAGTGAGTCAGTCTCTAGCTCTTTGAATAATCACTAACCAAGCTCCTGTTCTCCATTCTTGTAAAATATTTAGAATTTTAAAAAGAGTACAGTAAATAATATTCTTTTTGCTTTAACAGAGATGGTGGCATTAACATATGATCCCACCTCTCTAATGATATTTCAGAATGAAAGGTGACCCTTCTTTCTTTAAAGAACATTCTTAAACCTCAATTATGCTAAATACACATGCAGACAGTCCTGCAGCATGCTTTGATCACAGATCTTATGAAATTTAGATCCTCTCAGGGAAAGGACAAAGGTCATGACAACTTTGGAGGAACAGACTTCTAATACTAGACATTTATGAGGCCCATGGGAAGTTCGGGGATCATCAGACAATCCCCACCTCTCCCCTCTTTGTTGACTATAAGATAAATAATACAATAATGTCCCATATATCTGGGTGACACAACCCTTAACCTCTCCACTGTATGAAATAAATGCAGATGGTTTACTCTGCTCTTCTCAAGATGTAGTCCAATCTAGATCTGTGTCTATAGTTCCACACTTTCCCAATCCAGGGGAAGCTAAAGGTTTACTACCTTACTGTGTCCTAATTTAATATAGATTGAAAATGTCAACCTAAAGTGTTAAAGCCTAGCACAGCATGTGATTCTTAGATACTACATTACTTGCTAACACCATGAATTGACAGTGAGTGTATGATTTTGAACAATGTTATTCTAGTTTGAATGTGCATAGCAACATATATATTTTTGAATTGCTATGTAGAAACTAATTGTAACTGTTGAAAGTCTGCTGCAGTTTGACAAAACACTGTTTTATTTAATAGCTATAGTTTTTGGAAACAAAATACAGCTGCAGAATGTAAATGAAGCATTTCTCACTGCTTCTTCAGTCTGAACCAGGATACAGTGCTGAATTATTGGATGAACATGACTGCTACACCCTTCACTACTTTCTTCTGCAGTATTCCTGGACTACTTTCTTCTCCAGTATTCCAGTATTCCTGTTCCCATATCACACCCACCACACTCTTATTTATAAGCTATTCCATTCACCAATCACTAGCAGTGTGATGGATATTTTAGGTTTTCTGTCTCATTTTGAACAATGTTTCATGTGCTTATATGGACTAGATGCACTTTTAATGTTTCAGTGATCCCATGTTGCTTCCTTAGCTAATTCAGACACAGCTACCCATCTATCATTCCCAGAGGAAGGACTGAAGTAAAAATTCTTTTGGTAATATCCCCACATTCACCAGAGACTAAAAGCAACAAGAAGTATAATTTAAATGTTGTTCAGTCTTGCATGCATTTTGCTACTCTCTGAAAAGCTCCAGTTGAAGCTTTTCCCATGCTTAGGCATTCTTACCATTTCTTTTCTGTATCATGCCTTACTTATGTTTCTAATCAAGGGTATGTTTATATAGCAGTCCTTCCTGTAAGAGTCTTCTCTTCTCAGTCATCTGTTTTATTTACAACAGCAGGAACCTGAAGACTTTGAAAGTTTTCAAGCCTTCCTCTGGCAAATCTGGTTGAGAATGCCCAACAGATGCAAAAAATATGGGGAAGGAATGAGAGATGGACACTCAGACAAGGCATATTTGCAAATCCCTGCAGGCAAACTTGTAGCCATGTGCACTTACACAAACATACCATTACAGCATGGCTATGCAATCTGCTCTTTTTATTTATTTTATTTTATTTTATTTTATTTTATTTTATTTTATTTTATTCTGAGAAATGCAGCTGAAGTGTTAGACTGTAAGCACACTTCCTAAATGTGTTGCCCTATAGCTCTGAATGACATGATCTCCACACTGGAGTATGACTGTATGTAAATAGCTCAAAATACTAACAATATTTCCCTTTACTAGAAAGCAAAACATTCTTTCTCATTACCTATGAAAGACAGCTGTAGGCACTAATAATTTTCAAACCCTCAAGGTAACTCTAGCACATTCAGTTGTCTGTGGGAATTCACTCTAGCTATGGGTCTGACCCATATGTTAGAAAGTACTTAAGTTTTAGAGAAAATAAACAAGTAACAAAGACAGTAAAATATTTCTAAATGCAAATAGCACAGTCACTGGTATGCTCTTTCCAAAGTGCTGTGTCATGCCACTGCTAAAATCATAGATTTCTTAGTGATTCTTGCTTTAAGCACCAGCTCGCATCCTCCAGGAGGTGATTTTATTTTTATTTTTATTTTTATTTATTTTCATTTTTATTTTCATTTTTATTTCTATACAGACTTATTATGCTTTGAAAAGGTAATAAATACAAATGAAAAAATCTAAGAGTAAACACATTTACAAGGTTGGTAAATCTCTGTGAACACAAAAGGAAAAAGGTCTGCTGAAATATTTCTGCACATATAATGATAGCCTTTTCAATTTCCTCCATCAGAAAGACAAAATTATTTTAAGCACATCATGAATATATCTTTCAAATTATACTGTAATTGGCTTGTTTGCATAGCACACATTTCATTGTGCTATGTCTGGCTGTAAAAGCTGAGGAGGAATTCTTCAAGAGAAAGGCCTGGGTCTTCTTTACCTCATACCAATTCACATGGGCCAAACTCCACCATGTTTTGTGGTGATCAAGAATACAGACTGAATTACAATGCTTTGCCCAGCTTTTTTTGTAGAAGAGAGGAATGTGTAAAGAATTGAAGGTGTGTGTTTCTTTTTCTATCTTCATATCAATATGCGAATATTTGTTCATCTGTCAAAATGAGTTGAGAACTGGTTTGGATTGTATTTTGTATTGATATAACGTTTAACATACTGAATGTGCTATGTATAGATAAGAAACTATTGTGAAGTTTGTTAGAAATATAGAAAGAAAGGAGAAGTTTAAGCTGGAAAGGTACTTGAGACCACCATTATTTGGATCTTGATTTAGATGTAAAGCATTGAAATCAGTTTGGGAGGGTTATACTTAAAGCAATAGACAGAGACTCAGAAATTCTTGATTCATTTTTCTTTTCTGCCACTAACATATTTTGTCATTGTAGGCAAATCTTCTAATTTCTTATTTTTACAAATCTCCCTTTGTAAAATGGAATAAGAACACTTCCTTTTTGTCTTCATTTGTGTGACTTAATCTGTTTTGAATTTTATGCTATAGGGCCTGTTTTTTAACTGGATATTTGTTTAGTGTTTTTTGTTGAGAGTCACTGGGTGCTCTCTAATAAATAGTTCTACTGTTACTATTAAGGTTACTTGAGTCTGGTCCTTGAAGTGTAAAAGTCAAAATTCACATGCTAGGATCATAATAAACTCATTTATAAAATTCAAGTGAATCTGCTTAAAATCCAGTCATCAGCAGGCTATGTCTGCTCCTATTAGCAACAATCAGCTCTTTTGCCCTCAATCAGTGGGAAAGGTGTTCAGCTCTTTTGTTGAATCTGGTTAAATCCAGACAAGGGCCAGACAGCTTCATCCACAGATTTGCAAAATGCTTATACCATCAATAATAAATCCAGTCCAAAAAGACACAAGTTTGGATAGCATTTCTGTTTATATTACCAAGGCATTTTTAACAACTGCATTTTAGTATTGTGTTGTTATGGGAAATGTCTGTAGACATTTTCATTAGTGTCTGGCACAGAAAAACAAGGAATTTATGAAAGTAAAAAAGAAATTTCTTTTAAAATATGTACTGACACTGGAGTAAATTTTGAGATTAATTTGTGCTCCCTGGTAGGAATCTCTACTATTGTAAACTGCTTGCTTTGTTATGCAGAAGTGCCTTTAAAGAACTTTTTTGTCATTAAGAGATATTGATAGCAATATTCCCATGCCGACAGAGGATTCTGATGGATGTGATCATTTGAATGTTAAACTAACTTACTTGTGGTGGGTGGAATACAGATTGGTTGTTACTGAACTTAGCCCTCAAACAATAACCAAGAGGAAAGCCAAAATCAAAAAGGCATATTTTTATAATCTGTAATTCAAAAAAGTTACCCTACAATATATCAAATGATGCATGATCACTTAGTCTTGTTATGAATTTTGACATCTGATATGGGCAATAGAGAGGGAGTTTCAAGGTTAAATCCGAATCCTTACATTTTCATAGCTTAAGTCAGACTTGTGATGTTATGTTTCATAGAAATTATGAATATTCTTGACAAGTTAACCTCAAAGGCTGGAGAACTAGGTCAGCTAAACTGTCCAAAGTACAAATTTTTAAGATCATTGTAACTAATTAGGATTACAGATTTTTTCTAAATAACTCCTGAGTCATGAGAACTCCTTTGAGGGGTATAAAATACTGAAAAACTGGGAAGCACCTTCTTTTATGTATCAGCTAACCATGTTAGGATAACTCTGTTCATAATGGCCAGAGCTGGTTCAAATCAGAAAAGCTTTTACCCCATCTTTCAAGTCTGCTAGATTTTTTTTTTTCTTAATTCTTAAACATATTATTATTTTTTCTCCACAACTAGAAAATACATGATCTCAGAAGAACCCTCACACCAGCAGTTACTTTTCTGTCTTCCTCCCATTCTCTTGTTTCATGAAGGAAATGGAAACCAACAGCTCAGCCCTGATAGTTAAGAGGTGGAAATCACCAACCCTTTTTCTTGCTTTATACTTATGTGATCCAAGGTGGAAGCAAAGCAAACACTCAGAATGTAATTAGCAGACATAGGAACTATAATCCCATTGAAATTTTACTGTTAGAACCTTCTTCATCTCAGGTGAAAGTCTTGCATAAGTGATGGCGGGCTATAAACTTACATACTCTTTCCCTTCCTTACTCGATTGTACAACAGCAGGACAAATATTTCTCAAATCAAAGATGTGTTAGTGTTTTATCTCCAAGTTCAGCAGTTTCAGGTTTTTACTATAGTTCATCGCATGACAGTTTTTTTTTTCTTCTGTGTTTGTTTATTTTGATTGTTTTTGTTTGTTTGTTTTTAAATTCTACTCTTTAAGAAATAGAGACAACAGTTTTTTATTTTTACACCTTGTAAATTTATTTTGTTCTTTTGACATTTAAATGCACCTAAGTATGCTGTTTCATAGAATAGCTATATTTTTGTAGTCCCAGGAGTTTTACTTAATGCAAAATGGGGGGAAACACCTATGAAATTTGTATGAAATAAAGCTTCTATATTTGAGAAAAGTCATCAGTCAGCAGCTAACTCAACAGAATGGTTTATTGAGTTGTGGTGGAAGATCAGCTCAGCTAAGCACTCAATAGTCATCTACTAAGACCAACCCTGCAGACAAATTGTAAATAGACATTATAAGAAAAGTTTCCCTGCACTCCTTGCTGGCTATGAACTGTTGTTCAGAGAGTGTAGATGATTTCTGTACGATCACATGCAGACACTCAGGCTGTGGGTGCACATTATGCAAGAGTTTCTGCAACTGGCAGAGCACAGCAAGCAATGTGGCATCAAGAACAAGCAGGTTTTAACAAAGGTTGGAGAAGCAAAAGAGATTTAGGCAATCACTACTAATAGATTGCTCCCCAACATACACCATAACAGTAGTGAAAGGAATTGGAACCTAAATCTAATGATTTTGAATCTATTCTTAATCTACTTGGCCATGACTGTAGTCCAGTAATATACATGAGACGGTGTGTTTGTAACATCAGAGAAAATTGCCTATGACACAAAAATAAGGTGCTGGATTGTTTCATGCCATTAATGAAAAGAAGGTTTTATGTGGTTTCTAATGAGTTTTAACCTGCTCAAATAACATCGTATAATAATTTAACATATCTTGTAATTATCTTCAATAATTATAAACTAGCCTTAAGGGCAGCTGACTAACAGCACCTCCTAACAAATTTCTTGCATCAGCAGTTACAGAAACAAATTCAAACCCTATGATGAGAAGGTCATGTCCACTGGAATAGATGAGGCCAAACTCAGACAAGGCTTCATGCTTAACAAGCATTTATGTGTTTACTCCCTTGCTTCAAGTCATCTTCCTAAACAGGAAACTGTCTTTCTTTCACTAGTAATGTAGAGATATAAATTTCCTGCTAAATTCTTTTTCACATGACAGACATGCCACAGTGCTTTGGGATTCTTTGCCATTAAACTCATCATGCCGGAGGGTAGGAAGGCCCTGCAGAGGGACCTGGACAGGTTGGATCGACAGGCAGAGGCCAGTGGGATGAGGTTCAACATGGCTAAAGGCCGGGTCCTGCACTTTGGTCACAACAACCCCATGCAATGCTACAGGCTTGGGGGATAGTGGCTCAAAAGCTGTGCAGAGGAAAAGCATCAGGGGATGTTGGTTGATGCTTACCTAAACATGAGCCAGAAGAGTGCCCAGGTGGCCAAGAAGGCCAACAGCCTTGTATCAGGAAGAGTGTAGCCAGTAGGACCAGGGAGGTGATTATCCCCTTGTATTCTGCTCTGGTGAGGCCGCACCTTGAGTACTGTGTTCATTTTTGGGCCCCTCGCTACAAGAAGGTCATCGAGGCCTTGGAATGTGTCCAGAGAACCTGGTGAAGGGCCTGGAACACAAGTCCTATAAGGAGTGGTTCAGGGACCTGGGGTTGTTTAGTCTGGAGAAGAGGAGGCTCAGGGGAGACCTTATTGCTCTCTACAAATACCTGAAAGGAAGTTGTGGGGATCTGAAGTTCAGCCTCTTCTCACAGATAATTAGTTATAGGACTAGAGGGAATGGCCTCAAGTTGAACCCGGGGAGGTTCAGGTTGGAAACTGGGAGAAATTTCTTCTCAGAAAGAGTAGTCAGGCATTGGAATGGGTTGCCCAGGGAGGTGGTGGAGTCACCATCCCTGGGGGTGTTCAAGGAAAGGTTTGACATGGTTCTTAGGGACATGGTTTAGTAGGTGACATTGGTGGTAGGGGGATGGTTGGACCAAATGATCTCAGAGGTCTTTTCCAACCTTAATGATTCTATGATTAATAAATTTAAGATTTGCTAGAAATTACTTTGAAATGAATATATGCTATACTTGTTCTGTGCATTAATACAAGATTTGTTTTCCACTACATTTTGTTGAACCTTAGCATATGACTTAGCCTGTGATGCAGTGAGACCTTTGGATGCTGACCTTTTGAAATGACTAATAAAAGTATTGGCCACCAATAAATAAAAATATTTTCCCAGGAACTGCTTAGCTATGAAAACAACAATTTTCTGTTGTTTCTGGATATCTCCTGAAAATTTTCAAATCCCAAGCATCTCTGAAATCTGGTATAGTAAACTTCATTTCCCTCAATGAGTCCGAGAGTCTAAAATAAACCCCATGTGTTTCTAAAAATTTGAAAGCAGGTATGCAAGGACAGTGATGTCTTCTGGATCCTTCTGCCACAGTCCTAGACCCTCTCCTTTCTTCATGAAAGGTGTTGGGAGCAATGGCAGACAAGGTATCCAGTGCACTCCTTTTACCACCTACCAGTAGTTGTCCTGGTTTAGCTGATGCTGATAGTGAGGTGATCCAACTGTTACCTCTGAAGATCTTACAGCATATGGAAGGAGAAGTAAAGCATTTTATTACATGGCCCAGGTGGATCAATCATAGCTAGTTAGGAAAGGCTCACTGGAGTATACCCACTGAACTACTGGTTTTAGACAACAGGAATCCAGAATGATAACTTACCAAAATGAAAGACTACCACAATAGAATTCTTTGTCTATCTGTTTTTCTTTCCTTCTGTTTTTCGTTAGTCTTTATGGATTTTAAAAATAAGAGCAACAGTGACGCTGTCAAATAATTGTCCCATTGTAGTCCCATCTGTAGTTTGTAGTTCTGTTTTTTGTTTGTTTGTTTTTCATCAGCAGACATACGTGGATGGTTTGCTTACCTAAAATCTCTCTGTCCATCTGGAGATCTTAATGAAGCTCTGGGACATTTTTCTCTTTGTTCACCATTGGGGTCAGCAACAAACTTCCTCATCTTTGGGTATTTAAAGCCAAAAGAATATGCTTACCTAAGTTGTAAAAGGCAAGGTTATAAATAGCTGTCAGGGAGAATCACAGACCATTTAACTGAGGAAGAGTTCTGCTTTTGGTCTCGGTAAGGCAGCATAATTAAAATAGAGTTGAAACAAGTCAAAAATCAGAAATAATGCTGACTCATGGAGAAAATGCTTAAAAAATCTTGAGTATTAAAACTAGAAACAAAATCAAGAAAATGTTCTCTAGGAAATACTTTCCTAAATTCATTCACAAATTTATTTACAATTGATTTAGGAGTTGAAGTGAAATATGAGTTTAACCTCTGAATTTCAAAGAGGGAGATCTTAACTTCAGTAGCTTATTATATTCATGTTTTTGAAAGATTGGATGACAGCACACATAATGAATTCTTAGTGTGTTTTCTATCCTTTTATCAGTAGTGTTTTATAAGTCTCTTAATATCTGTGCCTGTAATAGCTTGATGAGTTTTAATTATAATTCATGTAGTTTCAGTTATAAAGAATAGTAGTAGGAAATGCAATTTATTAAAAAAAAAAAGCCCCAAACATTTGAAAAAATGGACTTTAATATGCTCACTGACAGATGTGTCATGAGACACATAGTTTCACAATGGTTCAGCATACGATTTCATATTTGACAATTATAACACTTGTAAGTACAGGAAGAGTCTTGTTATTAAACAGATCAAGCAATAACCAGGGATCAGCTGAGTGCCCTCAGGTTAACAAATAACATGATTATACAAACCTTAAAAAGAATCTACATTTAAGTAAAGCTACGGTCAGGAAAAAGAAATGAAACAAGCACAGACACTTTGGGAAACCAAAGCTGTGGGTCTGAAAAATCACTAGAAATTTCTTGCCTTATTTTTAACTATTTTTTTTTTAAACGCTGTCTTGTGAGCTCAGACAACCAAAGCTCAGATTGTTGCTTGTATATAAGCCTATAAATCTGATCAGAATTCAGCAGCTAGGTCTTGTCCCTTGAGGGGTACAACCCAGCCAGTCCTCAGACCTCCCTTATGAGGTCGGGCTCTTGCCAAGCAAATTTACAGGTGCAGCCATACACTCACCTAGCACATGAATGATTTGTGTGTGTTTGCAAACTGGATGCTGTGGAGACAAGGTCAAGGAGCAGAGTTCTGCATAACAGGACAGAGAAAAGTAGTGAGTTTATGTGTATGTTATTTGCCAAATAAGTGACTTTGTCCTTCCTCCACTTTGCTGCTGCTTTTACCATGTCATTATCATTTTTGGCAGCCGAAAAGGGAAAGGAATGAATAATCTCAAATTGAACTCAGGGGGTAAGTAGATGCAAGCCAAGAGCGACAGAGTTCAAATAAGGGAAAAATAAAAACGATTATCTCATTTCTAGCCAAAGAATTTTCAACACTTGAAACAGTTGATTTTGTATTTTCTCACTATGAGAGCCAGGCTGTTTCCAGTGGTGCCCAGTGATGGGGCAAGAGGCAATGGCCACAAACTGAAACACAGGATGTTCCCCATGAACATCAGGAAGCACTTTTTTTACTATGAGGTTGACCAAGCATTGGCACGGGCTACCCACTGAGGCTGTGGAGTCTCCCTCCTTAAAGATCTTCAGATCCACCTGGGACATGGTCCTAGGTAACATGCCCTAGGTCACCCTGACTGAGTCAGTTAACCTCCAGAGGTCCCTTCCAACCTCAGCCATTCTGTGATTCTATGAGAGTGAGGAGAACAACAGAAGTTTCCTATGTGACTCAGTATGCAGAAGAGGTGAGCACTGGAATAAGATGCAGTGATAGCTGGAAGTAAATAAGTAGGTTTAACAGCCAATTTAGAAACTATAGCTTTAACGTCAGTTTGAACTACTGTAGGTACTCAAATCTTGTTGCTGTTGCAGGGGAATCAAGTCCATAGCTCTCAGCTTCAGTGCAGTACTCTAATAGCAGGTTATCTGTGAAGAGAAAAGAGGAAGAACATTCTCCATTCATGTATTAAATCTGTTTTTTTATTGTGGATATAATCAAAGTTTACCTGGGCCATAGAGCCTTAGAGCAGAAGTTAACAATTCTTCCTAGCTCAGCTACTCATCTGAGGGTGAGCCTCCTCCAAAGACTGTTTACCTTGAAATATACTGTGAGGGTAAAGATCAGACTAGGCTTTCCTGCTCCTGGGAGTGTCCCAGTCACTCGATAAGACAGTCAAGCTTTCACTTGTTGCCTGTTGCCTCTGGTGGTCCACTGAAACTGGCATTATTTTCTTTCAGAGAATTGCTCTTCCAAAGGCAGAGGTGAAGTTTGCCCTCCCACACACTCTTGGGAAACTTAATGAGTTGTGGGTAGGATGCATGTGGAGGATTGGCAGGTTATAATACAACCCTCAGGCAAGTGAGTTTAAGTGCTCTAACCACTGAATTATCAACATCTATAGCTGCTTTTTAGGAGGAAGAAGCAAACTTTGTTCCATCTTTGAAAGAAGTACATAGGCAACTATCTTCAGGAAAGGATTCAGGATCTCTCTCTCCCATGAAGAAGAAAATACATTTTGGTAGTGTAAAATAAGGTGATAACATAGCCACTCAGACTTCTGACTTTCCAACATCTTGCTTTGGAGACTTCAACTGTGAGGGGATCTAAAGTGTATTCTTGCACTGTGCCTCCATGTTTGGATCTGTTCTGACTCATGTCCTGCAAGGGTGATAATAATGCACATTATAAAAACTAGCCTCAGACGTATCTTTATCATGAAAGGATTGTATTGTAAGACAGCAAATAGATTCCTTGTACACACTGCAATAACAATTAGTATTTCAGTCTGCTTTCCATGTGCAGATGGCAGTTTTAATTTTGCTTCATCTTCACTTGGTTGACAGTGAAATGTTTTGAACTTATAGAGTTCATAGAATATTCCGAGTTGGAAGGGACCCATAAGGATGATCAAGTCCAACTCCTTGCACCTACAGGTCTACCCAAAAGTTTAGACCATGTGACTTAGTGCACAGTCCAAACGTTTCTTAAATTCATACAGGCTTGTTGCAGTGACTACTTCACTGGGGAGCCTGTTCCAGTGCGCAACCAATCACAGATGTAAAGAAAAAAGAGATACAAAAAGGCCAAGTAGATTTCTCACATGTTTAAAGTGAAGCATATAGTTACAGCAGATAAAGTTGAACAGATAGTTTTCAGAGTAAGAAAATATGCAATCTGCCTGTTATAATAAGAAATGCTGGCAGAGTGCATACTGTGGAGTGAAAATTTATGCATAGAAATGAGTAGTAAAGCTTTCTTTGACTTCAGCATGCTTCAGCTTTCACCACACATTTTTTTACTCCGAGTACTTTGCTTTAATGTCATCATCCCGCCATGCATGTGTGAGAATGAAATATGTATTTATGTCCAAAAACTTGGTTTATAAACCATTTTTAATATGTATATATAAAGATTTAACATGTACAAGGATATTCAAGTAAAATGCTAGCATTAGAAGTTTTTTTTTTGTTTATTTGTTTTTTCCCTCTATTCAAAATGTGTCATATTAAATCATTCCATTAAGGATAATCTATTGGATTTGTTTTCTCTACAGCCAGTGAATGTTCACAAGATAATTGCTGTCTTTATGGAACTGATGGTGTTGCCACACTGTAGATTTCCTGTGACAATGACCTACAGCTATAGCCTTACAGTGTCTCCCATTTCCAAGCAAAACCTTAAAACAAAATTAGTGAGAAAGTTAGCTGTCCTGGGCTGCAGAGGCTGACAAGGGAGTAAGCAATGAAATGAAACCTATGAAATACTTACTGGTCAGCTATCATTTACATGAATGCAGTTTAGGTTCCTGACAAATAATATTAAGCCAGAACTATTCAGATCTCTTTAGGCTCTGTTTTTCAAAGGGTTCTTTCTATTTTTCAGAAGAAAAAGAAAAAAGGGGAAAAAAAAAAAAAGCAGCGATTTAATCTTTCAATCCCTCCTATGACATTGATTGGACTTTTGTATTTCATACTTATTTTCCACTTTGAATTACAAGAATAAAATGTAGTTTTGTCCCAGTATTTTTAATCTGTAAAATGTGTCTGAGCTATTATTCACTAGCAAAGTATAGTCAGAATTAGACTTGTATATTCTCCAAGGCAAGAGCCGTTCCTGTGAAGACAAAGAAGCAGTAATGTTCAACAGTTTGAAACTAGTTCTCTTACTAAACTGTATTCCCCGTCTGTGCTCAAGTTTTAGGTGTAGCTTGCATCTTAGGAAATCTGTATGTGCTTGGGATCAGGAAAAGATCAACCTCATGCTGGTCCTTCAAGGCAATATAATGCTGTATCCTGGAGAAAACAGTAGTGGTATACCTGCTTCTCCTGAAGCAGCTGGTCAGGAAGTGGGTGGGTGGCAAGGGACAGTAATTTTACTGGCTCCAAGCATGTGAGAATCATGAGTGAGGCCTGAAAATATCATGCATCTGATGTGAAACTCACAGGATAAAAAACAAACAAACAAACAAAAAAAAACAGTTTACATTTCTTTTTGACTTATGATTTCTGAGCCACCAGACTACACACAGGCTATACATTGAAACTTTTTCCACGCATGGGCATATGGGGTCGTATTAGAGCAGTGCACTGTCATAAATCAAATACTTAAATTCTCACCTAATCATATAATTTTGGAGGAAGAACTTAAAACAAAATAGCAAATATGATGTTTGCAATAATGAGATAGGAACGGACAACATGGAGAGGATGGAGAAACAGGCTTCTAGCCAAGCTAAAATGTCAAGAAAAGAGGAAAATTCGTCATCACTACAGTACATTACTATCTCTCAGTAAGAAGGAAAAGTGAAAAGCCATGATTATCAAGGTCAAAGGAATTTCTGCAAGATCAGAAAAAAAAGTTACTGCTCTCTGCTCTTTGCTACAAGCCAGCTTCCAGGTGTTCACCCCTTTCCTCTGCCAGGAAATTTTTCTCCCATGTCTGTAGCAGCAGAAAACAGGTCAGCCATCAGCACCTTCATGCTGAGTTACTGAAGCAAGTGTACATGTCCTATGTCTACACCTGTCTGTCCTCATGGCAGACAAAACAAAAAACAGGACATAGAATCTGGAGCCAACACACGTCCTGCTCTCCTTCAGAGGCTGTTCCACCTACTTCAGCTGGAGCAGCAAGCAAAGAACCACTTCTGTACCTCAAACACAGAGCAGAGGAGAGAAAGATATATGCCATATTCTCTGATGTCCTAGTTGCTGAAGTAATTACTTTCAGCAACACAACAGGACAAATTATATTTTACACTTGCAAATTCAACCTGGGGTAGAATTCGCGCGAACTTTTTTTGTTGTATCCTTTCCCATATTTACATGAAAAATACCTGAGAAAACATTATTCATTATTCTAATTTGAGAAATCTTTCTTACTTGATCAATACTAGAAAAAATGTAGTGTTAAAATTTTGCTTTTCCTAATGAAAGCTTTATTAAAACAGTATTATCAAAAAGGCTATGGGTTTATTTTAAATTATCCCATTCTATCTTCTTTTGTCTCATAATATATTTTCACTGAATGAGGCAGAGGTTTCTTTGAGTGTGTTCAAAACAAAATTCACATTTGTAAAATTACTTATTTGCATATGAGTGCATACATATCTTATGTAAATGAAGATATTCACCTGCAAGAACTGGAATTGTATGCAGTGATGTATATTTTCAAGTGCCTTACCATCTGTAGAAGAATATTAGTCTGACTGTGTTGTAAGTATTGCAAAAACACAGGAAGATGTGGTCCTTAGTCCAAAAGATACATAACGTGAAGGTGGATTGAATATTCAGTACTAGCCCCTAATGAGAGAAAGCATAAAATTTCTGGTTCTGAATATTTATGTTCTGATTCAATTGTAATTTGTATCATTTTCTGTTTGCTTCCAGAAAAGGTATATTGCATAAGTATGTGATATGATTGGTGGTGCTTTACCTGTTTTAGTTCTTGACTGAGCTGTAATGGTTGGTGCATTAGATTGGAGAAGAATCGTATTTCTCTTACACCCTGCCTGTACTTGCAAATGGAAGTTGATGTCTTCACTGTGTGAGGTGGATAATCTTCATGTAGTCATAACAGTAAAGGAGTCATTGGGGTTAAAAAGTAAAATTAGGGATTGAATTCCATAACAATGAGCTTTAGTAGTTATACCCAGGGGATGATACCAATAGCTCAAAAGGTCCATTCCAGGACCTTCTTTGCAAAAGAACACTCCAAAGACAGAAAGTGCAACATAGATTAGATGTAAAAAGAATTGTGAAAAAGCAACAAAATTCAAAGCTAGAAGTATTGTTCTTAGAAAAGACTTGTGATAGGTTTCTGCATTAATCTACTAATATCTTATAAGTGGCTTTGCCTAAGGCATTTCTGAAACACTTCTATAAAAAGAAAATAGGATATATTTATCTTAAACTGAAGATTATCTCAGATTAATCCTTGAAAGAAATTCTAGTTTAGGAGGCATTTGGACTGGCAATTTACATCTAAAATACAGATTGATCTAATTCATGTTATGAATCTAAAAGCATAGTTCTAAAAATGAACTAAGTTTTGGAGAAGCACAATAGATTGATCCAAAACAAAATTACCTCTATATTACAATGTTCTTCTTAACTCCATGTAATAATGATTGTAATAATGACTGGAAAAATATAGACTGTTGTGTTACAGAGTAGCTTAAAATTAATATATATATATCTTATATATTTCTGTTTTCTATATCTTCCATATAGATATATTCTAGACAGGTAATAGATATCTTCTCCATTTTGTTTCATAACAACACAAATCAGGAAAATTGTACTACCAAAAAAAAAAAAAAAAAAAAAAGTATCTCACTGAGGAAGAAAGAATGAATTTTTAAACCAATAGCTTCTTAAAGATTCAGCAAACCTGTTTCCGAATATGAAAGTGGTGGGGGTGTCATGATCTTTTTTACTGTGTCTGTACTTTTGGCAGATATTTTAGGCACTGCTTTGGACCAGGGGAGTGCATACACATACTATTTCCCAAGTTCTTTCATCCTTCCTTCATCTCCAAAGAGTTATTTGTTATTTTTACCATTTCCTAACCAGTATTAACTTGTTCCAATGTTGTGAATGATAACCTTCTCAACCCCAAATTTTTCTTATGCTATCCCAAAAATATTCCTTATACAGTTAATGAGTTTCTGTCTTCATGTGTTTTCTTTAGAGCACTTTATGAGCCATCAGCTTTCATCCCATGCTATGCTCTTCCACTGAAATACCTGAGCTCTTTACTAAAACAAGAAGTACCTCTTGAGATCTATTAGAGTCATGGAGTGGAGCAGCAGGACAGGGAAAGAAAATATAAAAGTAATTTCTCAGATATTACAAATTATTTGTCTTAATCAAATATACAAATCACTAAATGAACTGAGAAGGGTGTCCCCATGTTTGTTTTCACACATTGTAATCTCATTGTGTTCTGTGCATTTGTGGTGGTTTTTCTAAAGGAATATTTAATTTTCAATTAGATTCATGGTATTTCAGTCAATTTTAACCATAACTTCTCAGTAGAGAATTATAATTGTGTTAATCCAGGACATTAATCCCCTCCTTAATACTTTTGCTGGAAAGGTCATTTAAAAATTTACATAGTTTGCATTTATCTTGTGAGCTACTACATCTCAGGTTATTGACCGGTTAATACTTCTCAAGTCTTAAACATGCATGAAATGTAATAGTCACCTTTTACAAAGCAATCTCTTTCACAGTCCTTTTTTTTTTTTTTTTTTTTTTTTTTTCCCAAGATTTGTTCTTATTCCTTTAATAGGATTATAATCTGCAACACATTATCTGAATTTTTAACTGCTATGACCCTTGAAAATGTCTGGGTTCATCAATATTTTCCAACTTTGTACCAATTCCTGAGTAGGATGAGTGGGCTCAACTAGTTAATTGTGTCATTACTAATACAAGCAATATTATTCAAGCATGGTTTAAGTGTGGGTGTGTTTGGATTATAAGTGTATAATATGAATTTGAACTTGTTTCTTAAGGATGCTGAGTAACATTAATCACTGCTGCTTTCAGTGAGATTTGAGAGTGCAGAGGAGCCTTGAAGAAGTACCTTGTCACACTTCAGGATCAGAACTTTTAGTCCCTAAATTACCAATTTCTTAGATTCATTAATCTAATACAGAGACTGTGAGTCTGATCTTTATAAGTTCTTCATAGAATTTGTTAAAATTTCATCTCCTTATTCATAGATCATATATGTATGAACATGGATGAAAAGCAAATAAATACAAACAAATACAGCAACACCAAACACAATTTGCCCACAAAAACATTATATAAACAAACAAACAAACAAACCTGTGTAGGCCTTGGTCAGTTACCCAATTGCACTATATGATTTCAGGTTGTCATGCATTGTATTGGCACAAATCTTTTTTCAATATTTAGGTTTACTGGAAGTTTATTAACTTAAAATATTTCAAATGAGGACAAATTTCAACACTTTTGTTCGTTGGCAACAAAAACAAAAGATAAATAAATGATTTTTAAAAGGTTGTAAAATATTTTTAAGAGGTCTTTTTTAAAATTTCACAATGTGTTGCATCCCAGGAAATTATTCTTGATTGAATATTAGGGTTAGAAGAGTAACATTTTAGATACATTTTCTATAGAAACTTGATGTATAGAAATTTAGGGCAATAAATACACATACACACTTGCATAGGCATACATATAGACATATAAAATTGTTTTATTTTCTTGATTAACCATATTATGTCTATTCTGTCACTCATGAACCTGCTTTAGAATATATCTAAGAGCAAACTAATAAGCCATGTTTTGTGTCATCATGTCTATTGAAGGAAGGCATGGATCTTCTTTTGTTCTGTATTAAAAGTAGATATGCTCTTTACTTCTACTATTGTATTTGGAAAATTGTTGCAGAAACCTCTGTCTAACCTACATCCAAAACTTATTTCTGTCTGTTGGTCTTATACCCATGAGCTTTAGATAATAGCTCACTAGCTTCTCACTGTACTGGAAAAAAATAAACTAGTAAGTATAATAGACCCAGAGGTATTTTTTTCCCTATTTTCTTTTCCTGAACTACTTATTTTTTGCCTGAAAGTTAAAAAAGTGTTCTTGAAAAGACAACTGAGCTAGAGGATGCCAGGAGTTGCATGAAGAGACATACTTTCCTATACTTTTTTTTTTTTTTTTTTTTTTTTCTCTTCACCCTTTATCAGGTCTGCATTGTACTGATTTTTCAGTTAAACCAACTAAAATAGGATGTAGGACCTGAAATCCCAATTGAGCTACTTTTGTCTCTGATATCTGACAGTTGAAAACAACTACTTATGTATTCAAAATTAAACACAAGAACTAGGTTGAATCAGAGCTTTAATTTGCTGACCAGAGGTACTTATTTAAACTGACTGCCTAAAAAGAAGGTTTGGAAGTCAAGGCCATCTATAGTGAAACAAAGCCACTTGGGTGAAAAACTGGAACATGCTGTCCAAGAAGTTGTGAGATCTCCATTCTTTGAGATTTTCAGAACTCATCTGGACAAGATCCTGAACTACCTTAGCTAACTTCAGTGTTAGCCTTGCTTCAGTGTTAGCCCTGCTTCAGGAAGCACTGTGAACCTCCTATGGTACCTTCCAGTCAATATTTTGTTATGATTCTATGGTTAGAGTGGGAAAAAACGTTAAATCCAGTCAAGATATTTTGAACAGAGGATATACATTGCTACTGTATACAGAAATCTCAAATATTTTACATTGTTTTAAAGATATGATATGTTAAAGCTATGATGTATTAAAGCTAACAGATATGACAAATTTTAAAGATGCATTTAAAGATGCAAGTCTTAAGTTTTACATGTGCAAATGCTATTTGCATTTTTCTATCTTAGTCATGTTTTCATGGACATAAGTCAAAGATGTCTCATGGAAAATAAAGTTGAAGACATAAATCAACAATCAGTTTCTGTAAATTAAAAGGTGTTCAGGAAATTTTCTAATACATTTGGGCATTTTAAATATACATATTTTATTTGATGTTTATTAAAAAATATTCCTAACAATCAACTTCTATGTTAAATCTAGGTAACCATCCATGTGGATAGAAAAAACTCCACCACTAGAAAACCCCTAGTAGATACCAGGCTATTTATTCTGACAACTCTCATTATGTCTTTAAACTACCTAAATAAAAGATGACATTTGAAACGGGATCCATTTCATAACGAAAAACATAAATATCCCTTTTGGAGACTTATGATTCGATTCCTTGCACAAATGGTCGGATAAATTATTCTTTTAGTCTTTTCTGCTCTCCACTGTATCAATAGAAGCACACACATAATTTAATATTGCATCATATTTAGACTTAAAAAGGATAAAGAATTGTGAAACATACAACCAGTAAACCAGAAAATGGTTCATATATCATTAAATAACTGTTCTGCGGCTTGACAGTCATATACCAAATATCAGTGTCATGATTCCCTGCCCAGTCCCATCCATGCTACAAATAAAATCATAGGGTAACGCAGCTCCAGAAGCCAGCCAATCAGCACATATGTGTTCCATTCTTACAACATTATATATCTACATTTCCCTCTTGCCCTGGAGATTGAAAGGAAGATATTAGTAATCAGCGTTGCCTCTTTTGGAGAGACCACCTAGGTGGGGAAATTCACAGCAACACTGAGTCCTCCACTCCAGCTCTCCTTATGTCACTTTCTGGAAAAAAAAAAAAAAAAAAAAAAAGAAACAAAGAAAAAAAAAGTTCTTAATCCTTCCGACAGTCATGTATGCATGCACTAAATCTCCCAATATCAAACTCTCCGAAACTGTGTGGAACAACATGAAGCTGCCTCTGAGAAATTATTTTTAGCTATTTCTATGTTCTGAATGAAAGTGTCTGCGTAATAAAGTTAACCTCTGAATTTCTTATTGACATAGAGTGGTATTGTGACTTATGGAATACCCAAGTACTGTGAAAAATACCTATTTCTTTCATATTGAATTAACCTCTGACAGTTAGTTGTCAAATGGGCACATACAATAAATAGCTACCATTATTCCATAAAAACAGGGTAAACCCAGCTGTGACTGTTGCAGAACTATGTCAAAGGTGGTGTCTGAATTAAAAGTCTGGGAGTTGCTCAATGTTTCTTAGTCTTCTGTAATTTAATTATCTTATACAACATAAGGTAGTTGCTAGTGAAATTACAATGATTTATTTATTTATTTATTTATTTTCTGAAGGGTGACAAAATTTTAGGCAACAATTTTACAATTCTTAGGCTTGCAATGTGTTTCTAAAGCTCTATCTCAATCAGTGGAGACTGTTTTCCCTTTCTGTCTCCTTACTGTGCTTTCAAAGTTACAGGTAAGAGTGAAAGATATTTTATGCATTTTTATTTATCAAAGAAGTTAATTTTAAGACTCCACTTCCCAAGAAAAACAGATTTTTTCTTAATAATAGGTAGAACTCCTTTTTATTTCTCCCATTTGCATAGCACTGTTCCCACTTTTGGAAATGAGTAGTGTTAAATGCTGTGCACTAGTTCCACATGAGCAATATACTATGCTTTCCTGACTGTAATGAAGTATTGTTTTCAAATTTTCCTTGTGAACAAAACAAGTGAATGATAAATGCCCAGCTTTGCTCTTATAATTATTTATTTATTTATTTTTAATTACCTATGAGCCCTTGAACACTCACCTTTCCATTAGATTGTCCTGTGCTCACTGAATTCTTTGGTGTGTACATGATCTAAGGCAGCCAGCCAGGAGCAGAAAGTGACCATGCTTCGTCAGAGATGCAGTTAATGCCAGACTTTTCCCACTGCCTGGCTTAGAGCAATGGGTGTATCTATGTTACAGCCACTGAGGGCTCACTAGTTACTCACTAGTTGCTTCAAGAGAGAACTCCAACAATTAGGACTACAGTGCTGTCAGGAAAGCAATATATGTCAAATGGATAGACTGCAATTATCTACACTACCTACTTTCCAAGAAATTTTATCATTCTATGCACTTAAAATCATTGTTTTCCTGCTAGTTCTCTAGTGTATAATTTTCTACATCTATGCAACAAGTAAAAATATTATATTGAAGGGCTTAGGTCATGTCTCCAAGCTAATAATCTTTATGATACACATGGAAGCACGCATCCAATGGTATTCTGCTCTCTTTTGTTGAGAAAAAATGAGTTAGTTGTAGTTTATAGGAAAAAAAATATTCATCTTATTAATTATGCTTATTAATTCAGAATCATGTCTGCCAGGGGACATAACCACCTTTGGATGATATTAGAGCAATTAGAGATCAATTATGGACCCAAGACAAAATTAACTCTGTTGTGAAGAGGTAGGTGTTTTGATGTTTTGGGACACGGACTGTGATATTTGGACAGGGACCAAATTTCAGGTATAGTAGTAACTGGTTATATAGTTGATATCTTACCCAGATATTCTGGAAGATTTGTCAAATATATAACAAGACCTACTTAAAGTAGTGGCATGTTACGTTACCATTGTACTATAAAGAGCAACCAGTCTGAGTGCTGGAAACAGAAACAAACACAAATGGCACATTTAAAAAAAAATCTCTTCATGACTTATGGTATGCTTTAAAAATATTTTTAAAAATCTTATTGTAATAAGTACAATCCTATTGTAATAAGCACAATTGAAGGTTAGTAGAAAAGAATATACTTAATCTATAGGAAAGGATATAGAGATGACCTGTGGAGTCAATTTTTATGTTAATCTTGATTCACAAAGGTTCTGTACAAATCGGGATGCATTATCCCGATTAGTTATCCATAAAGTAAAGTAAATCAGTTTCTTACGTAGTACGCGTTTCTAATCAGACTTAATACCATTCTGAACACTTGAGTTTGACTTCTGATAGCATTTAGGGGTAAGCTACATTTTAAAAATGTTATTTGCTCTATAGTAGAATATATTTTAACAGTGAAAATTGAAAAGAAAAAGTGTTTCTTTCTTCTGTTGTCACTCCAAACAATGAGAACTGGATTTCAATTTCCTCAAGGAAAGAAGTCCTGTACATTTATACATGTGTGCACTTCTGAGTGTATGCAGGCACATTCCACACTGTTAACTTTGAATCCATTGCTTAATATCAAATACAAAAGATTTTTTTAAGTTTTATGTTCATAAAAAATCAAATATTATGAAGATAAGCAACTAGCACAGAGGAAATCCCCTCAAGCTATTGCTCCTAATTAGATACCAAAGAATCTGATGCCCATCCACAAATACATAACAAAATGGACTTCATAATTTTCATTCAGATAAAATATTAAGCTTTAGTACTGGGCCATCAGACAATACTTGTGAACAAATCCAGAGGTGCTGCTCTCTTTATTCTCTCTTTCTCCACCATTGCTGAGCAGCATGAATACAATATCAAAATCAGAAAATTGATACAGACTAAATATAGGTAGCATTTTTACTACTTGGGAGTGATGGACTATGAATATCAAAAGAGGTGGATGGATATAAAGACAGTATAAAAAGCACTCTAAAAGATACTTACAATTAAAACAAAATAAAACCTCCATTAAGCAAAGTTTTTCACCCTCCTTCCATCTTACTTTTCATCCTGCATAGATGGTAGCCTCGGGGTAGTAAAAGAGCGTATTTCTCATTGTCAGGGACAATGAGAGATTCTCATAAGGTTTCCTCATGAAAATTTATTTGCTCTTTTACAGAGGCTATGTTAAGAGTGGATAGAGAACTACTAGAACGAGACAAAGCTACAATATATAGCTGTACAGATATTTCACCAATTACTGATCTGAACAGTATATCCTGTCAAATAGGTTTGACACATGATTATGAAAATAATAAATTGATCTACAGAATCACAAAACTGTAGGGGTTGGAAGGGAGCCCAGAACTGGACACAGTACTCCAGGTGAGGCCTGACCAGGGCAGAGTAGAGGGGGAGGATCACCTCCCTTGACCTGCTGGCCACACTCCTTTTAATGTACGCCAGGATCCCATTGGCCTTCTTGGCCACCAGGGCACACTCCTGGCTCATGGTCAACCAGTTGTCCACCAGGATCCCCAGGTCCTTCTCTGCAGAGCTCCTCTCCAGCAGGTCATCCTCTAGCCTGTACTGATACATGCAGTTGTTCCTTCCCAGGTGTAGGACTACACTTGCTTTTGTTAAACCTCATTTGATTTCTTCCTGACCAGCTCTCCAGCCTGTCCAGGTCTTGCTGAATGGCAGCACAGCCTTCTGGCACGTTGGCCATTTCTCCCAGCTTTGTATCATTGATGTACTTGCTGAGGGTGGACACTGTTCCGTCATCAAGGTCGTCAATGAAGATGTTGAACAAGACCAGACCCAGCACCGACCCCTGGGGAACACCGCTGGTGCCCCTGGGGAACAGCACTAGTACCACTGGGGAGCACTGCTACTGAAAAAAAAATAAATAAATAAAACTGTTTTAACTTCTTTTCTAAAACTGCTAACGCTGCTTAATTCTGCTGCATCTTCAATAAATAAATAAATAAATAAATAAATCAGAAATACTATATACTATATTTATATATTTATTTGTTTATTTATTCATTTTATATTAACCCATAATTTACTATAGCTCCAGTTCTTAAGTCCCTCCAAATATCTGGCATGAGCTGCTCAGAAATAATGATGGTTATGGTTATAGCCTTCAAATCTACTAGCTTGCACTTTGCCTATATAAATACAAATCACAATTATGTTATGTTGTTTGGCCAAGATCCCCTACAGTTTTAAATTCCTGAGCTATGAGAAACAAATTCAGAATGCATGTCATGGAACGTTCAGGTCTTTTCCTTGTAAATTATTTAATCAGTAGGTTTTCCAACAAAACAGGCTAAACAATAGATGCTTTAACAATACCATTTTAACAAGCAATAGACACTTCAAATGTCTTTGGTTATTGTTCATTCATGTCAAATGATATTTTTCAATGAAAGAACACTCCAGAGATACACAATGACGCTTACACAATGTAAGCCAAATATCCCCAAAGAAATCTCAAAACTCAAAAGAAATTTTGGGGTTGATCAAAATATTATCTATATGAAACACTAATAACAGCTCAGATTTCATTTAAGGATATGAAGATACGGAAACAAGAAGGTCATGAATAAAAAAAATGGAAACTGCCTGTCATGTAAATGTGCCGAGAAATGCAAGCATATTTGACACCATTCTTTTGTTTCAGTTCTCTGTATGGAATAAGTACTTACATATTTACACATATACTTGTATGTTCATTCATATACATGTATACATATATATATACGTCAGTGTTGTTGTCCATTGTAATTAATTGTCTCCCCTTGATAAACTATGCAGAACTTTTAAAACTATTACATTTATTGCAATCATATGCATTTTTTCTTCCTTCATGACTTTCTCAATCATGTGGTACTGTGAAGCAGGGAAAATGTTACCAAGAGTGGTGATGGTATTTTAAATCAAAGTACTCCTTTGGACTCCCCCATTGCTTCTCTGAAATCTCTGATCTTCCAACAATCAAGAGAGCAATCTAGATATGAGATATTCAAACATTCACAGAATTAAGCTGCATAATATAACTGTGACTGGTTGTGGATGTGAAGGAATAAAACTATAATCATCCCATTTCAAACTGGTATCTCACTTTCAGTGTAACCAGCCATTTGTAAGTATGCAACTAGATAAATGGCTGAATATGCAGCGTCCAAATTTCTCTTACAAGTGATTTCCAGTAATGATGGCAACAAGAAAGCAAGTCTAATAGGGAAGCTACCCAATGTAGAAAGTAATGGAAGGCTTTTCACATCACAAATATTTAGTTTAAGTATAAAATAATGCTTGTTTTGCATAGTTACTTTGCACACTTAAAGTACTAAGCCAGGTTTGTTTCATTTCTTGAATGTCTGCATTTAATGAAGAATTAGATTTAACAAAACAGTTTATTTTTATGCAGTTTTATGCAGATTTTCTATTTAGAAATCAAGTTTTGGGTGAGGCACTTAAAATTCCTAAAAAGATAAAGGAGAATTATATTTCAGAAAGGAAAAGACACTGGGAAAGGTCCAGTCTGTGTAGAACACTCAAGAGCAATACCTATGAGAATGATTAGCAAATGAAGAATCTGATCAAGGGTTGCAGGAGGGTACTTTACTTTCAAAATCTCCAAGTGACTGCACCTGAACTATGGCAGACATAACTTTCAGCTCTTTTATATGGCTGTGGGGCTTACCAATGGAGACAGAGAGAGAGAGTGAGAGGACAGAGAGAAAGAGAAAGAGAAATGGAGTAGGTTTCTTTTACACCTCTGCTAGAAAGTGTCCCACCTGGGTTGAAAATTCTTCTTAAGACAGTTTCAAAGCCTTAAAGCTCTCGTCATGATTTGGCAGCAAGGCCACACATCCAAAGAACAATGATTATCATGCATGTTTAGATCCCATTTTTCCGCCTGTGTTCTGTGCCAGTATTAAAATTCATGAGGCGAGTGGAAGACAGTCTTGATACCCTAAGCTGGTGGCCAGGACATGAACAGTGTTGGAATATTTGCTGGGTTCCTTCTTCTAAGACTGTTTCTGTAACAGATACAAACAGATGACTGTTTTAATTAAAAAATAATAATAATCTAACTTCTGCTTTTCCCTACAGAAGTAAAATGTAGGCAGTATATGCAAATAACACCCCTTCACATACCTGTTTTATTTCTGTTCCCTCAAATAACCTATGGCTTCGTTCATACATGACTCTCGTGAAGGCAGGTGGTGTGGGTTTGCATCCCTCAGGCTAAGGGGAGTGCTCGATCCAGATTGCCTGTTTCCTGCTTAAATGCTGAAATCTCTATGGCTACTGACTCCTCCCCTCTGCTGCAACTGTAAAGAAAGCAGCCACAATATCTTTGTGAGGTCCTGTCAGCATGTGTCAGACCCTGAAGCAGCCTGGCAGAGAAATGCTTCATTTCTGGATCTTCATCAGGTTTAGACAGGAGATAAGTAACAAGCTGCTGGGGATGGGGAAGCCCTGGGCATGGACTGAAACAAATTTTAAGAGTTTGTAGAACCTTAAAATCAAACAGGGAGGAACTGACTGATTTAACAGCCTCCAAGGTTAGACACTGGGCATATGAGGGGATTTTTTATTTCAATCATCTCAGATCTGCCAAAGTTCATCTTATGTAATTTACTCCCTTTATTCAGTCTAACAGAAAGATCCTCCTGCAATCAAGATGTTGAATACTGATGCAATGTGATGGTCAGATGGCAAAGGTTTCTATGATTTGCATGTAATTCTCTTCTTGAAAAAATAAATAAATAAAAATATTATTTCTATTTTAAACCAAAATAAAGTATCACAATTAAGCCATTAGTATTAGCAATATAGTTCAAATGAATAACAATAGAGAATTTTACTCTAAATACCTTATGCATCACACCATTATCTGAGTGATTTGTGTTGCTGTTTTTTCTTGAACACAGACTATAACAAATTATTATAACAAATACTCACTGGCATATATTCTTATCAAATGCATAGATATGGGGTTTAGGTATCTTTGACAAACACATTTTCAGAAAGAATAAGGCAAAAAGAGAAAATTTTAACCTTCTGTGTAACCTAGTGAGTACATTTTTTGCTGTAAATATGACACAATGAACAACTTCTTCAAACATTTGTCTTTTTTGTGTGTGTTTAGAACAAGAAAAATTAAAATAATTTTATATGATGTGATTTTCAAAATTATTTTTGAGTTACTCAAATATCTAAAAAGCGTTTTGAATCAACAATAATGGTAATGTATTACCCAAAATATAATTTAAAAAATTATTTTTAAAAAAAGAAGATTAAAAAAAGGCATTGAAACCTGAAATGTTGAAACATTTCCAGCACGTTGGGATACCCTGAGTTGTTATATTGCAAATGATATCTCATCAAAATTTATTGTGTTCAACTCTCTGACAGCAAAATTCCACTTGCAAGTTTTTAACTTGCTTTACACAATTTTTCTATATATTTCCACAATTTTTCTACAAAATATTTTTCTAGATATCTACTGGAATTAAAATTAATGACATTTTATTCCCTTCCCTTCCCTTCCCTTCCCTTCCCTTCCCTTCCCTTCCCTTCCCTTCCCTTCCCTTCCCTTCCCTTCC
>CM021697.1:50040104-50070282 GCA_011074415.1 Stictonetta naevosa
TCCCTTCCCTTCCCTTCCCTTCCCTTCCCTTCCCTTCCCTTCCTTTCCCTTCCCTCCCCTCATTGTTTTTTTTCCTCATTGTTTCCCTTCCTCATTATTTCAAATCCGGATAACCTCTCCAGAGAGGTGTGCTGTCTTCCTGAAGCACAAGTCAGAGATGTTAAGAAGCCTCTGCCGCAGCTCATTAAACCAGAGGACTATTATCCTCTTATCATCATTCAGACTGGGTCTCAGGATGCTGTGACAAGGAAAATGAGTAATATTAGAAAGGAATTTACATCCCTGGGGAGGATATTGAAGGGATCAGGGGTGCAAGTAGTGTTCTCTTCTGTCCTCAAGATGGGTAACCGGGACCGAGAAAGAAGGAGAACAGGACAGGTAAATGACTGGCTGAGGGGGTGGTGTTTAGACCAAGGCTTTGGGTATTTTGATCTTGGGCAGGCCTTTGAGAAGACAGATATGTGGGCTGCTGATGGACTCTGACTCAGCAAGTGGGGCATAATTGCATTGGGGAGCAAGCTTTCTGGACCGATTACCAGGGCTTTAAACTGGGTTCAGTGGGGGAAGGGAGGGGAGTTAAATGTGACAGAGAAGGGCTGGTGGATGTTGTCACTGCTGTCACTGTTGAAGATAGTAGGGAAAAACCTCTGAGTAGTCCCATAGGATTGTCCGAGGGCTCCTCAGAGAAGGTAATGTTCCTGATCCTGATGGTGTTCAAGATCTGGAGAGGAAGAAAAAAGGCAAAAAGTAGGATTGCTACCCGTGACTTTTGGAAAGCCAACTTCGACCTCTTCCAGGACCTACCTGGGGGTATCTTATGGGGCAGATTGCTAGAAGGTAGGGGTACTTGTGAGAGCTGGGCAACATTTAAACAGAACTTCTTCCAAGCTTAAGGTTTGGTGCATTCCTAAGAGTAGGAAACTGGGGAAGAGGGGCAGAAGACCTGTGTGGATGATTAAGGAGCTCATCGACAAAATCAAAAGGAAGGTCTATGAAATGTGGAGAAAGGGCCTGTCCTCTTGGGAGGAGTATAGGAGTGTTGTCAGGGCCTTCAGGGATGCGATGAGGGAAGCCAAAGCCCACCTGGAGATGAAGTTGGAAAAGGAGATAAAGAATAATAAAAAGGGTTTCTTTAAGTATGTAAATAGTAAAAGGAAGACTAGGGATAATGTGGGTCGGGTCCCCTGATGAATGAGGGGAGTGACCTGGTAACGGGGGATGCTGAGAAGGTGGAGATACTGAATGCCTTCTTTGCTTTGGTCTTTGCTTCAAAGACTCCCCATTGGGACTCCTGGACCCTGGAGGGAGAAGAAAGAGTCTGGAAATGGAGAGCTCCCCTCTGGTTGAGGAGGGGTGGTCTGGGAGTGTCTGGGTGGGATCAATGCACACAAATCCACGGGGCCTGATGGGATGAATCTATGTGTGCTGAGGGAGCTGGCAGAGGTGATCACCAAATCACTCTCTATCATCTTTGAAAGGTCTTGGAAAATGGGAGAGGTGCCTGAAGACTGGAGGACAGCCAATGTCACTCCAGTCTTCAAAAGGGCAAGAAAGAGGATCTGGGAAACTACAGGCCAGTCAGTCTCATCTCTGTCCCTGGAAAAGTGTTGGAACAGATTGTTCTGGATGCCATCTCCAAGCAATTGGAAGAGAAGAAGGTTATGAGGAGTAGTCAGCATGGATTCACCAAGGGGAAATTATGCTCGACCAACCTCGTTGCCTTCTATGATGACATCACTAGCTGGGTAAGATGGGGGGAGAGCAGTGGATGTCATCTACCTTGATGTCAGCAAAGCTTTTGATATTGTCTCTAAAAACATCCTGCTAACAAAGCTGAGAAAGTGTGGAATAGATGAGGGGACAGTAAGGTGGGTTGAGAACTGTCTGACTGGCTGAGATCAGAGTGTGCTGATTGGTGGCACAGAGTCTGGTGAAGACCTGTGACAAGCGGTGTTCCCAAGGGGTCAGTGTGGGTGTGGTCTTGTTCAATATCTTCATCAACAACCTTGATGAGGGAACAGTGTCCACCCTCAGCAAGTACATCAATGATACAAAGCTGGGAGAAATGGCCAACGTGCCAGAAGGCTGTGCTGCCATTCAGCAAGACCTGGACAGGCTGGAGAGCTGGTCAGGAAGAAATCAAATGAGGTTTAACAAAAGCAAGTGTAGAGTCCTACACCTGGGAAGGAACAACTGCATGTATCAGTACAGGCTAGAGGATGACCTGCTGGAGAGGAGCTCTGCAGAGAAGGACCTGGGGATCCTGGTGGACAACTGGTTGACCATGAGCCAGGAGTGTGCCCTGGTGGCCAAGAAGGCCAATGGGATCCTGGCGTACATTAAAAGGAGTGTGGCCAGCAGGTCAAGGGAGGTGATCCTCCCCCTCTACTCTGCCCTGGTCAGACCTCACCTGGAGTACTGTATCCAGTTCTGGGCTTCCTGCTGCAAAAAAGACAGGGATATCCTGGAAAGAGTCCAGAAGAGGGCCACAAAGATGATACAGGGCCTGGAGAATCTTCCCTATGAGGAAAGGCTGAGAGACCTGGGTCTGTTCAGCCTTGAGAAAAGAAGACTGAGAGGGGATCTTATCAATGTTTATAAATACCTGAAGTGTGGGAGACAAAGGGATATAGCCAACCTCTTTTCAGTGGTCTGTGGGGACAGGATGAGGGGCAATGGCCACAAAATGAAGTACAGGAAGTTCCACACCAATATGAGAAAGAACTTCACAGTCAAGGTGACAGAGCACTGGAACAGGCTGCCCAGGGAAGTTGTGGAATCTCCTTCCCTGGAGATATTCAAGACCCGTCTAGACGCCTACCTGTGCAACCTGCTCTAGGAAACCTGCTTGGGCAGGGGGGTTGGACCCGATGATCTCTGAAGGTCCCTTCCAACCCCTACAGTTTTGTGATTCTGTAAATCAACTTGTTATTTTCATAACCTTGCGTCAAACCAATTTGATAGGCTATACTGTTCAGATCAGTAATTGGTGAAATATCTGTACAGCTATATATTGTAGCTTTGTCTCATTCTAGTAGTTCTCTATCCACCCTAGAGTTCTGTGATTCTGTAATTCCTGGGGTTAAAGAACTCTGGAAAATGAATTAGTCTTACCTTGTCCCATTAAAGCCTTGTATATTCTACTTCATTCTTTGTTTTCATTACTGAATATAAGATAATTCTTCTGCTAATATCTTGGCCATTTTTTCCCCTTACATTATAAATAGTAGACATTTAAAAAAAAAAAAAGTTTTTTTTTTATTTTTTTTTGTTATGTGTTATTATTATTATTATTAATAATAATAAATCCTTACTGGAGATATATCTTAGAAAATTAATTGGCATTTCTGCCCAATGGGTTTTTTAGGTACCTCTCCCCTTTTCCACCAGAATCATCAATCCACATTATCACTGCAAGGCACTGGAGAACTCCAGCTGTCTAAATCCATCTCTCCATCCCTCTCACTGAAAGCTGAGCCCTGGCTACTGCTGGCTGGCTCCAGCCTACAGGAGCCATCACAGGGTTCCGAGTTGCTATGGGCAACAGTGTGGTCCCTGCACATCACATGGCATGTTGCAGCATACCCTGGGTTTAGACGGCCTCTCCTTGAATTCCTTAAACTGATGTTGAGAACACATGAACCAAAGTAGTGACAGTCAGAAATAAAATTATTTATTCTTTATTACTGTGATAGACTTGCACAGTACATGCCTGATTTTTCTGCTACACAGAAGGAGTAAACGGTTAATCAAAGTGTATTTAAATCTATTCATTTATGTTGCGAAGATGTCTCAAATTTGATTTTATCATCAAGTTATATTTCTGTGGCAATTGCTTCAGAATTACAGCCAACTGAACACCAGT
This sequence comes from Stictonetta naevosa, assembly GCA_011074415.1. Lineage (NCBI taxonomy): Eukaryota > Metazoa > Chordata > Aves > Anseriformes > Anatidae > Stictonetta > Stictonetta naevosa. Next base: position 50,043,970 of record CM021697.1, read on the forward strand.
TATTAGACAATGGTGTTTTAGGTCAGGGAGAAGTGGGTTACTTCTCTAAACTATTTTACCTGGAGAATTGCCTCAAGTCAAAAGTGGAAATGAATTTATTGTTATTTTCCTGCTAACTGTCTACAGATCCACATTTCCATAGTTTGCATGACTGTCAGAGTTTGTTCAGGGAAGGCTTAGGACTGGAATAGCAAGGGCATTGCAGGTCAAGCATGCTGCACTTTGGCAGAAATACAAGACCCAGTTCTAAAATGAACTTCTGTCATTACCATGAAAATTACAGTGAATATCTACCTCAGACTTAGGATGGTAGACACTGCTGGTAGCTATATTTGTGGGGTTTTGATCAGGAGACTGAACACAGATTCCAGAATGTTGAAGTCCTCCAGAACAGTGCAGGCACCAGAAATAATACTTCTTTTGGGGTTAATATTTTTTAAATTCTACTTTGATTTCCTGAAACATTAAATATCTTCTGAATGTGCAACCACATTTCAAGAAATGTTGCATATCAATTCAGCAGAATTGCTCATCATAGTTCATCACAGCTTTTAATTATCACAAAGTAGCCCTTATACTTAAGGTTATTAACCTCCTTTGCAAATCTCTTGGTTGAAGTGTCAGTATAGAGTTGAGTCTCTACATGGCTACAAGTAAGAATGGTATACCAACGGCAGGAAGACTTCCACACTGAAATGTTACAGTCATCTAATTTCACAAATTTTAAGTGTCTCACCTATTCTTACCTATGTACTTGAACTCTACAGAATATGTATACTTACCCAGGGGGAATATGTATAAAGAGGTCTTTTCTTTAACTTCAAACCAAATGTAGAAAAATGTGAAATAGTTTTAGAGACTCAGAATTAAGCCCTAACAGCAGTTTTAGAGGGAAAACAAACAAACCAATAGAATTTATTGCTTTCTCAAAAATGCAGGGAATCTGTGGGTTAAATGTTTGTCTTTTTAATCATAATCATTGCTGCTGAATTCCAGGGCACATGATTTTTTTTTTTTTTTCTCTTTTTTTTTTGTTTTCTCCCATTTCAGTCAGCAACCTCCTAATAAAAAAGAACAAAATATAGAAAGAAAGTCCACTGTCTGTAATTAACCATCTACAATGAACTTTGTATTATCAGAAGTCCAGCTTTTTTATAGAGTTCTTTCATGTTTGATTTTATAGAAGTTATTCCATTTCCTTATTAAGATGCTCCATTGATAAGAATTGAGGTTAATATTCTCAGAAGGCCTTTAATAACTCAGTAAAAGAAATTACTTCAGGGTTTAAGTAAGATAGCAGAGATGGCAGGTTCTGAACTGTATTTATTTTACTCTTCACTCTCATCTCATTCTACATTATTATTATTTTTTTCTTGCCAATATCAATTACAGGGAAATGACCAGTAAAATTCATAGGAAAGTATGGTGAAAGACCTAAGATTTTATAGGAACTGAGACTTTTTCTCTGACACTGTTGAACGTTCCCTACAGAATCAAGTATCATCAAATATCTAGGATTTCTGCTAAGGAAACTTACTTATCTGTTCCTTGTAGGGTTTTCTGTATATTCTGTTTCACACCATATCACTATGATGTGTATAATAAGTCATAGATAAATGCAATTAGCACGGCAAATATTATGAGTTGGACTTCCTGAAGAAAGGATTTTGACCTTCCAAATTCTGAAGAGCTGGATTATGCAGTTAACATTTATGGTTAGAACTCTGTTAAGTGTATGTTGTGGTTTAACCCAGCTGGTGGCTAAGCACCACACAGCCATTCGCTCACCCTCCTCCATCCCTCTCTGGGATGGGGAAGCGAATCAGGAAAATGAAGCCTGTGGGTTGAGATAAAGACAGTTTATTAGGACAGAAAAGTAAAGAAAAATAATGATAATAGTACTATTAATAATAATGTATACAAAACAAGTGATGCACAATGCCATTGCTCACCACCCACCAACCAATGCCCAGCCTATCCTCGAGCAGTCGGTCCTCCCACTCCGGCCAGCCACCCCTATATATTGTTTAGCATGACATCAGGTGGTATGCAATACCCCTTTGGCCAGTTTGGGTCAGCTGTCCTAGTCTGTCCCCTCCCAGTTCCCTCTGCAACCCCAGCCTGCCTGCTGGCAGGACAGAACAAGAAGCTGAAAAGTCCTTGGCTTTGTGTAAGCACTGCTCTGCAACAATTAAAGCATCAGTGTGTTATCAACATTATTCTCATCCTAAATCCAAAACATAGCACCCTACCAGCTACTAGGAGGAAAATTAACTCTATCCTAGTTGAAACCAGGACAGAGTAGTATAAAAATATACTAGAAAAGGTTTATTAAATAATTTATATTAATATTGTGTGTAACTTCCACATTTAATGACCAAAAATAGAAGAACAACTTGTCCAAGTGACAAGTATACTGTTCTGTTTACTGTAGCTAACGGTACTTCCCTTTTGCCTTGATGGATCACAGGGGAAGACAGAGCCATTCAAGTAATAAGGTCCTGTCTAGACCTGACTGAGAAATACTGTGAAATACTTATAACCTATAACTCATAGCTTTGTAGTAAAGGTACTTTAATAAGAAATAAGAGTGCCAAGTTTAAGTCTTGGTTTTATGCTTTGAAACAAGGACACAAACCTGTCTTACTTCCCAGGATCCGATGATCAGTATCCCTCTCAGTGCAAATCACATATGTGCCTGAGAAATTAAAATTAATACTCCACTTTATCAGCTCTACAAATATTTCCTTTTACTTTCCAAACAACTTTATGTTCTTGTAAGCTTGTAGAAAATTGTGTTCAAGAAAAAGATAGATAGGGAAAGAGAGAGAGAGAGAGAGAGAGAGAGAGAGAGAGGATGGCAAACTGCGTTCTTTCATAAAGATGAAAATTGATATGTATAAAACATCCTTCTTCATATGGTCACTTCATGGAGCAAAAGTTACAGAATAAAATAGAAATCGCTCGCTAAGATTATAATCTGAATACATCAAATCAAATCATTCATTTTCGTTAGCTTTTCATTATTAGGAAAAATATCTCAAGCATCTGCAATAAAATAAAAAGAAATCTTACAATGGTACAGATTGACAGAATGCATTTTCATTCATACTGTTTTTAATATGAACTCTAGTACCTATAAGTCTTGCATTTATCTGTAGTAGGACTGAGATTTTACCTTTTATATATATCTATTCCTTTTACTTGTTGATGTTGTATTCATTTTGATTCATATCTGCTATATTCTGTTTTGGTTTATAGTGAATATAGTATTATGAATAAGCAAGAAAAAAGGTATGACCTTGAAGCTTCAAATTTCAGCCTGTAGTGATTATATAAATGGGCCAGAAACTAGATATATTTAATCCCACTCCATAGGATAAGAAAATCTCTTACAGTTGTTGAAAGAGACATTTAATTATGGCACAGTTTCACAGAAGCTAGAGCATATAAGCACTGAGTGGACACAAAGTGTTGTCAAGGTATTTTTGGCAACAGGCCAATTGCCACAGGCAAGACTCTAGATCAAAGAGTCAAAATTCTTAATCTTTGTATGAAAGGCTCATGCAGTCCAAGCTTGCTGTCAGACACTGATCAGATTATTATTCATTATAACTTTTGCTATTTCTACTTAGAGAAGAAAAATGAGGCTTAGTTATGAATGTTTTAACAGGAAAGACAAAGGCATTCTCAAGAATGACCTACAGTCAGCAGATGAAAGATCATATTTTTTTTTCCTAATTCTAGCTCATTTGAACAGTAATAATTTAAATTTTAGATTACAATTTAAGTCCACTGTGAACACAAGACACAAGATTCCACAATATTTTGCTTGTGTTTTCCTCGTCCAGATAGCCCCTGTGAAAAAATGACCTGACTCCTTCCAGTATTGCTAGAAGGCATTCTTTTTTCAGATATCAAGGAATTACGTTGCTAAGAGAAGAAAGAGCAACTTTTTTTTGTACCCTGGTTTTACGAAGAAGATGTAACTGTGACTTCCTGTGTGTCAATAATTGCAATATTGATACATTTGTTTTCTCCTTAGCATAAGAGTATAAATACATGGTAATAAAATTATCTTATTCTACATATTCAAAACTTTCCAATAATCTCTTCTTAATTTTTCTGTGTTTATATAACCTTAAAGTGTACATAGCAAAACTAATTTTTGAAGTTGAATTTGAAAATGAATCGTGAAATTCCAATACAACATACTTATTCTTTTCATAAAGAGTCTCTGGTTCTGTTTCCTATGAAGCCAGTGGGAATTATGCTTTTCGAGTTCTACTGGGAGTAGGACAGGACCACAAGATATTCTGTTTCCCTGGGAATACTTCAGAATGTAGATTTCCTAAATTATTTTCTCATATAACCTTTGGGATTTTTTTTTTCTTTTCTTTTCATATGACCACGATTTACTGCAATTGGCACAAAACCATCTTTACCTTTTCTCTACTGGTTTGCACAGCTACAAAAGGAAGAAGTGGGATGAGATATTGGTGAGGAAACATGCTGGAGATGAGAAGTTCAGTGTTTCCAAGAACATGATATCCATGCCTGCATCTATTCCTGCCCTTACACTTTTTCTTTTACCTCTCCTCATAAGCAGCCTCACCTAAGTCATACCTGTGTCGTTCTTTTTTGAAGTTGTGAAAGTCTATTTTGCCCACCCTGTTGAGAAACCTTGAGACAATTCAGCTTCATAAATTGCTATGTGACTGTTTAGCTGGGGATCTGTTACTGCTTCCAAAGTTATAATGTAATAATCACTTGATTTTTAATCACCTTCCATTTAAATACTGTTTTCAATGCCTTCCTTGATTTTTGACTTCATAATTCACAAATTTCCCAGCAAAATTATGTTGACATAAATATATCTTTAACTTTCCAGTCAGAACTGAAAACCTGATTCTTAATTTGTAGCTGAAAACTGGTAATCAGGTGACAAATATCTTTTGACAAATGCATATGCACACACCAGACCAGATTATAAATTAGTCTCCAAAAGAGATTTTTTTTGTGGCTATGTCTGAGCCGCTCAGGCTGTACAAGGAGACCTGACAGAAATAGTTTATATTAGCTAAGTATTAAGAATAAATCTTATAATACAATTGGATTTCATTTTCACTAACTGAGAATCACTTCTTAAAAGAGGTGGTTTAAATTATCCTAGGAGATGTGGCTTTTGATTACAAAAAACATATGTTTCTCATGACTTCTATTTTACTATCTAACATACTTCATAAAATTTTCTCATATGGCATCTGGCAACAGAAGCAGGCTATCTCCTGTGTACAGTATGGAAGCTCTCCTTTGTCCAGGATACAAACATTTTTTTTATTATTATTATTTTTTATTATTATTATTTTATTTTTTGCTGAGCAATTGTATATAGCTGTTTGGTTGACCTCCTTGAGCTGTGTCACTGCATGAAGACAACATAAGAAGACCTTAGACAGAAGAATGGCATTCAGCTATGAAGATTACCAAGAACATAACAACAATTTCATATATACTTTAAATACAAATAATCACTTATTCAAAGACTGAACAGTAAGATATCACTTGAAAATGTTAGTTCTGCATCTTACAAATGAGTTCTGCACACTATGATTTTTTTTATTTATTCTCATACATACACATTACTAAAATCTCAGGAGATCACATATGTTCAGCCTTCCTGTGTGAATGTAAAAGATAAATTCTTCAAAAGGGCAAGAAGGAGCAAATGGGAGAGCTTAAACTGTGGTCTCTTAGAAGAATGTGGAACATCATGTGAATATCCACACTGCAAATGAAGAATTATTAATACGACCTTAGGAGAACACTTTAATATATCTGCTAAAGAATGATATTTTCTGGTGGATATAGCATCTGAAAATGATTAACTCATTGTGTTGCAGGGGAGATGAAAGAAAAAAATATGAGTAGAGACAGTTATAACAGACACACCCAGTTGAAAATACTCAGAAGAGAACTGAGATTGTATGTTAATCTTATGACCCCAAATGATGGAAAGAGGTAATAGGCAACTTTAAATTTCAGATTTCCTGCAAAGAAGAGAGTTACTTTTCTTTGTGTTATAAATATATTTTATAGCACAATTATGTATAAGTATATAGAAAATACATATAAAACATATTTCATAACACAATTTACAGTATATGATGTAAATACGTGCTCAATTCAACATATTATTTAAAGATTCACACACTTTTGGCATTAGATTATGTTAGTAATGCTTAAACATAGGAAACTTCTAATTGACATTGTGTACTTACTGAATCAAAACTGTAGACAGAAGAAATTGAACCACCAAATCTGTGAGAAGTCACCTCTGAAACAAAAGTTCTATAATTTCTACTTCAGAGATTCTGAAAGACACTTTAAGCTTCCTTGCTTCAAAGCGGGTTTGTGAGAATGAGTGTTAACCAATAACTGAATCCTGCTGTTGAGAGGATTGATGATACTCAATATGCTGAGAGGATATCCTGAATTCAGGATACTCAATTTCACTCAGCCACTACACTGACAGGACAAACAAGTACACAATCTTTTTTTCACTCCTCAAGATGTGAAGAAGCAGCAGTGCTGCAAGACTGATTTTACTTGACTGGAACATCAAGTGAGCTATTTTAATCTGACCTTGAATAACATGGCAGAGACAACCGCTTTAAGTGTAGCTTTTCTTGTACTGAAAGTAGCTAGCTGAGGCACTGTTGGCAGTACACCCATGCCACAGCTGAGCTCAGTGTGCGCTTGGCTGTCATTCTGCTTCTCAGAAGATTTTCAGTATGTTCTAGGATTTTATTTCCCCTGTTGGTACAGTAGTGAGTGAACAACTTTGAATCAAATTATCTTATGATTACTTTTTATTGTACAGGTTTGTGGTGATTTTACTCATGTAGGCAGCTGAGCTCCACCACAACCTCTCTCTCAATCCACCTTCCCAAAGGGAGGGGAAGAAAATAAAATGCAAAGGACTCAAGAGTTAAGGTATGGACAGGGAGATCACTCAACAATTATTGTGATGGGCAAAACAGACTCAGAGTAGGGAGATTAGTAAAATTTATTGGCTATTACTAACAAGCTAGAGAAATGAGAAACAAAGGAAAGAAATCTAAAACACCTTCTCCCCATCCACCCTCTTCCACCTCCTCCCCATGTTGAAGTAGGGGAAGAGAGTGACTGAGAAGGAGTGGCAGAGACGAAGTGCTATAGTTTGACCACAACCCCCATTTCCCCGTTCCCCTGCGCTGCTTTGGGGGGAGGAGGTGGAAGAGTGTGGATGGGGGGAAGGTGTCACACAGACTGAAAGATCTGGGAATTAGGACTGGAATTCAGTATTGAGGAATTTACTGTTGTTGTCACTCAATTTGGGATCACAGACTTCCAATCCCAGCTGTGCAGTGCATCAAGTTCAGGATGATGACTGCTCTGGAATGTCCATACTGAAGATGCCTCAAAGTCAAGGACTGGAACAGTTCTCTGCTGGGTGGAAGGTGCAGCTTGACTCATTTTTACATTGAATGGGGCCTACAAGCCAGTTTTCTCACTTTTCAAATAAACATCGTAACTTGACTGCTGAGATCCAAGTTCAATACCATTACCTTTCATCATGTTTCTCTCCTCAGCACAGGTTTAGGCAGATGAGATCCCAAGTGACTAAAGGTTTCTATCACCAACAGTGGTTTCTTCAGGCTAAACAAGAAGTGTATAGTTTAGCAAGACTTCTGTATCCAATGTACTTCACAGGGTTTATATTTGCTCACCTAGAGCATATACTATATAAATTGTTGAACAATACTGGTTCAGCAGTAGGCTAGACATCAAACTTTGAGGGAAATAGTGCTTAACTCAAACAACCTACCTGGGATACCACTCTAGGCATATTCTTAAATTTTTTATTTTATACCTGCATAAGACATTAGAATACAATGATTTATGGAACTGATGTGAGAGCTATCCTCTAACACCAAAGATCTGCTTACACATTACAGCAAAACATCATGCTTTTTTCTGCTACTTTTTAAGATTTCCCTAAATGAAATAACCTGTGTCATTGAAAATATGTTTCAAACCATGATTGCTAATGGGTCTACTCTAAGATTTTTGCAGCTGTAAAAGAACGTCTCCTTCTGCCCCTGAAAAAAAAATAATTATAGCAACTAACATTCTCTTTCCTGCCACAGCTAATGTCATAAACACAGCTTGAGACAATATAGACCATTTGTATCACGTCTGAGCAGATGAAGAAAGCAAGAGCATAGTAGAATGGGCATTTGCTGACGGACTGTCAGAGTAATAGAGAAATCTATCCTTGGAAGCTGGGTATTCATCTTAGCAGGCTAAACAAAATGAAGATTTTTTGGAAGTTGACAATGAAAGGATCAGGTTTCCGACTGCATCTACTTGCTTTAACACTCAGATGGATTTATTTATTTATATATTTTAAGAGGAAGAGTAATGAGTGCTCTTTATCTGCAAGATTTTTTAAGGTACTCAGAGAATTTAGGAATAAAAATAACCCAAATTCTTGATAACTTGACCTCAAAGGATCAAACATTAGAATGAAATATTTACCATAATGCTGGGCAAGTTTTAAAGTAATCTATTTTCTACATTATATGTACAAGTATAGCAGCAACTTGTCAAGAACTGTAGACAAGTCAAGATTTTGAAAACTATATTCATTTAGAAATGCATGACAGTAGAAGTATTTAATTATTTTGGCTGGCAAATTTTCCTGAACATGTAGCTTCATGCACCAATAATGTACTGTAATTAATCCCACTTTTCTTTTGTACCTTTTGTCTGCACATTAGACCACAGATATGTTTAAATGATCTGGAGAAGTCACTGGACACTTATTAGACATTTGCTACATAAAATGAGTAACATGTGACTACTACATGGTATTTAGGACAATTTCCTAAAAAGAAGAAGTTAAAAAGTCACATAAAATGCGAACAAGGTAACATACACTGGCACTGAACAGCTGTTCTTTCTGTAAAGTCAGTAGCTAAAAAATTAAACAAGGCCAAAATTATGAGGAAGAATCCAGACAGGTTAAGTTAAACTAAATTTTGAAATCACTGAACTACATGTTACAGCCTGTCTCCTCTAACATGCCGTGCTGTGTGTTGCTCTTCCCCACCATTTTGGGAAAGTGGACTTTGTAGAGTATTGCTTCGTGACTTTTTATTATTATTATTATTATTATTATTATTATTATTTTAATTATTTCTCCACTAGGACAACATTGCCCCAGCAAGGAATTTTTTGTTTCCATACCTGAGTAGTCTAAAAATTCATTCCTCTGTTCTTAGTTCATACTCTTGACCCCAAAATCAAAAGAGTAAGAACTGTAAACCTTTTAAAAAGTGCTGCTGAGGAAAACAAAACAAAACAAACAAACAACAACAACAACAACAAAAAAAAGCAGGCAAAGTGAAATACAATAGATGTTCATCTTGAAGAAAAACAGATACCTCTGCTGTACAACTGTGCCTGAGGATGCAATTGTCTTGTAGATATGAGAATAGTTTACACTCAGAACTATTTTGTGATATAAATCTTGCCCCCAGCAACATTGAGAAGGACTACAAACCATCAATGGGAGATTGAAGCAAAACCCAAAACACTAAACCAACAACCATCAGCATATGTTTTCCAAACTTTAAGTGAATAAAATGCTTGCAACTCTTAAGTGTTCTCTGTAATGCCAAGTTTACTGAATAGTGTATCAAATGTTTATTACAAATCTTTGTTAACCTACAAGTAAAGTTTCCTGGTCATTCTAAGAACTTCTGCAAGAAATATCTGGATGGGGTCCCATGAATCTCTGTTCAAAACATATTTTGAAAACTAATTAGATTTTTTTTTGTATTCTTCAATGCAAACCAAACTGAAATGCATGTGAATTAACTCCAACTTGCTGTGTAGAGAAAAAAAAAGGGGGGTGGGGGTGGGGAACAGAATATCCTGTTTTTTAAAGTGGTATGTACTTACTGACATACTTACACAAATTAAGAAATACCCATAAGCACTAGAAGTTCTGTTAAAAGTGCTAACCAAGAGGTAGTTTTGTCCAGTTTCTTGCCAGACTATCCCACTGCATATCTTGAAAATGACATCCATTCTGGTATAAGCTATAAGAAAATCAGAACTGCAGTTATTTAAAAATATTTTTTATCTTCAGATCGCTTCTTTCTACAAGTTGCCAGAGGGGTTGCAATAGGACTCATTGAAGAGTAATATACAATTCAGCATGAGTCATGGAGACATAACAAAGGAATAAACATTTCATGGATGAATGATGACAATGTTTATTCTGTTATAATTCAAAATACTCATATGCACTTTTATTTTATGTAAGATGAAGTTTCAAATGACATATACATATGAATACTGACAAAGTTAGCATGTATATCAGAGTGAAAAGTAATTAAAATCTTATGGGTAGAACTGTTTGGTATAAAGATTTCATGTGTCCTAGTCAGGCTAAGGCACTCTTAAATTAGAAACAAATGCTGTCTTGGTATATAAGCACCTCTCTCTCTGAAGAGCTGCAGCAAATATTTGATACAAGCAAACCATTTCTATGAACTTACAGACCAATAAAATCTGTGAGTAGGGCAAGAAATAGGTAATTTTTTGTAACAGATGAAGGAGAGTTAACAGTCCAAAGGATCATGCTGGGACTCCTAAAATGATCAGGAAAAGATCCTAATCATATTCTTGTTTAGCCTACATACAGTAATCATTGTTTAATTAATTCCTTGAAAATGTACACTTTTGTACATATTTATAAATATTACAGTATTTTTTCCCTGAAGATACAATTTTCATATTTTCATCTGTTTGTTTCATAACATTTTAAATATAAGCATGTTACGCATTTTGTATTTTTTGGTAATATGGGTTTCATTGATTGTCATTCTTGGCCTCTATTTGGAATGATACTTCTCCAAAAGTCTTTTGCAAATTCTAAAGTTTCTTAATTCTTTTTTGGTGATAGAAAATGCCCTAAAGCCATCTTGTACAGGAAGCTGAAGTTTGGATGTGGGAGACAGAATTAAGGAAACTACAGTTGAAATATAACTGATATATGCAAATTTTCCTCCCCATGCGTCAGTGTAGCATACAGTGATGGTGCGTGGGGCACATATCTCAGGTCTCCAGTTAATGTGTTGGTCTTTATGGAATATTCACAATGATGTAGCAGTTTCAGCAGAGCAATCCTAAACTAAGCCTATGGTCCAATGGGTACAAATGGCCTTCCAGTTTCCTTGAGGAATGAGGATGAGTTAAAGACAACTGCTAACATACACCACTTATGTTGGTGGATGTGTAAATGACATGACCCATACAGTGACAATTTTTATACTTTCATTAAGCAATGACAGAAAAATAGGCTGCAGTAATATCTCTAATACATAGACAAATGAATAGACACCAAGAACATGAATCATCTCACTAGACGTACTCAATACATCTCCTCTAGTCACTCATACTCTCCTTCTCCAGTGTGGAGAAACTGAGGCATCTCAGAACCTGAGGCATAATCTTTGATTTCCTCTTGAGGTCAAAGAATTTGCACCATGAAATTAACTGTTTCTCTCACTGATTACCAAGGAACAAATGAGCTGTCAGTGTCCATGCTGCAGCCAACTAAATTCAGTTGTGAAGGATCCCATCAGTGTTTTTTTTCCTTTTGGTTCAGTAGTTGACCCCAAGCTCAATTGTTATCTGTTTGTAGGTGTAGAAGTTTTATTCTGAGCTCTATTTTGAGCAGAAGGATGCACTAAAGGAGGTGATTAGTTTTACTATGGAAGAACTTGCACCTAAAATCCATGTTAGATTCAGTTTATGTTAAGAAGAGAGTTGAAAAAAAGTTACGTCATTAAATATGCTTGTGTGGAATCTAAAAACAACTTTCAAATTAAATATAGTACAGTACTTATTTTAACGTTAAATATGTTAAAGACATATGTAAATGTAGTATACATTATAAACATACATAATTTACCTGCATATCAATACAATGTCATACATCAGCACTTGTTTACACTCCTATATACAAAATTATTTTCTTTGCAAAATAAGAACAGCAAATGTTTGAAAATGATGAACAAATACCCAACCAAATAAATTAATGCATTTTAAAAATATTACTTTTTTTTTTTTTTTTTTTTCCTCGAAAGTCTGTGTTTCTGCATTTTTTCATCCCTCTAGCATACGCAGGTCTTATATGACATTTATATAGCAGTGAAAACTAAAAAATATTACTTATTATTTTTCTAAAATTATTAACTGAATTACTTAAATTTCTATAAATTTTACTCTGTCTTTTTTATGTAAATCAGGGATTAAATACTCTTATCTGCTTATATATTGTTTAGTTAAAATATATGTTGCTTATGCCTGTGACTGTCTTTTCCTATGCTATATGTATTGATAGAGACAAGTTAAAGAGAGATTGAACTTCAGCTGTGTTTGTTAAGAAAGTTTATAATGCAAGAACAAAATTATGGTATTTTGAAAATTTATAATATAATCTAAATACTTGAAATATATCCTAACAAAACATTTGCTGAATTACCCAATTAATTACATACTTGCGCATGTATCACTGCTCTTGAACAAAAACAAAATTTAAATATTTTTTTCTAAAATTTAATTTATTTTAAAAAATGTATTATATTAACACAGTTCATACATTAAATGTTTTATATTATGTAGCTTCATCTAGTAACTCCAAGAAGAGAATGAAAGGAAGATCAAAGCCCATATTCACTGCTACATATTTTCTTCTTTACATAATTTTCTATATTAATGAACTGTTGGAGCACTGTGATGAATGCAGGTCTCAAATCTTTTTTGGTGTATAATTTCAGATGACTTTCTCCTATGAAATACAGAAGACTTAAAATCCAGTTTAATATTTTAATAACATGAATGATAACAATTAGGGAATCCCTAAGAAAGCATTGTGAAACAGCACTGAATATCTATGTGATGATTCTGGATTTTACAGAGAAGAGGCTTATTTTTTAAAAGACTGAGAGATTATGGACTGACAGAAAAGAAATAAAATGTTTAGAACATTTCTTTAGAAAATAACACCATAACAATATAAAAACTTATAAAATTTAATTTACACATTGCTGACTATGTTTTTCTACAGGTGGGAATCATTTTTGATTCAATTAAAAAGTTGTGGGTTTTTTTGTTCTTGTTTTTGTTTTCTAGAGAGGATAGATATAAAACACCTTAGTTTCAATAGTCATTATGAAGTGAATTATGTATTCCAAGATGAAATTGTATGTGTACTAGCCATTCTTTTTGGCTGAAATGTTAGCTTTTCTCTGGAGGAGAGAGATATCAGTACCAACTGATATAAATCTATAGGAATAGACAACTTCCTTTTTAGTCACTTCAGGTTAAGAGCAAAGTCACATGCACTTGGCATCACATATAGACCATCAAGGGATATGTCCTCTTCTGAATACTTAATGACTGATAAGAGAAATGAACTAGAAAAGAAAGGTAGCTGTGCTAGAATTAGTGCTCTTAAATAATCATATATCAGGTACTCTACAAAAAGCCCTATAGGGTCAGACTGTTCATTACAAAATAAGAAAGAATAGCTTTTAAAAGGAGATATCCAGCTATCTGCAACATAGTGATGTCCATGGATATTCTGGGAATAAATGTGGAAAAAAAGCACATGTAACAGGTAGGAAGTAGATAAATTATGCATGCCTGTGCTTCTCTTTGCCAAAAGGATGGTTACTTCACACAGTGCTTGCCAGGGAATGCTTATTTTTCTCATGACTTCTCAAGATGTTAAGCTATTAAAAGAAAATAACACAGATGGATTTAAATGTTCAAAGGGACCTGATTTTCACAGGGTAACTGCTCAGCACTTTTTAGTAATCATAATCTATTAAATTAAGCTACTGAAAATACTGCAAAAGACTGGTCACTTTTGGAAAACAAGGCTGTTACATGAATCATTAAAAACAAAAAACAAAAACAAACAAACAAACAAACAAACAAACAAACAAAAAAAAACAGGAACACACTACCTTAGTCTGAATGGTATTCCATTATTTAGAAGGAGTCTAAAGATTCTTCAAAGATTCAATTGTATAAATTTTCAGAGAATGTTGTGTGCAGCATCTGTGTGGTTCACTGAACACGCAAGCCTGTCTTTGTCATGGGCATGTTACAGGCTGGAGTAAAGAGAAAGATAATACAATAAAATGATATCTCCATTCAATACCTAATTCATTTAATGAATGTATGAAGATCTCTGGCACTGCATATGCAGGCATGACAGTATGTATAGAAACAGAACTGAGGTGAGACTGGATATGACATATTAAAGAAACGGAGAACAATCAAGGCAGCATGAGACCCATGTTGCTGTCAATGAGAACAATAACAAAAAGGAAGGTAATTAAAATGTCAAGGTATTTGGGTCACAGAAATACTAATTTCTTATTATTTCTGTTTGTAAAAATCAAGTTCAGTGATAACCTTATGTCTGCAGTACTAGTGGGAACAGATGCACTGTTTCAGCTTCGAGGTTGCATTTGAATTCAGTCCCAGAGAAAAGGCAATCCCAAAATCTCGACTGCAAAAGCACTCCTACAATAATAATAAAAACAAATAAATAAATAAAAAGAAGCAGATTTACCACACACAGACTATAAGTATATAGAAAAATGTTCTGCACAAAAAGTATTTCTATAACATAGAAAAAGGTATTTCTATACCATACAATAAGACAGAGTACAAAGCAGTCCAACATAGTTGAGAGACCTTCTGAGAACCTGGAATTGGTTTCATTGTGTTAGCCTGATGCTGGTAACAAGCCTAGACTTTCAGTACGGATCATCACCTGTGTGCTAGCCACAATGTTCTCTGCTGAAAGGTTTTTGGACATTCCTGAACTATGTTTGCTGGCAATATTTGAAAGAGTATGTAACAGAAGAACCATACAGACCAAAGGATCATTTATTTCAATATCCCTCCTCCTACAGTAGACAAAAATAAGTATCTAGTGAAGGGTGAAAAAAGCCTTCAAATGTACTTTCCCTGAATAGCACTGCAGTCCCAGCCACCCTCCTAGCCTTCCATCTTGTCTCCTGCAACAAAGGTTTTGGATTTGACTTCTGTGAGGTCCATGTTACCTCACAGAGGGCCCCTCCCCACTCCTGTGCTGTTGCTGAGCCAGCTGCTGAGGCTGCTGATACTTCTGAAATAATGAACCACAGCAGTTTACAGACTATCATATTAAGGTAAACCACCATCAATTTCAGTTTTCCTTAGTAAATTAAACTTTTTTTCTGTCAACTCAAAAGATGCTGCCTGAGCAGCTTTGTGGACTACGCCCTATTAACTCCTGGCCCATGCTTTAGAGTAAACTGGCAAGATGCTATGGGTTGGACATGTCCCACTGTGGAACTTGACATCATAAGCAAATATGTTGCTATCTAAGGACAGTATTGACATGTAAATTTGTGATGACTAAAAAAAAAAAAAAAAAATCAACCCACAACAATAAATATAACATTGTAGCATTGATGTGCTACATCCTTTTTGATGAAATATTTAGGAGCAGATAATGTCTGGTAAGTGTGGTAATTCAGCAATTGCAATTCTCTATAACAGACATAAGAATCAATATTTTATCATCTATAAACTGGCATGAGGATGATATATCACTGCCAATTGCAGCTATTAACTTTGCTTCACAAAAAGGTATTGTTGATATTGGCTTTAGTATACATTACAGTAAAGAGAACATTATTTATTTTATGCTAAGGTGTCATATCATTTAAAAAGGATTATGTTTACTAGCAAGAATAAAGACATCATTAAGATTTTACAAAAAAATTTAATATCAAATAAAATTCCATGTTCCCTTGCCCTGGAAGAAAATGTAAAATATTTAAAACATCCTTTCAGACTTTACTTACAGTTTGGAAAAAATGCATAACTTCCTCTTCTCTCATTAAGTGTGATGTGTTTTCTAGACATGAATGACACCTGACCTAGAACAGTAAAGAAGTTCCATAACACAAAAAGCTACAACAGAAATATCGATGTAAATGTTGACCATTTCTTAGCAAATTGCACATTAAAATGTAGTTTTATTTATTCTTCATCAAAAAGTGCATATTTAAAAATAATATATGGATGCTTATATATACTTATTTTTCACTGTACCAATGAAAGAAAAAGAATATTTGTAGCATAATAAAATCTAAAAAAAAAAAAAAAAAAAAAGGATATAATAGTAACTTAATTAAACCGAAACAGACATCAGTATTTAATTGTATGCTTAAATGTGAATTTCTGCTTAAGAACTTTTAAGATTAGAGAACCACTCAAAACTTGAAGGTCTGTATTGAACTGGAATGTGTATTTGATGTGTGAAATGGTATATGATATTGTTATTTTCTGCTGAAACAGTTATCTAAGATGTATAAATTAAGATTATATTTCAAACAGTATATATAATCAGTTAACTCAAACTAGACTCTAAATGCTATTTTTTTCCTTTATCCTAGTGTTACCAAAAATAGTGGCTATTTTGTTGTTGTTGTTGTTTTTAACTTGTTTTTATATTCCTACTACCAACATGTATTGCCAAGTACTTCACAAGCATATATTATTTTAATCCCAATTAAAATTATTTGTGATTGAAAACTGTTATGAATCATAATATAAGGTGGAGGAGCTCAAACTATCTTGACAGGACCTGTCTGAGGGAAGAAGTTCAGCTGCAGCAATATGGGGGGAGGTGAGGGGGGGGGGGGTTGTACTGTACCTGGCCACAGACAGACTCACTTTTGAAAACAGCAGTTGCCTCAGATGTATGTTACTCTTCCTCTTCTGGAAGTTCTCACATCCATAACCCAGGATGGAGTATTTGCTCCCAAATTATGTTTTTGAAAACTCAGCTTATCAAATTAAACAACCAACAGAATTTTCATCAAAACAAATAAATCAATAAACTACAAAACACAAGCAACGTCATAAATGAAGAATCAGTTTGATAAATTATGTTGACCATTTAAATACTGATGTTGAAGCTAAAGGACACATAAGTAAAGCCCTCTGTAATATATACTGGGATATAAGCCTGAAATTTAAGATTTAATGTTTAGACTATCTAAAGTTGTTCTCACTTAAAATGTGTTAAAATGATGCTAGGGGTATAGATCCTAAGGCAAAATTAATCTTGACAAATATAAGACAGAGTAATATTCTTTGTCCACACCTTGAATCATATTGAACTACATCCAGAAAAAAATATTTTAGAACAATGTTTCTCTGTAAATTACTAAATAGTGCTTTAATGTATGTTAATAATGATTTATAACAGAACATATTAAAATTCAGATTTGAACTTTTGAAAACAGTGACAACATTCTTCAAGGTAGAAAAATGATCATGAATGTTAATTACAGTGTAAATAAATAGTTGACTTTCACCAAGGAAATTATTTTGGGAATATATTAAAAGGTTGGTAAAAAAGGTTGTGAATACATATATATTTACCTGCATATACATATATATAATATATATTTGCCTAATTTTGCAGGGGCTTATCTTTAATACAAGATTTTTTCCTGTCTCTGAAAAATTAAATGAAAAAGAAACCTCTCTCTTCTCTATAATTTGGTTTATTCACATTCATTTCCTGAAATGAAATTTTAATATACAGCTTATGGCTGAGTTCAGTTCTTTGCATCTCTTGTCTTTAGCTGGATTACACATAGAAAAGCTGAAAGACTGAGATGTACTTGGTAAAGAAACTTGGCTTGCCTTTTACTAGAACTACCAATTTTGTTGACAGTATAGGACAAAAAACAATCACTGCAATATTTATTGCATTTATCATACTTTGGAAGTAGTTGGAAGGTCAAAATCTCTCAAGAGTTTTATTCACTCATACTCATTCCACTAATGCCTCGCATAGAGTCAGCATTTTTTTAACAAAACATTTTACTAGATAAAGCAGTAACAGAGAAATTAGTACCTCTCAGGCTGGGCTGTTATCAGTCAGAAACAGATGGAAAGTTGTGACTGTAATGCAGAATGTATTAAACTGTGGATTTCTTTTTTTGAACATGTTTGAACATGTTTTCTCTCAAGTTCATCCAGTTGACTTGATTCTTTTATCTAGTATTTATGTCGTCTCCCATAGACTAAAAGGTTGGAGGGCCACAGACTTTCTCATCAGTTATGTGAGTGTCATGCAGTGTCTAGAACAGAAACCCATGTTTGTTTTTACCATTCATAAAAATGAATGGTAAACACAAATAATAATGCAACAGTAGTGAATACAGGGTGTCCTAACATGCAAACATGTAGACAATTTAAATCAAAAACAAATTTAATGACAATTTAAACTTGAGTAAACTCTAAATTAGCCCTGTGTTCATCTTTTGATAAGTCTGCTGATATGCCTGGTTTTTATTTTTTAGTATATCTTCATGATCTTTTGCAAACTGATAAGAATGAGCATCATCTGACTCTAAGATAGTGAGGTGCAAGCCTGCACTGACATAGAAGTTATGTAGCTGGAGATCTGGATCACAATCTGACAAGAGTTGAGGCTGCATTCCTTCCAAAAATGACTGCCCTTCAGGAACTGATCAACTCAAAGTTGGTCCTTCAGGAACACAGCTGTAAGAAGGAGACCATAAAAAACAAACAAACAAACAAAAAAATCCCAACACTTTATTTTCTTCCCCAATTCCATCTTTCTCTATTTTAAAGCTAGACATCTAGTTCATGAATGGAATTTCCAATGCCACTTTAACCCAATAATTTTAGGTCTTTCTGGAGAAATCTCAGTGCCTCTTGATCAAGCTTTATCAGCCTACAGGAAAATATATAAAAGAATATAAGTCTGTTACTAGGATTATATGAAAAGTTGCATGACAAATTTCTTACAGAAAAAGCCAGAACCTTCAAAAACACATGGAACAGGTCAAATCTGCACTCTCTCTTGCATCTTAAACATTGTAAAAGCTGTGGTTTGCACTTGCTTGGCTGAAGAAATACAAGCTTACTCACATGCAGTCTGGCAATGCAGAATGGTCTAAGAATGAACAGAGAAACCATTGTTTTCCCCTTGACTTAGAACATAACCAATTAGCAATAAAAAAAAATATTTTAAAAGGACAAGAATCTGCATAAGACTGTATGTAAAATAACCCACCTTCTCTTTGCTTGATGGCACATTTTAAAAGACAGTGTCTTTTCTTCATCTCTGTGCAGAAAGACCTGTGAATTTGCATTGTTTGATGTCATATTCTGATGATTAATAATAACTTTATACAGCTAGGGGGAAAAAAAAGTATGTCTGTGCAGTCCAGATAAACATCTGCTGCCATTTACAAAAATGTCCTACAGTTTGTGCCCCTGTGGTATTTTGTGTAACAGTTATCACATTGCTTTCATTGTCATGATTCTCTGGATTTCCATTCTCATTTTACACACACACTACCTTTGCAACAAGCTCAAGAGGAAGCTGTGAATGGAAACGTGCTTTAATAAAAGGATAGCAGCGTTACCAAGAAAATGCATGGATTGTGTCATTTGCCCTTTGGAGCAACAGCTATGATCTAAGAAGCATAAACAAAGCTTGATCTTCCTCTGACGCTTCTTTGGATATTGGTCTGGAATCTGGAAGATTCAGTGCTTTTGACCTATGAACTTAACAGGTGAAAACAGAACCAGACAGAGAGGGAAGAGCTAGAAAAACAAACTGAGCTAAGTTTTAAGGGTGACTAAATATATTATACACATAGAATATACATAGCCACTCTTTTTTCTTACAAAAAATTCTATTAAAAAAAATTCAGACTGTGCCTTTTCTTTTTCAAAAGTAAAAGGGAAAGAAACAATATTTTTAGATGTTCTTGACAGAGTTATTTGATAATAATATCAATAAACCACCAGGCATGGTTTTCCTGTAGATGGGAAGGAGAAAAACCTAGTGGGCTGAAGTACTTTCCCAGATAGTCTAATATTGTGAATAGTATTTGCAAATTATTGTTGAGAACAGAGGAGGCATTCCAAAGATCAGAAAAGCTGAGTTGAGAATTGAAGGTCATGGAGTTACTGAGCTGCTAGTGGAATTCTGTGAACTAAAACTGAATAGTGATTTTGGAGGGTTGGGAGAAGTTATCCTGGCATATGAAGTGCAGCACATCTCTATTTGTTTTTACTCTTAATGAGAAGACAAGACCTTGTGCAACCTGGAAAAAATCAGTGGCAGTATAGAACCAAAACAAGCCTAGCTCCTGGAAAATGTGGAAATAAGACTAACCAAGAAACTTCCATACTTGCAATACTTCTGGCACCTCTCTTTTTCTCTACCTTCCTCTGCATAATTGTTTGTTTCTCTGAAAATCATGGCTCAGTTCTTCTGTACACATTCATTATGCTCTGTGCTTCAGTCACATGATCAACATTTTTTTTTAAATGGCATAAAACTTTCAAATGCTAGGACAGGAGGGGATTCAGAAAAAAAAAAAAAAAAAGGATATTAAGGATATTTTGCAGTATGTGAGCTAAGAATAGAACAAGATCTCTTTAAATCTAGTGTACTTTCACATAGAAATAGAATGTTGTGAATTAATTAGAAAAAAGAAAAAAAATAAAGTCTTTTTTGGCCAAGTCTTGGGTCTTGTTTTATACCTTGCTCTTTACCAAGCATGAGTACCAAGAGCTCTGCTGTTTTGTTTCCCAGTCTTTTTCCATCTTTAATCAACACTGAGTGCTGGAAAATTGTTTGGCAGTAATAAAGTATCAATTTTTCTGGGGCTGTTTAGAAATCAGATTAATTTTAAAAAGTGTAGCCATAAACTGCTCTGAACAGCTGAGAGAAGTTCTGTTCTTACCTACACACATTTTCTTCTTCTATTTGCACTTTTAAAGAAGTCAAAAAACAAAGGAATCTATTGTGTTTCAGGCAATTTTCAGATATATGACTGTGTTGCTACTTATTCCATAGATTCTTTCAGTTTTAGAATTTCCATTATTTCAAGTTGTTTCTTAATTATTTTTTGAGCTTCACTTCAATTGTTTCCCTTCACTGCTAAGCAAAACTACTCTATTTGAGTATTGGCATGTTATAAATGGATTAGAAGTAGCAAACACTAGGCTGTATATAGATATTTATTTTTTGTATTTACTATCATTGTTGTCTGTATCCTTGTAGGGAAATCTCTCAGAATAAGACAAGAGGTGCATGCATGCGTCTGTGTGTGTGTAAATAGAGGAACAGACCAAAACAGCAGACTTACTGCTTGAGGTAAGTGAATCACAGCAATTGCTCCACTGATTCACGGTATGATTATGTGCATGTATCATGCAGTGGGCAACTGTGGGCATGCTGGTGTTCATGTAGACTGCTGCACTGCCATGAGTTACACTGCAATATGAAAAGGTATGTAAGGTCATGAAGATGAAAAACATGCTTCTTGTTTGATGCATGCTTTCTACAAATAAAAGGTTAGTGTTTAGGTTATAAGTTCTCCACAGCAAGATACACTTTATCTGCACTTTCACATGATACATCCTCCTTCCTCCAGTGAAGACTTAAAAATTCATGAAATTCTACTAGTTACCAGGAGGAACTACAAAAAGGATAGCACATTCACCATTTGCTTCTTATTGCTCTTTCAAAATATTGAAATATTTTAAAGTAGATATCTAAAGAATACATTTGTTTATCCCAAATTTTTGTAACTAATAGAGAACTTTTTTAGTATCCTATTACTGTGTGCATGTAGTAACTGTATACTTAGTATCTTATTGTCTTGATATGATTCTCAGGGGAGAAAGATAAAAAGAATATTTTTTATACTGTTAAACCACAGTATCAAAACTTCCAGATGACAAGATGACATTTTTTTTTTTTTTTTTCTTGATCTCAGTTTTCTCCCTCTCTTTAAGACCCTTCAAAGCTGCAGATTAAATTCTAGTACCATTTGGGGCATTTTTTCTTAACACACATTTAAGTTAGCAGAAAAAGCTGCAAGTAACCATTTTGATTTGAACTTCTAGATTTCACAGACCACGTTAGAGAAGAAGTTGAATGTTACAATATGTCTTTCAAAAACAAATTGTATATAAGAAAAGAGAATGAAAGACAGTGAGATAGTAGGAACAGGCATCCATGTGGCTTTCTGTCAGTACTAATGGAGCTGTCTCAGAAACCAGTTTATTCTTGCTAGCAAAATGCACGGGATCAGCCAAATGTAAACAAACCTTCAGTTATGTTAAGGAGAAGCAAATGGCTGAACTAAATCAGTTGGGAGGGAAAAAAAATCAAAGACAAAAACCTCCTTCAGCCAGGCTAAGACATGCAGAGCAACATGTGATATTGCCCTGAACTTTGAACACAATGAAGCAGTCCCAACAAGATGTTAAAATAGAAAAAGGAAAAAATAAAAAATAAAAAAAACCAAAGCTAAATGAAATATTAATTTTGATGCAATGTGAGATATTTCTCAAAAGGTTTAAATTTCTGGACTTGATGTGAAGTATTTCACTAAATTATAGTTTTAATGAATTATGTATGTTAGCTGAAATTTCAGTTTAAGAAGTAATTGGTTTACGTTCCTGTTTTTATCATTTGTTGATGCTTCTTATTGTCTTCTTTCTTTAGTAGACTCTCCTCTTCATCTTTATAAATATCTGAAAATATCTTGCATTTTGCCATGCTGCTGTAATTGTAGCAATTGTCTGATAATAGAGTCAATTATCTTCACTTCTCGTTGCCATTATCTGCATGCATAGCCATGAGGTAGGAGCTCTTCTCTGCCTCTGCTTGTGTTTAGATATCAGTGTGATTTTGAAGGAAAAGAGTTATATTTTGACTCAAATTTTGGCTGTGTTTTGACCAATAAAGACTTCCTGTTAAAGTTTTTTATTTTGTTTTCAGGCTTAATTACTTTTGATACAAAATAATTTATAAATAAAATAATTTAGTAAATTGTAAGCTTCCATGATCCTAAAATGCATTTTGAAATTGACGGATTTCACTTTTCTTCTTGTGGATACCATTTGTAGAGACATTGTATTTAAAAACAAACAATCAAACAAACAAACAAAAAACTACCAGAATGTTTAAACCATTTATTTTTAGTGTTTTTTGCCTACAGACTTTTTTTTTCTTTTCCTTATATACTTTATCTTTTTTTCTTTTAAGTGGACTTATAGCCCTATCTAGCAGAAGTACCTCACTGCCTATTGAAGGGGAGGCAAAAGAAAGGAAGATCCTGAACAGCTGTCAGTCTGGTAATGACTTTGTTGTCATCAAGGAAAGACAGGAATTGCTTACTTACCTAAGCTATGATCAAACCACATGTGAATTTTCCCACTCATCACCAAACAATTGTTATAAGCCAATGGCGAACAGATTTATGTGAGGAAGATGACTTACTTCTTTGGCACTAGGAATGGGACATTGTGCTTATTACCATGGCACTGAGCAATGAGTGTACCCTTCCTGAGTGCATGCCTGGGATCTTGTACCTGACATGGTATGTCAGGTACAAAATGAAGTTCTGGATTTCCTGTCAGATTATCTCATTTCTGAAGGAAGATATATCCAATTTGCTGGTACATTTCTACTCTCCCAATATTGTCACTCAAAAAAGAAAAGACAGATGGGTTCTGGTTTATATTATTTTATTAGTAAATGTGGAATAGTCAGGGACACAAACTCATTTGCCCAGTGTCCATGCTTCCAGGGTCCTGTTGTAGGCTTCCTTGCTCCATGCCACAGAGTTGTAGCACTGAGACAGTCCCTAGTGGTTCATTTTTTTCAGCACAGACATTAGTGACAGTAAGATTTTCTATTTCATAACTCAACACTCAGCTTGCAGACAAAAAAAAAATAAAAGACTGAACTATGTACTAGAAAAAATGGTATATTTAAGTTGACATATGAAATGTGTCTTACTCTCCACACTTCAAATGCTGAATATTTCATTGAAAAATGAAATCTTTGTAATAAAAACAAGTTCAGAAGTTTCTGTGGTCAGAAATCTGTGCCCTTTTTAAATAATGCACGCCTATGTTTTTAGCTCATTGGACAATCCATTTGTTAAAACGTGTGGTTGAGTAGTAATTTCATTTTACTGCCATCACAGGTTTTATCTGAGGTGTCACAAAAAGTATGCATTCCTCTGTGGGATGAGAGTGGGAGTGCTCTCTATAATATCACCCTAAATTGATATATCAGCCAAGATTTTTTTCTTTTTCCTCAAGTAATAAAGCAAGGTTATGTGTAGTTTCAAAAAATGATATATATTCTCATATGTAGAAATGATGCAAAGATAAAAAGTAGTCTATGTTCATATATTGGAAAATCTGAGTG
Source organism: Stictonetta naevosa (assembly GCA_011074415.1). Lineage (NCBI taxonomy): Eukaryota > Metazoa > Chordata > Aves > Anseriformes > Anatidae > Stictonetta > Stictonetta naevosa. The sequence continues at coordinate 50,068,394 of CM021697.1, forward strand.
TATTTCTACTGAAGTGAAAGGAAAGTAATTTTAAAGTATCTCCATAATTCAGAGGTACTGCTCTATTTGCAACTGATAAAAATCATACTTTGAAGTAATTCTATGCTTTTAAAAATCATAGCCAGGAGCAAATACCTATTGTCAGGAGAATAGTATTAAACCTCAAGGGAAAAGATTGTTATCTGGCAAAACATGCCAGAGGAATATACAACTTTCCTGCTTGTTTCAGACAATTTTATTTCATATTTCATTTGGCATAGATCTCCAAATCCAACAGCTTTCACGAGGAATTTCTTCTAGTCCACAGGAAAAGAAATAAATGAATAATAAAATAATAAATGGTGAAGTTTATACGCATCCTAACAAGATGCAGAATGTAAATCATTTCTGCATATTTGCAAGTTATGAAAACATTTTAAATTTGAGTTTTGTGTAGCCAGAGGACATTTATGGCTCACAAGTGGGAAGCTGGCAGGATATCATTCTTTTGTACATCAGACATAATGTCTTCTAATATATGTTCTAGAAACTGGCATTATCTGCTCAATTAGGCCAGGCAAATAAAAGAATGCAAATATATTATTTAAGTAATTTTCCTCATACTGTTTCACTATCACTCTACTGTGACCAGGTTTTAAGTCATGCAACGATACATTCACATAGACTCTAGAAGCATACATCATTTCTACTGTGCAAAATGAACAAAGTACTACTTTACTCTGATAACTTCTTTAGGGGGCACAGTCTCTCCAGGCTCCTTGTTGTTATGGGCAGAAAGAGGTTCCTCCAGAGGAAGATAGTGAGCTCTAAATTGAACACCACCTTTTGCCTAATTCTCTCCATTGACCATTAGATCTGACCACTGAATGTTGCCAAGTGATGTCTGCAACAAATCCATGTTGTAATTAGTGGTGGCATGTTGTTGTTAAAACAGACAACTTTATTCTTCACAGCCAAGCAAGTCAAAGGGCTGTGAGTGTTAGTGGACTTGACAGCTGGATATGCATCTGTATCTCCATCTCTTTCTCTCTCTGCAGTATATGATCTATCCATAGGTAACTGTATGTATGTATATATATGCACATATAGATAGATACATGTATATACATGCATGTATAAATATGTGCAATTGTATATATGCACACTTTATGTATTCATTTTTCCATATTTAGAATATGTTAGCTTCCATTAAAAATAAATATATGTTTTTAAGTGTTAGTTGATAAGAATACCTGCTAGCCAGCTGGGCTTAACTTTTGAAGCTGTTATCATGGTACTCTATTGTTTGTAGGATCTGATCAATGCCAGACTTGCAAAGAAGAATAAGAAGCAAATGATATGATGTTCAGTAATATAATCACTATCCATTTAAGTGTCCCCAAAGTACTGTCATACTTGTTCTTTCACCCATCATAAAACAAAGTCCATTTGCTAAAACACTACATGATGGATTACTAACCCATGTGTGCTCAATGAACTTGAATTTGAGCCACAGGTATTTAATGTTATGCAGAAGCATTTCATAACAATATTTGTTTATTCAAAGATTTAATTTAATTTCATACAGTTTATAATTTTCCAATACACTACATTTCTAAATGCATTTATAGAATGATAAACTTTATTTTATATGTACTCAGAATTTTACCAGGTGTCATATTATGAATTCACATCTGTTATGTTCTTCTTGACTTTTCCCTTTACTAGATAATCTGTATAAAGACTAGATTATTTATATATTTATTTTCACATTAGGTATTCTGTACGTCATAAATACCATTATGTGCACTAGTAAAAACTTTTTCTTTTCTTTTTTTTTTCTTTTCTCTTCTTTTTTCTTTTCTTTCTTTTCTTTCTTTTCTTTTCTTTTCTTTTCTTTTCTTTTCTTT
>CM021697.1:50073678-50107668 GCA_011074415.1 Stictonetta naevosa
AAGGAAAGGAAAGGAAAGGAAAGGAAAGGAAAGGAAAGGAAAGGAAACAGTATGAGGTTAACCTTTCTGTTAAAGGAGTACCATCCTGTAAAGTAATAAAATATTAAAGCATAAAATATGTTTTTAAAATTACAAAGTAGACTTAACTTGTGTATGTTGTAGCTACAACTTTTCCTCATGAAAAAAAAAAAAATCAAGTGTTGTTATGGTTTTATAAAATTATAAAAAATTTATAAAAAGAATTATAAAATACTACTAAATTAATCAGTGTTACTATATAATGTTCTTTATAGATTAACTCCTTGTTAAGAAAATATTTAAAACAATAGATAAAATACAAGATCCAGGACTTTTATATACATATTTAACTCTATTTGAAGCTTTTGAGTAATTAAGAGGGGAAAAAAATATGCTGTCAGAGATAAAACTTTATTTTCAATGTTGTTCTCATAGGGAAATAGAAATAATGAATAATGAATAAATAAACTTGTTCTGATATTGCTTACCCCAAAACTTTTGATTAATTACTGTAACAAAAATCAGTACATTATTAGTTGGAGGTTTACAACAGCAAGTGTGATTAACCTCATTTCATATACAGGGAAACTGAAAGACAAAAATCTTTAAAATACTTGTTCAAAAGATACATGGAAAACTGATAAAGACAGTATTAATACAAAAGGGGTAAAAGTTTTTTTTTTTATTTTTTTTAATAATACCATTTAGACAACTAAAAGGAGAAAAAAAAAAAAAAAAAAAAGAGGATGGAAATGAAAAGGAGGAAGGAAGCTCATCTCAGTAGTAAAATCTGAGAAAGAGAAGAGACGATCATGAACCAGATGAAAAGTCAAGACAGAATGGTATGTTAAGAAACATGATAATGTCTACAAGACAGAATGCAGAATGATCAGTAGACAGAAATAGACCAGATGGGAAAGAGTCTGATAATCACTACAACATCAAAAGAGTCAGGTCTTTGTGGTTAGAAATTCCAAATGAAGAAGAATAAGGAAGCCTACCCATTGAGCAGATTCAGACACAATAAAGATTTAAGATATTGACTGTAAACTGAAAAGCACTCAAATGGAGAAAAAATTACTGAGTGTTCTTCATGTCCGGCCAAACAGCTTCCTGATTTCTACTGAAAAGCACGGATAAGTAGCGCAGATAGGCAATATTCATAGAAGTGGAAAGTCAATGAACACAAGAGTTCTGCCAGTCCAGCAGTTCTCATAGCAGGAATCTGATCACAAATGGAGTTTTAGCACCTTGGAGTGAGAGCAAAGCCTTGCTTTGAGTATTTCCATTGATATTAATTAAGGGTTATAAACCTTGCAGATGCAGAGCCTGCAGGCAGCAGTTTTTGGAAATCCAAGTATAGTTAATGAGGATGTACAGAAGATTTAAAGGAGATGCCCAACTGCTGGGGGGAATTTTCAGGGAAAGGACTGTTCCCAAGTCTGCAAGTAAGCCCAGGTATCCATGATCAAAGCCAATTCCTCAGACAATGGGGTGGGAGAGTCTCAGATAATCAATCTGCTTACATTTAGTAAAGAAGAAGAAGGAAAAAAAATGATAAACAAAGTGGTAAAGAACACAAAAGATAAAGAATAGTATTCTAGGGGAAGAAAATATGAACAGTGATGAGAATAGAACAGTAGCAAGAACAGAAGTCAGGGATGCAAGACTGTTAGAGGAAGACTGCTTAATTTAGCTAGGAAATTGGATGAACCTCAGATAAAATAACATATCTTTACATTAATGCAAAGACCTCTGAAAGTAAAATGAGAGACTTAGAACAGCCAGTGTAAGATATGGAACAGAGATCAAGTTAAAGATTATGTGTAGTATTCTGGAAGCTGCTGCTGAAATCCTTAATTAAATGAGAACTGAGCATAAATAAAATATATTTCGGTTAAAATCAACTCTAGAGAAGAATACCTTTTTTTTTTTTTTGGAGGGGGGGAGGTTTTGTGTTTTTTTTTTTTTTTTTTTCATTTTATAACATCACAGTTCTACCATGAGCCCTCAAAATGGGACACTGATATGAAGAAATTAATATTACTAACAAGATAAATATTAGAGCAGACTGTGCATACAGATAGAAACCATGGATAATCTGAAGAGAAATTGTTACTTGATATTCAATAGCAACAGTTCCTGAGCAGAACATATGATAGATTTCCTTATTGACAAGTAATTAATGAAGCAAAAATAAGTGATTTACTTTTCGGGGGGGGGACAGTGAAGTTGTAAGGGAAAAAATCAGTTAAAGAAAGTTACAGAAAATCACATGTTGAGTCATCATTAACTAGTGCACTGGACTAGTTAGAACAGTTAAATAATTCTGTGACTAACTGTATTGGTCTTAGAGGACCCAAGGGTAAGAATTTAGGGAAAATTATTAGGAAAGCTTGTAGACTTATACAACAAGGAAGTACGGAATCTCTTTAAGTAAAATACACAAAAACTATGAAAGCTTGCCTGAGCTTTCAAGAAAATTGATGGTGAAACTCCTGGTGGCAAAGAGAGCTTTGCTAATGAGAAAAATTAAAATGGAAAAAATCTCAACATTAAATGTTCAATATCTGTGTATCTGAAGGCAGCTGAGGGAGGAAAAAGCCACATTATTTCCATCTCGAAATATCTAAAGTATTATGCATGATTTTAAACACATTTTAGTAAATGTTTTAAAGAATCTTCTTAGCAATTAAAATAAATATATATATTAAACTCAAGGTTTGCAAATATGTCTGCAAATAGGAGGATAAACTGTGAGACTACTCATTTCACTTATATGCAGATTTTTCAAACAAATTTGGAAGTAAAGGTAGTCAAAAGAAAAAAATAAAAATCAGTAAGATCCTTATGGGTTTACTAAGAATAATTCCTGCACATTAGTTTCAAATATTCATCTGATAAAATAGTATTTTCTTTTAACTACAGGAAATATTTTCCGAAATTTGTTAAGTATTTTGTATAATATGGAAATCATGCATGCATTGTACTTACATCCTTCTGTAAAAATCTTCTATTTACTTCTACCAGAAACAGACACTCTTCAGGTGGGCCTATGTCCAAGTCCTGTATGTAACTAGGAACAACATATGCTACATCTGTGTTGCTTTGTGCATGAGCTACTTAGCCTTTAAGGAAGATGTAATAAATTAGCTCAGGTATAACAATTTGCTATTACAATATTGTAGTAAGCTATCACAACGCCTGCTGCTTTTAAGACCCATGCTAAAATCTTTTCACTCTGTGCATGACTAATGAGTGCACATGATGCATGAATATTTTTCTATATTATCTTTCATTGCTCTAAAAGACCTACTTTATACACTCTGCCAAAACAAAGGGAGAAAGGGATAGCATTGCTCTCCATAAATGCATTATAACACATGAAATACAGAGACAGAAAACTGTTTAAGAACTTTTTGGCACAAGAACAAATGACAATGAATAGGCTGTGACTAGATACTCAAAGAAAGCCCCTAACCATCACAGGAGAGAAATTCGGGACCAACTTTCAGTAAGATGTGGTCATGAAATCTAAGTAGTTTTCAGACTAAACATGATAAATTTGGGGATGTGTTTATGAAGGTAAGTTGACGATGATATAATGGAACTGGATTTGGTAATTCAAGTTCTCCTCTCCGGTTCCTTACTTCTGTGAATGAAACAGAATATCTTGGTCCCCACCTTATCTTCTGGGCCAATAACTAAATTCTAATTCTGTGAATATCCTATAAGATTACTTTTCCTCAGATTTATGACTGTAATGATTTCAGATGAAAAGATTTGAAATGAATGGCTTGTGGCTTTTGACAGGATGATCAAGAGGTGCTTGATAAAGGTATTTGGCTTGAGGAATATGGAGCACACCAGTCTGCAAAAAACAACCTCTTATACCACAGATTTTTAAGGAGTTAAGTAATTTCCATCCTTAACCATCAATAAATAAAGTGGCATGTGAAAGGCATTGGGAAAATCTAACGCAGATTTCATATTTACTCCCCAATTGTTTTGCTGCAAGTGGTAGTTTCTGTGGCCAGTAATGGACTGAAGGATTGCAGAGATCAGTGAAGACATACATTTGGCCTTGCCAATCATGAGATCAAGAAATGTGTTTGGATTTTCTCAGCCCACCAGCTTGTGACTTGGGGTCATATGTTAAAATTTGTTCAGACTGATTTGTCCTGAAGCCCCTCACTCAGACATACAACACATAGCCACAGACATTTTGCAACTTCTCTTTAAAACATGATTTTCTTCAAGCAATGTACAGATTAACATGGGTTTAGCCCATGCTATCCTAGATCCATGAATTTTAGAGTACATTTTGGTGGGGCTAGAATTTCATTCTGACTCATCTTCTTATAAGATGGAAAAACACAGTAAAACACAGTGAAGGTATATGTTTAAAATAGACTATCTAGACGGAACATAAGGATCAGTTCTGAGTATCATGTGCTGTTTCAGGCAAGAATTGAGCCAATACTCAAAATGTGGAATATATTGTTACTCTACAAGCAAAAATAACTTTCTTTGGAGGGTTATTCTGCAAGCATTTAAAAAACAAAACAACACAAAACAAAACAACAACAAGAAAAAAAAAAACACTTAATGCTATTTTATCACTTCCTTCAAGACTTATCATATATTCATGAACAGATCATCTTTATGTTTTGCTATATATTTTTTGTGATGTGATGCTTATATATGTGTGGCCTAAAAGATAATGATAATATTTTTATTAGCTTCATTTTAAATGTGCTAAAACTGAGGATGTGCCAAGGTGAAAGCATTAGACTTTTATTTAGACCTTTAATATTATGAATGCAGTGTTGCAGCACAAACCTACATAGACTGCTGGTGCAGAATTGTGTAATTCAGTAAAATGCTGGCCTCTTCTTGTTCAAAATAATTATCGTCTTAAGTCAGACATTTTTTTTCTTCTAGTCTCAATGAATTTTGGGAATCAGAAAGTATTTCCCTATGGTATGATTTTATTGGTATGATTTTATGATTTTATAATAAACCTGCTGGTATTGATTTAATATAATTTCTGAGATTCTCAGTGTCATACAAATGAGTATAATACATAGTCATTCCTTATTAAGCAGTAATTTCTGTATTTCCAGAACTAAAATTCAAAAGTTATAGCTATGCTTACTATTTACTGATGCTTTGTATCTAGCTGAACAATACATTGAATGCTATTTGTTTATTTTGTGAATGAAATGGGGTACTTTAAAAATTTATTCTGCTGCACAAATGACAGTCAATATGAAGTTCCATCTATTATACCTACATGTTCAAGTTAAGAGAAAATTAAATTTTAAATACAGATTTTGAAAACTAAGTAGTCAAACCCTCAACTTGTAGTGTTCCTTGAACTGAATACTTTAATCTTTATACACATCCAGGCTTTGCAATGCATTTTTACTTGCCTCAAACTGGAGAGTGAAATGCATTCCTAAATATTTTCAGAACAAAAATGCAAGTGCACAGTAAGCAGACCCATGCTCACTCTGTCCAAAAAGATAATTTATGTCCCAAGGCGTGAAAATTTCCTTCAAATCCCAATGAGATGCCACCTCCTAGAGTACTAACAACAGCTAGCCGAATTCTGAAATAAGAAGTCCTGAGGACTTGTCAGGGGTTCTGTATGTTTGCTTTCTGAGCAAAAGTTCCTCAACAGGTCCATTACCACAAAATCAATTAAAACAGGCAACTTACATAAAATACTTGCATTGTGTCATTTCTGTAATCCTTTTGCTACCGTTGGAGACAAGGCATAGTATTACTTCCATGAATCAGATCACCAGTAGTTAACCAAACAGGTTTACATTTAAAACAAACAAAAAGCAAACAACAACAACAAAGTTAAAAAGGTTCAGATGTGATTTACAATCACTGGATCATGAGGCTTTTTGAAAAACATGGGAAAAAAAAAAAAAGACAGATCCTTGAAAACTGTATTTATATGTTTAAAAGTTCATATTTTTTTATTTGTCTAGGATCTATTTCAGTGTTTTGCAACTGTGGTTAATGTTTAGCCTAGCCTATTTTATTTTTCTACTTGCTGTGGACTTGCTGGGTGATTTATTAACTCCTTAGACTTACTCTCAACCCACTCAACCATATTATTTTTAAGTTTGATGTCTGGAAATTTAATTTGTATACTGTGATATAAATTCTTGTATTTATATCTGTTGTTATATCTTCAAAAACAGAAGATTTGGCTAAGTAGCTGCTAGCTTTTTATGTTGCTGCCATCAACCTATTTTTGATGATATCTTTCTACACTGTCAAAGGTACAGAGAATGTCTCAATTATCAGAATTTTATCTTCATTTTCCACATTTTCACAAGTAGCATAATCATCTTTGTTAGGTATAACTGCTAAATATGATTTTATATGAGTCTTCCGCTTGGTTTGGATGCTAGCTTAATATATCTTTTATTTGTAATGAATCTTGTGGTGCTCAGAGCATCTGGAATTTGTTTATCTTTCCAGTATTCTATTATTTAATAGGATGCTATTGTTTCATATTGGGAAGTATTTATGATGTCTTGCTTCTCCAATAGGTGACAGAAGGGCACACTTAATCCGGCCAGATTTCTATGAAAGCTCAAAACTTCTAGGACTTCATTTCTAATGTTATTCTCTACTAGAATGAGGTAGGCAGCAACCTCTTAAATTGGGTTGCTTGGACACTGAAGTCACCATCAAATCCAGCTTCCTGAGTTGCTTAAGTATATATTTAAGACACGAAGCCTGCAGACAAAATTTAACTTTTAGAATGTTCCTCTGTTTTGTCCTCTAAAATAAATTAGTAGTTAGAATTTCTGGGTGTAATTGTAAAAATATTTCAGTCATCTTCTCAGGAGACTGATAAATACTGCAGTGAAGTTATACACAGTGTAGCAGACAATCCACATTTTTGACAACATGGACAGAGATGTGTCCTTTGATGAGGTCACAAATCTCTTATATCTCTTGATATTTTAAAACAAATATTTAGAGATGAAAATACAAAAAGCCATTTAATTATAGACAGACTTTAAGGATTCCATCATTGCTGCAACATGTAGGAACAGCAGCTGCAGTTTATCACTGCTCCCACTTGTTGACAAAATCTCAACAGATTCCTCCCCTAGACAGACAATAAAACAACATGGATTTTGACCTGATCAAGACGTCTTGCTTGTAGCACATCATTCATGAAAGAATCATATTGAAGTATACAATAATTTTTGTACATCTGCTAATAATACTTAGCTGTTATCCAAGGAACTTTGCTTAAGTCATCAGGTTGTTCTATGGTGAAAAAGCTTTGTAGGGTCAGATTGAATGTAATCTTGTCTGATACTTTCTTATTTTTAGAAGGATAGGCCAAGTTAAGCAAAAAATCCAAGAATCTTCTCTCCTATGCACCAGTTCCCATTAATGCAATCAGAAATGTGAACACTAATATTTGGACATGCCTTAGTAAACTGAAAAGCTATTCAGTTGTCCAAAAATAGTGTTTCAAGCTGGTTGAGAGTTAGACAGGACATTAACAAATGATGCTGTCTAGAAGTGACATTGGCATTGACAATAGGCATATAGAAATTATATTAAGCAGCAACAACAACAGATTTTCTTGTTCAATTTCTATCAGAGTCTGAAAGTATCACAGGCTCAAAATTCAGGCTGAACATGATCCTTAGAACAATCAACTTGCTGTCCATGTACAAAATACTGGATTTCCTATGACAACATACCTGGCTTTTTGATGGTTTTTGTGTAGCATCTGCATACTTACTATGCATCAAGTCATTATTTAATATCTGTAAAAATAAAGTTTTGTTGTAAAGCAGTGTTCCAGAGACTTAAGTCACCATGGTACAGCTGTAGTATACTGGTGAAATATCTAGCATAGTGGATAATTGCTGATGTAAATCAGCTTACACACTATTCTGAATTGCAATAGCTGAAGCTAAAAATCAGAGGTAATAATGAGACAATAGTAAAGAGAGAATACTAACAATATCGGCAATTTCAAAAAGTGTGAGATGTGGAAATATCTGATTTCACATAGCCACCATGTGAAAAAGCATTATTTGTATGCACTAGGAATTTTAACTATACTTGTATACAACAGATTCATTTAAAAATAACTATTTTTTAAATGAAGCACTATGCAACAGATTCTACCGAGAAGTCCTGAACAGGTTCAAACCGCTAAACAGTTCATGTCCTGCAGTTCATGCCCTGGACCATGAATGAACCTTAGGGATGATTTTAACCAGTAATGATGACAGTCAGTAATGGTTATTTCCGTTCAAATTTACTATGTATACTGACTTATATTTATTCCTGTTTTGGTATGTGCTTGTTTACTTCATCTTAGTTTGAAGAATGTTATTTCTATCTTTCTCCTATAACAGAACAATATGCCATCACACTAATGAACACAAATAGTTGAGGGCAGAAGAGATTTTTAGAGAACTTGATACATTATTAATTAAGATGGCAGTTATTTGATAGTTAGAAGATTTATAAAAATATGTTTTTATTAAATTAGTAGCTTTTCCAGACATGCTTACTTCCAACAGAACTACAGAAGAACTGGTTGTATTTAAAATTGTTATGCAAGTGACAAGACAGTAAAACCTAGAAGAAAAATAAAGCATAAAATTAGTATAACTGCTATTTAAAACATTTCCTTCGACTAGGGCACATTCATTTTCTCCACTTGTGCATTTTTTATCTAAAGTTTAGGCAAGGTAGAGGTTTTATACACGAGCATGTCAGATTTGCTTTAGGATGTTTCTCATGCTGGCATTTCTTGTTTTCCACTTAGGCTGTTTCTCTTTGTCCACAAATCTCCTGAGTCACAAGCACAGATACATTAAGAGTATAACCAGCAAATGAGGCATTCTCTCTGCATGTGTAGGCTCTTGGCTTACAGAATAAGTTATCCTCCAGTGTAGCTCAACACTAAGTTGTCATTGCAAACTTCATGTCCATCAGTGACTACTTGTGCTTAAAAAATGGCAAAAAAAAATAAAAATAAAAATAGCAAGCTACTTTTGTTTCATATTTTTGTTTTGTACATGGAAGCAAAAGTGCTTCTACTTTTTTGAAGCTGGATCTGCCTTTTGAAGATTAAACCAATGTGGAATTTAAAGATGGTTGTTAAAAGTTCCAATAAACTTAATAAAAAGATTACAAAGATTATTGCAAGATTTTCAGTAAAAACATCTCATTTACAATTGTTGCAAAGTGCTCTAGCCCACCTATTCAGAAGGTAGATTGCTAGTTTAAAGAAAGTCTGAAGAAGATGAAAATATTGCTGCTGAATGGTTACTACTGTGTTGTTTTATAGCTGCCTCTTTAATTACAATAGTACTTGAAGAACCACAATTGCTGAAAACAAATTCTAAATAACTGATGATAAGTTTGGTGAACATTAAAAACTGCATGATGCCTTTCTCACAGTAAAATTAGTCATTAGTCAATAACTGATTATATCATTAAAGATCTAAGCTCACTGTTAACCATACACAGAATTTAAAAGAATCCAGGAATGACCTTTGCTGTGTCATATGATACGGTTATCTTTATTGGTTAATTTACTTTAAAGTCTTTACTTTAAATTCTTTACTTTAAAAAAAGTCTTATAATCTGGCAGTAGAAAACATAATTTCCTCCCCTTTAGTATAAAGAAGTTTAGCTCACAATCAGAATCTTCCTGAGGTAAGTTCATTTTTACTGAATTCCAAATAAGATTAAATCACAAGATGCAAAATGTATTGTTTATGGGAGTATTTTTAGACATAACTGAAGTACAGCCTGTGGAAATTCTTAGTGCAGCAACAACACGGAGAAATACATCATACTGTGACGAATTACTTTTGATGATGAAGATGAAATAAGAACATAAGTTTGCATGACAGCTTTCTGAGTAAGATAAGTGGGAAGTGAAAATCAGCTGGCGAGTCTAAATTTCTAACTCTTTGAAGAAAAATCTCTTCTTGTTTGTAGGAAAGTGTTTTTTTTTTTTTTGTTCTTTTCATTTTTTTTTCATCATGTGTTAAGATTTAAGTTGATGAAATAATTATTCAGACAACATTAAAAAGGTTTGATCTTCACTTCATCATGTCTATCTTCATCAAAGTAAATATCCCTTTCTCTTCTGGCTGCCATGCCTTTGAACTGCTTACTTTCTTGATTTTATTACAAGCCTTCCTTTATAGCCAGAATTGATTTTTTTTTTTTTTCAGAAAAATGCACACGCACACACACACAAAAACAAACAAACGACAAAAACAAATCTAAACAACAACAACAAAAAAACTAAACAACAACAAAAACTGGTAGAAGGCCAGTGGACATGCTTAATGACAGGAAGTTTCAGGGGTGATTAAAAAAGAAATATCCCAACTTCATCCTCATGCGGCTTGTGGCAGCGGTGAAAGCCTGAGCTGCAAGACTTGTGCGCCAGTACCACGGGTGATGGTTGGTGTTTTCTGTCCTTCCCAAGCTTTCTCTCCATCCCTTCTTCACTCTCCACCCCTCTTCCCCCCAGCTGCCTGCCTCCCTCCAGCACGCAGATGGACCCACTGCGGCCGCCCTTCTCCTGACCGATTCCCGCCCTTCCTCAGCCCCTCGCCCCTCACTCTTCTTCCGGAAACCTCTGCGATCTCCCAGGAAACCCAAGCCCGTGTTGCCGTGGCTCCCCCGTCGGCCTGTGCCCCGCTCCCCCAGCCCGAGGGGGCACCGCGGCGTCGCCTCCCGCAGCGGAGCTCTGCGGCGAGGCCGCACTGGACTCTCAGGGGCGGCGGCGCCCGCGGCGGGCGTCTCCATCCTCCTCTTCCTCCCTCGGCCTCCTCTGCCCTCCTCCCCGCCAGCCCCCGGCGGAGGAGATGCTGCTGCAGGCGGTGTGTGTGGAGGGGCGCGCTCCTCCCTGCGTCAGGAGGTGCGGCTACCCCGGCCCGCCGCTGCCCTCCCCCTTCCTCTCCCCCCGCCGCTTTTATGTCTGTCTTTAAACGCCGCCGCAGCCGGGACTGGCCACATGTGCCTGCCGTCGCCGCCCGGCCGCCCCTGAGCCCCGCGCCCGCGCAGCCCCGCTCGCCGCCCCGCGCCCGCGGGGGCACCCAGCCCCTTCCCGCTGCCGGCGCCCGGCGAGCCCCGCGGGCGGAGGAGGTAAGGCGGAGGCGCAGGCAGCAGCAGACTGTCGGGTCCCTCTCGTGTGCGCCGGGCCGCCAGGAGGGGCTGGGGGTACAGCGCGGTGTCCCCTTCGGGGGACAGCAGCGAGCGAGCTGCCCATGCGGTTTTAACGCAGCGGTGGGTTAGGTTATAAGGGAGCGCGGTGCTTATCTATTTATTTATTTATTTATTTATTTATTCTCATTACAATGGCGAGGAATTTACATCCTTTGCGAGTGACAGAAACCCCATTCATCTCCCTCGCGTGGCGCACGTAGTGACCGTGCAGTGTGCGTGTCGGGGAAGGGCTGGGCGAGGGCCGGCAGGCGCGGAGAGGGGGTGCTGCCAGTTCCGCCGGCAGCGGCCGCCTGCATCCTTGTTCCGCTCCCTTCCTCCTCCCGCAGCCGCGGAGGCAGCGCCCGCGGGCTGGGCGGAGGCCGGCGCGGAGCCCGGCGCTGCAGGGGCGGAGACGCCGCCCGGAGGGGAGAGGCCGGGAGCCTTCCGCCGCCGCCCCCCGCCTGCATCCTTCATCCTTGGAAGGGCCGGCGGTCTCGGGGCTGGTGCGCCCCGGTGTCAGCCATGTTTGGGTGGGTATGATAATGAGGACCTTTTCCCAACCTCGGGGTGTCTGGGGCTTGTTCTCCGTTCAGGATGAGAATTGTTGCAGCCCACTGCAATATCCGCACGGCGACGGGTTCATGCCCACGATTTTCTTACCGTGATTATTTTTTTCCCTACTCTATTATCTTAGTATTCCTTTTAGTTTCCTATTCCCTCATTTGGTGGTTTTGTTCTGATTTCAGTTGTGTTAGAGTGAACTGGGATTTCTTTGCAGTGCTTTGCATTTACTGTGGAAGTAAATGAGATGACTGAAATATGCCTTCACTATCACAGTCTTGCCAAAGAGAGGTTGTAATGGGATTTATTCTATTTCAGCAAGTTGTACTATGTTTTATTTGTAAAAGATGTAGTCAAGACCTCACCCTTATCAGCCATTTTATTTTGTCTGTATGATATTGCTAACATAGCAAGCTCACTGCCGTAGTATTGATTTCTAAGAGAAGTCTAATTATTTTCAAATTGTACATCACTGTGAATATGCTATATATTGTAGGATTGGGATCCAAATGTCTGCTCCCCCCTCCAAATAAAAGAATAAATGAAGAAAATAAAAAATTAATTATCTGATGTATGGCACATATGCACTGGATGTATTATCAATTCTGCTTTCTCCAGTTGATAAAAACTTAAATCAATATACTTTTTTTTTTTTTCTGTTCAGAAATGTGGTTTCTAGATACTCATTATCAAGATCTTATTAAAAAGGAAACTTTACAAAATAAATAGGTAAAGAGAGCTTAATTTTGTCTTGGCTGATATACAAGATTTTGGTTTACACATAGAACATGTTAAGATAATGTTAGAATTACAATGGGTTTCTACATTTGATGCATATCAACAAATCCCTTTGGATTTGGTTTTGCACTTCAGATTCAAGAACAGAAAATCCCATTGGTTTTGATTTGTGGATGAAAAATGAAGCCATTTAATTGCTGTTCAGGTTTGACACTGATAGTGAAATTGAAGAAGTCAAACTGCTGAGACATCTCAAAACTACTTTTGTGGGATGAGCTGATTCATGTTGACCTCTAGTGTCTTGTCATTTTTACAGTTTTCTTTTTTTCTTACAGGCAAGCAAGAGAAAAGTAGTAGTGCAGATGAGGACCATATAGTTTGAACAACTCTGTCAATTCTTTTTTCTCTTTTGTATATTGCAAGAACCTGTATGCACAAAATTTTAAAATGTTGAATTTATCGGAAAAGAAAAAATAATCACAGGTTATTTAGAAAAATGTTTGGGAGATAGCAACAAGAAACACATGATCTACTAATTATAGCTAATTCTTTTGGTATAAATTGCATTGTTATGGTTTATTGGAATAGCTGCTGTGTGAGTGGTATAGAATTAAATTGCTTGAGAAGTATTTGCGGCAGGAATCTTTTTGGGAAGATAGATTTTCTTCTGAAAATCTCTAGTGCACAGCCAAGAGTGTCCACAATTCTAAGTGTATGTGCACCTACAGCCCTAGATCTAGGGCTGTAGGTGCACATGCACTTAGAATAGCATTGACCTTTTCACTCATATAAAGGTATAATGTTCTTCCTTCAAGAGACAGAATATCTATTGGTTTTTGGAAGAACAGTTTTGGGTCCTTTGCTCATAAATTTTACATATCAGCATGCCAATAGATCGTAATAAATAAATAAATAAATAAATGATCAGTATCTGCTTTTCAATGTGACTAAAGATTTCTGTATTCTCAATTGGTTGCAGAAGAACTTTGACATATCACCGGGTAACATCTCAGAACTTAAGCAACTCCATTCTTCCTTGAAATTTAATTCAAAGTAACCTTGCTGTTACTCGGGAAATGTTCTAGGAAAAAATACAATGACAAATGTTAGCTGAATGTTATTCTTCTAAAGAGCTGGGTGCACAAAATGTGGCAAGTGCATACTAAGTAGTACGAAATAACATTGGTAACTGTTAGAAGCATTTTAAGGGAGTGGTAAAAACTGATCTGAGCTACCCAGAAGCCTGCACTGAAACATAGTTCTTCTTCACTCTGAGACTTGTGGTTCCATATTTGCTATATGAAAGAAAAAAGAGAATAAGGTTGTGTAATGGTATGTACAGCAAAGCCTTGAATCTAGTTCATGGGTGTCAGTAGCCTATCTCCCACTTTGGGAAAATAGACTTCTGCTGTTGGCAAATGCTATTATTTTTCTATTTCAAGTGCCAGCAATTCATATTGCAGTGCTAATGATTCAGCATGCTCATCTTATGCTAAAATGGAGAAGGGATGGGAAACGGGAATAGGGAGTTTCCAGTATAGGATTTTCTATAAGGTAATTTGGATTAATCACTTTCTTTTAAAATTCAGGGATTTAGTCTAATTTAATCTGAAAGCATGATTTATATCATGAAATTAAACAATCAGATCAGGAGAACCGAGATTTGTGATAACCTGTCTGTGAGCAGTTCATCTTTTTTGCTTATGTGTAGAAAACAAACCAAGAAGAAATATATATATATACATATATATATATATTTTCCCCAAGGACATCCTGATTTACTTATTGTTCCATTCAGATGCACAGAGGGCAGAAAATTAAGGTCTTAGGGCAACTATATATCTGATAATGTCTCGTAGTATTTTCAATACTACATTTTGAAACTTAATAACTTCAGTGCTTAAATGAATTATTTAATATATTTTCATATCCTCTCCCATCTCAGAAGTGTGATAAGATTTTATAATAAAATCATGGTCACGGTGTAGTTTATATGGTTAATATAGAAAATACAGATTTTAGTTCATGTTGCCAACAGTTATGACTTTTTTACTTCACCAGTGAAAAGTGAAGTATCTTCCGAATTGCTAGCATTACTTCACACAACTTCAGCTGGAAGAGCAGGATCTACTAAATTTGAGAGTTTCCTCCGTCTGAATAGGAAATTACATATAGCACACCGCACAAGTCTGTGAAGTATTTCAGTGAAGTTGACTGTGAGAAGAAAATGCTGAGAAATCTATGAAAGGTGGTGAGAAACTGCTGTAAGACGAATAAAGTTCAAAGATTACATGCAATGAAAAGAAAAAAATGGACATTCAAGAGCTCTAGGTTGTTACATTCTCAGATATTTCTGTTCAGACATTGATGTTAAAGAAATTGAACATTTCTGAGAAGAAAATCTTACTCTTTTATCAAACCATTGTGTTTTTCTTAAAACTGTAGAGAGTGTTCTCCAGTAACTAGACTTCAGGGAGACTAGTCTGAGGTAGAAATTTTCATCCGGTTCTTGATGCATGACTGGAAGAACATTTTATTGGAACTGAGAACAAAATTCCCAATAATATTAAGCAGATCCAATGCCACTGAAGTTTGTATAACTACCCATATTTACAGCAAGACTGAATTTAATCTTGTGTCTTTAAATATAGTTGATTGTGAGAAGAAAATGCTGAGAAATCTATGAAAGCTAGTGAGAAACTACTGTAAGACCAATACATTTCAAAGGTTACATGCAATGAAAAGAACAAAAAATAATATTGGCTATAGTCTAAACTATTTAACTTTATAGATATAGCAGAATCAAAAATATTCTTTCTGTTGTTGTTTTCAAATTTCCCATACCCCCACAGGTTTTTGTTTATTTATTTTTTTAAAACACTGTAATGTAGTATCTGTAGTGTGCATTAGTATGTCTCAGATACATTTATCTACATTCTTTAGTGATGCTGTTTCATTGCACAAAATATAATTATCTTTAATTATGGTCGAGTTATGTACATATTGAATCTCTATCTGTTACTAACAGGCTGCATTAAATGGACGAGGGCAAAGTCTTTGATATACTGAAGAGCAGAATAATGGCTGCTTGAGTACATAAGTAAAATGGACTTGACTAGGCAAAAAGAGTATGGTGCATATCCTTGTTTCTGCCGAAAGCCATAACGCTGCATTGCAGCACCAATTCAGTCTGTTAAGTGTGTACTGTAACACAACGTAACCCTAGCTGAAATAGTTATCTATCTGTACACAGATTCCCCCAGCAATAGCCATTCTTCACAGTTCAGTAATCCCACAAAACCAGGTTTTCAGTCTTCTTTCTCTCTTAGTCAGACATGCCCATGAGCTGCACCAATTGTCTGATTCCTTTTTGCTGAATCACAGCAGTCTTTTTCTGCTAAAACTTAGCCCTCCCATTTTCTATATTGGTTATTTCAATACACTGCCTAGCTTTTATAGGTTTTCTTTAAGGTGCAAAATCTCCACTTCACTTTGGCATGTAATTCTCAACAAGTAATTTCACTGACTGAAACCTTTGACATGAATGTCAGTCAAGATATTTTCTAAATGTCTGGCGTGGTGAGCGTTTTGACTTTTAGTTCAGTGTCCTCTACTGAATCACCCATTTCTTCACTTGGAGTCAAGGTGGAGGTTTTGTCAATGGGAACTTATAAGCTTGTGGTAATAATGCTCGTGCACTGTGCTGCAACAGTCTACTCTCAAATCTGAGAGATATATTGCTTTTTGGTATCCCCCCAGCAGCATGGTCATATGTTGACTGCTTCATCTTAGAAGATCAATGAGCTCCAGAGAAAAGAACCTTTTATTTTTTTTTTCCTTTAACGTCAAACGTTGAATTTAAAAAGGTATTCATTCTTTCCTTTTTCCTATTTTTTATGATGGTACATTAGCATATTAAGACTTCTAGAACATTATTTTTTCTGAGCTTGTTTGATATTCCTGTATGAAGTACAGACACATTATTTCTTTTCCTACTTTCCTTTCAATTTAGATGAAAATTAAAACCATTTTTGATCAAAGATTTGAGGATTATTAGTCATTTGTTAAAATCTGAATGTAAATAATTCTACTGAGATGCTTTGATCACATGTAAGAAACATGATGATAACAGAAATAACTTACATTATGTTAGAAGAGAATTGAGGGTTTACAACCTTTTCAGAGAAGAATGCATTCCTTTTAAAAATGTAAAAATAATCATATTTTAATTTGTCAGAAAAGCATCTCTAGAAGTTTCTTAATATTTAGTTATATCACCTGTTATTATGGCGTTGTGGGATGTTTTAAACAAAACTGCTTTACAAATGGCTTTTTATAGTGGCTTGTTTTGTAATTGCAAGAACATAGGGCAGTTGTACTTAATCTACTTTCAAATTTGCCAGTGAGGGTGTTTTTTTGTTTGTTTGTTTGCTTGCTTGTTTGTTTTAACCTCTTTTTCTGTACAGGTTTGAAAATCTCCAGCATCATATCTTAATTGTTTATTGGTACTATGCAATTGAGAGAACTGGAAGTACTGTGTTGGTCTACTAAGTGTCTATATATTGGCATGCAGATCTGACAGTGTCTAATGAAGATGTGTCAGAAAGGAATCCCTCATTATAACCAATGTAAAGGTGAACAGGAACAGGCAGGGCTGGACAGAACTATTACAACTGCCTTACCTGAAAATACATATAAGAAAAACTAGGAGAAAAGGGTATGCAACAAAATATTTCTGAATGTATCTTCCACTCTTTTGGCTCACAGAATTCCTTTGAGTACTACTGCAAATGCCTGCAGTTTGGTCAGCAGAGGCTTTGCAGCTCTTAGCTCTCTGTGCTAGCATTTCAGAATTTGTTCCTGAACCTGAAGTAAAAAGTTGTATATCAAGCTAAGCTCCAGATCTCCTAAGGAGCTAATTTAGGTCTGAATTCCATATTGTAAGGGATTATTATTGCTAAATCTGCTAATAATGTGGCAGTCTAATCAGGTTACTTTCCTTCTGCATGCTGATCCATTAAGGCTTGATTCTTCTCCCATAGAAGAAAATAAAATTCCCACTGTCTTCTGAGAAGGAAAGTTTGGGTCTTCAGTTTTCTTGATGTGTCAGAAAAGACTCACTGTTTTATCTTTCACTACCATAAAAAAATAAGAATATTAACCTATAAAGAACAATACTAGTAAGACATCATAAATATCCACCTAATTTGATTTAGCAACTTGTTTCCCAAATTTTGCTCATGCTAACTCAGATTTTGATTACTGTTAATTGAGTGACAATTTTTTTTTTTCTAAATTTCTCTGAACTGAATTGTGATTCTGTTCAGCAATTTCTGCTCTTTTAAATTCCCTCAAACAATAAAGACAGTTGTCAGGTCAATTTATGATTAATTTTGGATTAGGAGGATTTTACATGAGAAAAGGGATAGCATCTTTCTTTTCTGCTTTGAGTTGTGGAAAAGTCCAGAGAAAAAAATATATTCTCCAGTATATGTGATAATAAAAATTTCCCTTCAGTGTTTTAATCTGACACATGACATCAGTTGAATTATGAAAAGGGTGAGTGAAGCTGCCTGGAAACCAGAATGAAATCAGTGCACCTAATTCTGTGATGCAGATCCAATATAGAAAAACAAAACAAACAGAAAAAAACACAACAACAAACAACAGCTTTAACCAGGTTAAGTTACATTTCAGGCATTTTACTTCTAATCCAGAGTGCTGGTAGTCAGTAGTATCGTTCAGTAATATTTTATCACATGTGGCAAGATTTAGGAGTTGGAGTTTAAAATGACAGTAATGGCTGAATCTATACTACCAAATTCTGTAACATGTTGGTAAATGTGGTGATTTGTTATGTACATTTATTAATGAGATCACCAAGGAGAAGCAGTCCAATCACATAACGCTGTATTACTGCAGAAATCGCTGTAGAAGGTAGCTAGAACTGGAATTGAAAGAACAATTTAACAGAATTTCACATGATATTTCCTAATTATTACTTCATGCTAATGAAGAATTTCAGTTCTGTACTTGACTAGAGCCAAAGTATGCGGGAAGCTAAAATAGTATTTTATAGGTAGAAGTGCTAATGTTCAATAATATGTTACAAAATAAAGCTTGTTCAGTGATTCCTGGTTAGCCAGCTCTGCTGGTGAATAGCTTAACGAGGTATCTCCTTATTGAGCCTTTACTCAAGGGCATTCATATCCCGACACAAGTTGAGTGTTTTCTTGTTTGCCTTTTTCATGGGTTGATCAAAGAAACAGGCTTCTGTGCAGGCTTCTTGGGGTGTGTGCTAGGAGTTCTTAACACAGAGTCCTTGCACAAACCAACTGGGACTGCATTTTGAAAAAGTACACCTGACGGTACTGTCTGCTTAGGTAGGACTTCTCATCTGGTTTAGCACAGACTCCTCTAGTACACAAAACAAGTTGTGAAGTCTGACAGTCGGAGACCACTTGTGAATTTGTGATGTATCCTGAACGAGTTCAGCAGTGTAATCTTTGATGCAGTCTGGACAATGAAACATACTGAATTAGAAAACCAACACAGTTAAAAAACTTGCATTTTCCCACCAGTCTGCTGAGCATGCCGCTGTCATTTTCTCAAATATTGCAGTCTATACTGTGATATTGCTATAGATAACAGCCTGCTTAATGGAAAGTTAATGAAAGGAAAATTAATATAATACTGTGCTAGGGCTTGATATTTTTTATTTCAGTTTATTGTGAAGTGTAGCAATGCAGTGACTCATCTGTGAGAGCAGCAGATAAATCATATAGTCACTATATCTAAAACATTTATAGAGATATGACCTTTTAAAGTATTTTAATAAATTCTGATAAATAGCTGGTCTTTCAGACTGTAAATACCATTTGTTTCTTACAGTTAGAAAAGGATTTCAGACATACAAATACCAATGTAGGTTCACCAATGCTACTTTTATATTAAATATTTGCTTTGATTTAACTTGCAATCCCAGAGTTTATTACTAATTACTGCAACTGAGAAGCTGCAGTAATTTACACTGGTAGATCAAAAGGAAAGGAAAAGTTTGGACTGTGACTAGAAGTAGTAGTTGAAGTACAAGAGTCCCAAATCTCCATCAGGATTGTTTAAATGCTTCAACTTAATGCATTATTAGTGTTTGCATCCTGGTTCTACTTAAATATTTCAGTCACAACTACTGAATAGTGACTAGAACAGGATGTAAGGTGGTGTGCTAGAGGTGGAGTTGGGGAGAGGAGGCATTAATGTGAGGCAGAGGAAAAGTGACAAGGCAGTGACTATGAGTCTAGGGAATAAATGGGAGGAGGTTAAAATGGAGTGCAGTATGCAACTGGAGTGAAGTTTAGTTTCAAAATCTTAGGAAATTATTGGAAAGTTAATTGTCCTGTTGGCCATGAGGTTCGTGATAATAGTTTTGCTGACAAAGGTTTTAGTTCTGCTTTTCTGAAGTGTCTTCTGGATAAGGTGTGGGCTGTATTCCAGTGGATTAACTTCTTTCAGTGTGATCTGTCACTGGACTCTCAAGCAACCTTGAGGTGCTTGATCTCATGAGATACTGATCAATTATAATAATCAATTATTGTGCTATTAGTCCAGTAACATATACAATTCTCAGCTATGTATGAGTTCAGCATAGGGTGCCATCTTCATTTTACAGACCAGATGATGCAGCAAGTCCATAAGCAAAACCTGAAAGTTCCCAGGTATCCTATAACTAATTTCTGATTCTCATCAGTTAGGAGTTTTGGTTAGAATCCTTGTGTAAATCTATTCTCACTTTAGGGTTTTGAAGAAGCTTAACACATAATCTAAATCCCTTTTAAGACTCTTAATTGTGCAGATGGCTTTGCACATATTACTTTTGTCCCATGTGAATAGTGGAGAATTTGTTGAAAAACAGTCCTTCCCAAATCTTACTTTTACCTTCAAGATGGCAGTTGCAAGCAAGTCCATCTGTCTTTACAAATGGTTCATTGTGTTAAAGAAAAACACATTTAAATACAGACTTTTTTTTTTTTTTTTTTTTTTTTTTTTGTCTGTACATGCACATTTGGGTTTTTAAATGGGTTTGGTTACAGCTTCTCATATGTTTTATGTATGGTTAATTATTTCATATTTCCAAGAAACTACCTAAAACATCAAAGCTCAGAAGAGATGAGCCTCCCTTGTTGTAAAATGATTGTGAACATATATATTCCTAGAAAAAGAATATGGGAGAAAAAGTCTCCCTTGGTTTTGAAGTACTGGATTCATACTATACATGAAAATCTTAATTGAAGTATGGCTTTCAGAAATGGCTCCCAAATTTAATCTACTTTGTTTAAAATATATTTTTAATAAACTCAACAGCTAAAGTAGAGATATTAAGTCAGGAAAGAATGGAAATGGGCTCCTAAATTGTATATAAGGTGCATGCCCCATTGTGCCTACTAAGAAGAATCTGGTTATGCTGCCAGATTGAAATATGAACAATTAGTCTATCAGTCTAAACGAAGCCCTCAGCAAGTGAATGAAATGAATTTTATACAAATATTTAAGACCAATAAGTGAACTTAAATCTTACAATTTGAAAGTAGTTTAATATTCCTTTCTTCTCTTTTTGTCCTCAAATCAGAGATAAGCAGAAATGGGTAAAACAGAGCGTACTATTTCTTAATTTTCTTCTGCATGGTATAATAATATTATTTTATTGTTGTTATTATTATTATTTTTCCACAGATACTTTCAGTAGGACAAACAATCAGGAACAGAAGTGCTTATTCTGATTTCCTACTATCAAGGACTCAGTCTACATCATAAATCTATTTCTTCAAGATTTTTGTCCAAGCAAAGGGAGAGCTTTCTTCAGCACTTCTCCACCTGTCTCAGTTGAACTGTATTTTTCTTAAAGTACAAATGCCTAAGAACAGCAAGGTAGTGAAAAGAGAACTAGATGATGAGGTCATTGAGTCAGTTAAAGACCTTCTCTCTAATGAAGACTCTTCAGATGATGCCTTTAAGAAGAGTGAGCTTATGGTTGATGATCAGGAAGAAAAAGATGTAGATGTTGAAGAAGGCTCAGATGTGGAAGATGAAAGACCTGCTTGGAACAGCAAACTCCAATATATTCTGGCACAAGTTGGATTTTCTGTGGGACTTGGGAATGTGTGGCGATTCCCATATCTGTGTCAGAAAAATGGTGGAGGTAAGTCATGTGATAGCAGTAGCTAAGTGATGAAGCTAACCTTTAAGATTTCAAGGTTAGCACAGATAATCACAGTAGAACCTGCTACAGCTTGTCAGATTTTTCTTTTAATTTATGCCAGAGCCTACAAGGAATACAGAATATTCTTTTTATTTAGAGAGACATATCAGCTAAAGTAAATAGCAAATTCTTCCTAGATTTCAGGGCAGAAAGTTTCTTACAGTTCTTGATATGAACTTAACCTGGGGTTAAGCAAAACCATACTAGGTTTTTCTGGTGGGGTTGCATTATTTAGGACCTGGTTATCGTTGTGCTAACATGTTCCGTATCGTACTTGCACAATATGTCAAGTCATTAAATATGCATCCACTTTAAAGAGCAAAGTAGTATTCAGTCTTTAGTATTTAGCGGTACTAAGCTTCATAGTTTTACTTTTTAATTGCCTTTAGCTCCTTGGCCATTCGTTCATGGTTTACTTCATGCAAGAACAAAATACTATAGGAGTGAAAAGGATTTTTTACTGATAATTAATTATTTAGGTAATAAAATGTACATTAAGGAAATACATCTGTTCGTGCTGTTACGTGGTTCTACTTTCCTAAATAAGTTAACTTTCACTTAAAGTAATACAATCAAGCATTTTATTTATTAGCTCTATGGTCTTGAATGTAGAATGAAGTAGTTGGCTGGAGGCTTTTCTCCAGGTTTAGTGTTTTATCCTATGCTGCACTGTACCCTACTATACTACATTAATGTTCATCCTATTCTAGCGAATTACTTAGCTGAATTTGAAACAAAACTGTTGCTTTTCATTATACAAAAACTGAATCTGTGTTACAGAACAGAAAATAAAGAATAACATTCATGCTGGATTTCAGAGGTTGAATGGCAAAACTGATGTAACTGAGAAATATAGAAATGATCCTAAATTATACTCAGAGCATAATTATCTATATGTTCTCTCGTTCAATTCAAACAGTAGAAATTGAGGTTTTACTTTCACATCTTCCATCTCCAGGATAAAATCTAATTTCTTTTATATTTATTGTAAGATTCTTTCACTCTCGTTTAACTTCCTTTTTGTTTCTCCTTTATTCTGGAGAGAACATCATTAAATTGTTGATTTAATGGTTTGTGTGGAAGCTATTTTTTTCCATCTGTAACAGTGATGTTAACTGAGAAAACAGAAGTTGAATGTGGTTTCTCAGAAAACATATTTTCAGTGAATGACAACCTCCTCTAGTCTACTAGACACTATAGACTTGACCATGAATCACTACTACTTGAAAAAAAAAATAATGGTTCAATTTATTAAATTGTTTTAAAATACACTAATTCTAGTTACCGTTGTAGCCATTAAAATACTTATATTCTAGATCCTTTCATTCTAAGTGTAGCCTAAGGATGTAGCTCAAGACTAATGCATTACAGTGGTTTGTTTTGGATATTTTTGTTCTTTCTGAAAGTCTGTGTTTAATGTAGTTAGTTACTAATTTTGCAAGCGCATTGAATTCTGTTTCAAACCAACAGAAGAAGATCTGTTGATAAGTTTCTTAGACTATTGGATTATCAAAAGCTTTTAAAGTTACTCTGACAGCGAGTGCAAATTTAATTCAGGTAAAATATGAATGTATTAAAAGTAATTATAATTTTACATTTTAAAAACTACAACAACAAAAACCCTTAAGGGAGTCAGGTATTTCATTAATCAAACTTGAAAAATAAATATGCAATCATTTCACGTGTATAGTGATTTCAGGAACTTTCTTGTGTAGAATAGTTTGTGGAGATGCAATGTTTTCTGCACATGGCCAGGACAAGGAGGTATTTTGCTTTTATCAGTAGTTTTGCATCATTTTAGCAATTTACAAGCTTCAGTGGAAAGCAAGTGATCATTTGAGTGAAAATTTTATTGGCTTTCAAGATAATGCAGGATAGAAAAGGTGATACAAAACACTGAAGCATATACGCTGGGGCATGTAGACGGACAGATAATTCTCACAGATGTGTAAATGAATAAGGGAAGAGGGGGAAGGAAGGAGGGAGAAGTTCAAATACATGGTAAAAAAACTACACAGATTTTACTTGAGGTTCCAGTGTTCTGGTAAAGAAATGTTACTATATACATGTTTCATTCTAGGTAAAATTAGTGTTTTTATACCCATTCAGAATATCAGTATCAGAACTGTTTTGTAGTCTTTTGCTGAGAAAGCTTTAATGTAAATTCCTGTTGAAGCCTCTGAGGATAACGCGAACTTAATGAGGTTTTTTATTACAACGGCCTCAGTGGTAATATGGTAATGTCTCCACTTTTAATCGTGTTCAAACATTTTTCATTTTCTTCCCTATCTTTAAACAACTTTTATCTGGCAAATATCATCAGGCAAGATGAGTCTAATAAATAGTGGTAAACCAATAAATACACTCCAAGCTTAAAACAAAAAGAAGGAAAAAAAAAAGAAAAAAAGAAAAGAAAACATAGTTACTCATAAAAGAATTACCTTCATAAATTTCTTCGAACAGTAAGTATTCCAAAACCTGTAAAAGAAGGTAAACTTTTTTTTCAAACTACTGAAACATAAACAACAAAATAAAAATAGAACAGAAACAGAAAAGTTAGCCTGAATGGATGTATACTATTAGGGGATTTTGTAGAGAGAATATTTGGTGTCTACCACCCTGTTTACTGGAGAGATTTGGCTTGTTTGTGGCTATGGTCTGTGTTGTGCCAATACTATTGACTTCAGAGATATATTCTGCTTCAGTGGAATATCTGTATTTGGTTTGAATGTAACTTCTTTATTGGTACAGTGCTACACTATTTGAATATCTATAGATTGCTTGACTTGGGATGAGAGAGCGCCGAAAGGAGTTATAGGAACTGTGAGTGAAGGGCTGAAAGTGTTCAATAAAGTTTTGAGGAACTGACTATAGATTTATGCTTCCTTTACCCTTATCCTCTCCACAGATCCCCCTTCTCCCTGGTAGGCAGCACCTAACCCCTGTCCAGCACTTAGTGCCCCTCTTCCACTCCTTGCAGCCTAATAGATTAAAAACCTGTTTCTTTTTTAATGCCTCACAAAGGTGATTTGTGTTGGAAATGAGTATACTCAAATTTAAAACGTTTTGATATTAATCATTTTTACACTATAGCACAAATTTTTTCCTTTATGAAGACAAATGCATAAGCTTTTACAGATAGGCGCAGTTCCTGTATAACAAATTCAAAACAGAATTTCAAGAATAAATATCAAGTTACAAAGTAAAACTCAATAATATATAATTATAGCTTTTATTTTTATTTGTATTTGTATTTTTGCATTTTAGCCCATGTAGCTCTTTGAGCTACTTTTAATAATAAAATAAAATTTGTAATAATTCCAATAAAAAATTGACTACTCAGGGTGGACAATATAATGTGCTGGTGAAAACGAGCAGTTTCTGTGAATTCAGAGGACACACCATGCTTTAAATCATCTGGAGCTGAAGCCAGTGTGAATAGAATGGCAATAATGAACACAATATGATAACAAATCATTGTTTTTTAGACACTGATACAAGTCTTTGTCTTACAATATTTAATTACAGAGTCAGAGAGAAGTTATATGAGATAGGAGAACAGACATAACTGCTGTTAGTACCACGCCGTTCTTCCTCATACACTCCGCCCAGTTTGCTCACACACTGTCCTGTTGCCTCCTTTCATTGGTTTTGGTGCTTGTCAGAGTCTTTGGATTCAGTGGAACCTGAAGTGGTTCAATCCACATTTAATCTTCACGAATATGTCCTAATCACATTTGGGCTGTTTTGGATGAGGGAGGAATTACTGAAGTTCAGGATGTCAACAGAAGAACAAGATATTGAGGATAAACCGGAAGAGGGGAGCAGGAAGAACTTTTCCTACTGATTAACACACTCACTTGTTTTTTGATCCTTATTCTGTTCTCTGCTAGTGTGCTTTATTTGTTATTTGATGACTTTCTAATACATTGACTGACCTCAAAACTGGGATGACTCTTGCCTTCCTAACTGTTTGTCTATTAAGCTGTGATATCTCTTGTGCCTTCATGTGGACAAGTGACCCTGGCCTTCACCTATATTATCATGCTGTAGGTTCAAAGCTGCCTCAGTTTCCTGTGATTGATAGTGAGCCTTAAAAATAAACATCAGGTCTACTCAGTCATGCAATAAGGTTAACAAACAGTGAAAAAGTAGACCTATATTTTCATGCTGTTCATCGCAATCATCTTATGAGTTGCTTGTGCACCTTTCACCTTTTTCAAGCAAAGGAAATATTTAAAGTTTATTCTGTTTGGTTAAAGTAAAAGGTTGAACTCAATGGTACATTCACATATTAGAAGTAAACGAAATATATTTTGTTTTGTAATTTCATGAACATTAACTTAAATGACTTTTTTTTTTTTTAATTGTATTATTTGTTTTTTTAAGATCGGTTGTTTTAATATTCCTGTAATGTAAGAAAACAAAAGAACTAGTAAATAATGATAAACAGATAAAAGTGTGAGTAGCATGAAGAAATCTGTAGAGGATTACCTTGCTAATACATTTTGAAAAGATTGACACAGGTAGAATCATATCAGGATGTTCTATAATGAAGTAGACTGGCTTTTACACTGAAATATCATCAGTCTGAGCAGTTAAGTTCTGTGGGCTTATAAAAACCAAAGCAGCTATTCCTAAGAAATACTGAGGAAACAATATATAAATGCTTGAAGACTAAGTAGTGACTAGATGCTAATCTTGTCTAACTTTAGTGGAATGGGAGCAAAGCAAGTATACTCATGTCTTTCCAACACTGATTATGGACTCCGTGACTTTGTTATTTAGCTGTTGATCAATAATTTATAATCAGTAGCTTGAATTCATTGAGATCTTCAATATTAGTTTTTGAATTCTCATTTACCCTATAGTATCAGACTCATGAAATTCAATTGTACCTTATTCAGTACACTGAAGATGTCTGATTTTTATTTTGGAAGCCTAATTCTTCATTAAAGCTGATTGGCAAGAGGATTTTCATCCTTTAGGCACAGTTTTGCAAGTAGGCACACCTGAACAAATTAAAACTGTGAAAGACTACTGACAGGATCTCCATCCTATCAGCTGGATAGACTATAAATATATTGATAAAACCTAAAACCTTTTGTTAGAGTTTTCCTGATAAGAGCCGTTAGTGTTTTGCAATTGTGAATAAGTTCAGTGTAAATCTTTGGTATTTTTTTGAAACACCAAAAAAAAAAGAAATAAAAATCACCTGTGTTGTGTACAGTATTAACATTCACTATTTCCTGAATCAAGAAATCATTTGTATTTCTGCCTTTAATTCTAGTGAAGAAGTATGAGTCATATATTTTATATATTTTAATTCTTATTGAGATGAAAATATATTATATATATATGAAAGTCAATGTTTAAGGCCAAAATGTGCCAAAAAAATGACTTTACAGTAGAAGAATTTTTAAACTGTAGAAAGCAGACCTGGGGATACTGTACTACAGAATTGTAACCACAATAAATTGTTTATTTGGCAGATGTGGCAGACAATATGTATGTAACTAATTTTACTATGCTGTTCAAGGCCAGCATGTATAATTTATTGTTCTAATTCAAATAAAAATGATCCTTATTCAATACTGCTACTCCAAGGACACATTTTCATGGACTGGCAAATAAGACATGCTGAACTGTTTCCATAGTGATTCTGTTTTATTATGAAGTAAAGATATCTTACAGGTTATTGAAGTATGTCTTGCTTCAAGGGAAGGCTGAATCAAAATACTTGTTCAGAGATTCTGTGGTTTCACATGAATTATAAGACACAGAAACATTCTGAAGCTTCGATACACAGCTGTATATTCTAGCTGTGTCTAAACCACATTGTATTGAAAGCCAAATGTGCACCATTGTCCATTATGACCTTCTTATGGGGAAGGACACAAGATCAGAAGGGAGCTCAGCAGGTTTGAATGATGAGAGGGCCAGTGTTTCAGGTCCTCTGCACAAGCCCTGCAGTATAGGGATAATCTCTGCTGGCCATCCGGATTGAATTACAGGGTTGTGTAATGTATAATGTAATGTGGATATAACACCACATTTATTTAACTCATTTAGTTGAATCTAATTGATAAATCTTGCTACTTAAGTTGATACTGCACAATAAAGCACCCACATCAGCCCAGTCTTTAAACATGTGCTTAACTTTGCAGCCTTGTGATTAAGGTTGTGGACTGGGACACTGAAGAGCTGGGTTCAGTTCCTGCTCTAGTGCAGTCATCCAGTGGGATACTGGGTAAGTCATTTAGGCCCCAATTTTTTTGAGATGTTTAGGCTTTTCTCTACCTAGCCGTGAAACACCTATCTAATTAAGGCATCAGGTATCATTTACAGTAGTGTTACACTATTAAAAAAACTGTTGGTTTTCAGTGAATTATACAACCACATTTTGAAAACTAGTGATGTCTAAGCTTCTGTATTTCATTTACAATGTGAATTAACAATATAGTTCTGTCTCACAGACATTTTTGGGGAATGATGGTGATAAATCAAGGGTACTTAATGATATTATATGTCATATATTTTTAGACAGTCATCCTCATTTTGGAATGTTGTTTGATTCTCAGTTTTCATCACATTAATATCCATCTCGTCTCTTTTTGCACTGTTGAAAGTAAGTCCTTTGTGTTCATTCCATTATGTGCACATGTAAGATAAATCAGAAGAGATACCAGAGTACTGATTGAGAATGTAGCCGCTGTTGCAGGACAAATAATAATTATAATTGCATACTTAAGTAGACAGTATATACTGTGCTGATATAGGTATATAGAACATGGTATTTGTCTCTATGAGGTAGCATTGTATCCTCAAAATCAGTACTTTGTTCAGAACATAGTTTTTGAACAAATGCTGATCAAGCATTATCATTACATTGTCATGCAAATAAAACTCAAGAAGCTACTTCATTGCTAACAATAGTGTATAGACTCTAGGGTAAATAAGAGCAATAGGTTCTTTGTCTGGTCCACCAGTAGTTTCTCTCAGATTTTCTTCCTCTTTTTCCTTATTTTTCTTAGTATCAAGACTTCAGTTACTCCATGCCTAGGATCTTTATAAAATCTTTATAAGCAAAACTGATGTCCAGTTCATGAATATTTCATGAAGAGCAAAATAGCAAATTGACCTAAATAGGAGCAGATGGCACCAGAAAATCTGAGGCCTCTGCACAGTTTACAAAATTTTAAATTTTCTTAAATAAAGCCTATTCCCTGATAATAAGCCACCTACTAAGAATATGTAAATTTCAGTGTATTTTGATAGACTCATGGAAAAACAAAACAAAACAAAACAAAAAAACTAGAAAGGTGGCACTGAGGTGGAACTTAAGGCAGGACTTAGCCGGAGGAGGAGAAATCCCAAATTATCTTCTGAATTCACCTCATCACAGAGGTGAATAGGCTGATCGGACAACTTCATAGCTGTGTCTCTGGGTTATCAATTTGTAGCTTTGCTTTGACATGTTACAGTCTGCAGCTCTTGTGCTTCTCTTTAGCCTTACAATGGTTGTGATCAACAGACTTAGTCCCTTTGAGCTGGGGGGACAGCACAGTACCCTCCCTATATTGCAGCATAATTGTCACATATGTGAAAATTAGGTGCCATATTGCTAATTGTTAATGCCTAAATGTTGTGTGAGCTCTAGTCCTAAATACTCCTCATCAGGAAGGATCACATTTGGCTCTGAACTGCCAGTGCACTTAGCAGATGGATATATTTTGCTTGGAATTAGTTTTGCTGAAATAAATGGAGATTCATGCCAAAATTAGAATTGTATATGACCACTTCCTGGGAATACATCATTGAAAAGAGGATTTGTTTCACTAATATATGTCTAAAGATGAAGTAAGAGTTGTGTTTTCAAAAGTCTTTAAGGAGAGCTTGTGAGTACTGCAAGGGGGCTATCTGGATCTACAGTATGCCATTTCATTTCCACCTCATGTCTCTGGTATTTGTCTGGAGCCTGGAATAAATAGGCCCATACAGTTCTTTGCTTAGCTGAATAGTATCGCTGTTCTGCACACTGGGAAATCCCCTTTCTGCAGCTTAGGTGCATGTGGAGAGAGGAACACTATGATCTTCTGAAACTGTGCTGAAAAGTGGATGTAATTCAGAGTGTTGTAACAGCACAGTATGCTCTGTATTTCCCTTATAAATTCAGGCTGGCTGGTCTGTTACAAACCCAGATTTAGAGTTTCTTTAGGAAATTTTGATTTAGCTCCTGAAAGTTTGACCTAAAACATTTGTGAATATGCCCAAATTATCATGCAAACAACTAGATTAGGTAATGACTCATTTTTAGTAAGGTTTACCTCAAAATATTACAGTGCTTTAGAAATAGGATATCTCTGTGTTTTTCTTATTTTACAATATTTGTGGCCAAGTTCCAGTTACAATTACTCTTTGCATGCAGTAGAGAGAGCTTTGTTATGAATGACACTAACTCAAACTTGAAGATGTTAGATGGTCTCATATGAGTTGTGTTAGATTGTGACTCTTCCTACACTCTCTCTGATTTCTACTTTGTTCCTTTTGTAGGTGCCTATCTTGTGCCATACTTAATCTTGCTACTGATCATAGGGATTCCACTCTTTTTCTTGGAGCTTTCTGTGGGACAGAGAATCCGTCGAGGGAGTATTGGTGTCTGGAATTATATCAGCCCCAAACTTGGAGGAATCGGTTTTGCAAGCTGTGTAGTAAGTTTTTTACCTTAACCATGTGATTTATGTCCAATCTGTGTGAACTGAACTGTCTGTTTTGCTACAAGAATCGGACAGTAATCTGTATCTGGGCTTCAGGGTCAATGTACAATGTTTTTGGAAGATACTAAAACTTATATTAGCACATTAAAATAGTTATATGGATGTTTGTAAAGCCCGTCAACTTTATTTTTGTATTTTTAAAATTAAGAACTATGGAACACCTTAGACATCTGGGAGAAAAATAGCCTGTAAAAATATAGATGTCTCATGATAAATATGGGGAAAAGTGAAAGTGTGACAAATTGACATTAGATACTGTAATGGTGCAAGCCATTAAGTTCTTATGTTAATGAGTAATAGGTTCAGTGTCTGCCGAGCAGAAATGTGCAAAAGTAAGTTCAGTAGGTGTTTGTTTGTTTGAATTTAAAAATGTGGTTATTAAATGTAACTTTTTTGGTATATCTTTTTTTTTTTTTTTTTTTTTTTAGGTATGCTTCTTTGTGGCCCTGTACTACAATGTCATTATTGGATGGAGTCTGTTTTACTTTTCCCAGTCTTTTCAGCATCCATTACCATGGGACCAGTGTCCTTTAGTTAAAAATACATCCCATACCTGTAAGTCTGTAAGAGAATCAAAGAGAAATTTTCGTATACAAAAGTAATATTGAATTTTAATAAGATTTCACATTATGATGTTTGGTAAAATTTTAAACAAATTCATCTAAGATATATACTGTATTTGGAAAGGAACATCACTGTCAACAAGATTTTAAAGAGTAATAAAATTATGTGTTAGTGTGTTGCAGGAAGAAAAATACAGTTTTTCTTTTTTTTTTTTTTTTCTGATTTTGATACTGTTTTCATGCTTACTTGATGAAAAACAAAGGTGCAAGAGTAGTGTTTCTCCATTTCATTTAGTATGCATCTCCATTTCATTTAGTTTAGTATACTTCCTTGTGAGAAATCAGGAGGCGTTGCATTACAAAAAAAAAAAAAAAAAATCAGAAGATGGAAAATTGTAAATTTCAGTGAAATGAATGCAATAAAAGCACTGTTTGCTTTGTAAACCAGTAGCAATAGAGTCATTGTTTTTTGCAATAATAAGACATATTATGCAACAGCATGAAAAGTTCCACATGCCTTAGTTTTAGTTATCTCATAATATTTGCACACTTTACATTTGTCTTGCTCTTGAAATATTTTTTTTTAAATTTCTTTATATATTGGATCTTAAATTTTTATTAATACCTTTTGTATTTTTCCCCTTTTAATGAAGAACCTAACCAGGGACTTCAGTCAGTTGTACAATGTTTTTTAATAGTCTTTCCCAGAGTTGTTTGCTTCAGTTATTTGAAACAAATAGTCAGTATTTGTGAATGTTGTTACTCAGTTAAATCAACTGTATTCCACAAGCTATTGTCCATTAATGAAGCCACAGTTTTTGTCTGGTTACATGTTCTTCTCCTGCCCAAATCATAAGACATAAAGTCTCAACTGAACTTCAACAGATGTTCATTTAAACTAAGCTAAAACACAGAAAAGCATTACATTTTTATATCCTATCACTTCTGACATTTTATTTTGAAGAAGATCTGACACCTTTGTTAAGTTTCTTAAAATTTCTATATTTCTCCCTTCTCTTCATTAATTACCTTGGCTTAGGACCTAGCTTAGAGATATGATTAGTTGTCAAATAAAGATAAATTATTAATATATATATATATTTTCTTTGAAGATTTCATTGTATTTCTATGTGCTACATGTCTAGATGAACAAGATTTCTTAAGCTGTTAACATGAATAAGGCAGAATTTTAGTATAATGAAAAAAATCACTTTTGGAACAGAAAGCAACTTTCATTTGCACATAGCTGTGTAGGAGCCATTTTGTCCTTCTCTCATCACTTTGACATCATTATTTTATTGATTTTGCATATGTAATTACATTCCAATTGATTTGAATGTCATATCAAACACACAATTGAGAATGTTTTTAATGTTTTTTGTTTGTTTGTTTTTCTCAAAATTAAGATAATCTAACTTTCAAATTCAGAGTGTTCATAGTATGTAAGTCACAGTTTTATATATCAAAAATCTTTTCTTATGTTTAAAAAATGAAATGAAATGTATGTGTTTATCTAGCTCTCCATATTATTTAGTACTTAATTCACAGATAAATTCTGCCTAGGACTTGGATTGACCACATGCAGAGGAATATGTTAAAGTGTTCAAAAAAGCTATATCCAGGGCTTTCAACCAATACCAGTTTCTTTTTCTTTTAGAGAACATCCTAGTATTCTGTGAATTCAGTTTCTAAGTAAATGATAATAGGACAATTGCAAGTATTGGGAATTAATATAACCTCGCTAAAAAGTGTTGGTAAAATAGTTCTGTCCTGAACCCATTCTTTACTTGCTAACATGTCTTGACAGTTGTGGAGCCAGAGTGTGAAAAAAGTTCTGCAACAACTTATTACTGGTACAGAGAAGCACTGAATATTTCCAGCTCACTTTCAGAGAGTGGGGGTTTAAACTGGAAGATGACTATCTGCTTGCTGGCTGCCTGGGTCATGGTATGCCTAGCCATGATCAAAGGCATTCAGTCTTCTGGCAAAGTGAGTATGCTGTTTACTTAAATGACAGTGTTTTCATTTGAAACACTGAAGATCTACTTCACTACGTTTTTGTTCACCGCACCTTGTCTGCTCTTTCATGAAATGTGTAGGAGTAAGATGGAAGCTGTGACTCACCCCAGTATTTGTATAATCTCTACTCTCTTAGTAGCTAAGCATTAAAATTGTAGTAATTTTCATGATTGTAGTGCACCAAGACCGTCAAAATTCCCCGTCATTTGCTTTTTATTGTTAATGTCATTGGCATTCATCCTTCTGTCATTATCACAGCTTCTTTTCAGAGTTCTGGATTGTTTCTTTTAATAAATGGCTAACCATCCCTTTGGAACTGAGTACATGACTTTGTCTTCTCTCCTGTTCATACTGACAGATAGGTTGGCCAGTGAATTATTTGCTATCTCTGTTGATCTCAGTGGGATTTTCAGATGAAGACTAATCTGTTGTTAATTCCTGATACCTACAAAATTCTTTGCTATTAGGAATTTTTGAGCTGAGGTGGAACTTTCTGTGGCCTTTTTAGTATATTTCAGTTAAAGAAACAACTTGTCACTTTAGCAAGAGAATCATTTTACATAAACTTTAAACCACGGGATAAATGTGATTTTCAATGATGGAGAATGAAAGATCATATTTGATTACTGATTTTTTGTTTCCTCTCTTTGTTTGTCTGGTAGTCAAAGCAATATTGCTTTCTTGTATTTATGATTCAAACCTATGAGATCTTCAATCCTTTCTGTACATTAGAAAATATTTTCCATATTTATTTTCCTCCTTCCTTCCTTCCTTCCTTCCTTCCTTCCTTCCTTCCTTCCTTCCTTCCTTCCTTCCT
>CM021697.1:50107768-50163808 GCA_011074415.1 Stictonetta naevosa
TCCTTCCTTCCCTCCTTCCCTCCTTCCCTCCTTCCTTCCCTCCTTCCTTCCTTGTTTTTTTTTTTTTTTTTTTTTTTTTTCCAATAAGCCTTCCTTAATGGTTTGAATCCATTTATTAAATATTTTCTACTGACTGCTTATTACTGCTTATTATCTCCTTCTGAAGACAGCATGAATTTCTGTTCATGCTGAGTCTTTACCATACTATGTACTTGAATCTAAGTGTAAAGAGAAATATTTCTAAAACAGTTTACTTCTGTTATTCTCATATTCTCAGTGAATTCACACTGATCTTCCTTGGAAGGCTTATAGCTTGATAATCAGTCAACACAATGGCAACTGTAGCGTTTTAATACAGTATGATTTTTTTTTTTTTTTTTTTTTTTCCAGTACAGTCATGTAATCTTGCTGTCTTAAGAGATGAGGTGAATGGAACATGTTTTACATATTTCTGAGAATATACAGTTTTCAGTTCAGAGATATATCCAAAAGATACAGGATAGAGAATGAAACTGTTGAAAATAAAGTTCATGGGTGTCATTTTAAAATTATTCTTAATGTTTTTCAGATCATGTACTTTAGTTCCCTTTTTCCTTATGTGGTACTTCTATGCTTTCTGATCAGAGGATTGCTCCTTAATGGGTCATTGGATGGAATTCGTCACATGTTTACACCTAAGGTGTGTTCTCAATATCTGTTTGAAGTATGTTTAAACTTTCAGTGTCAATTTATGAGTGCTCTCAGATAAGCCTATTGCCTTCTTAGAATATTGACCATTTTTGTGTCTGGCATAATTGCTGTTGACCTCACGGACACAATATCAAGCCATAAAGTCCAAAGGCTCAAAAATGTTCTAAGGGTGTGTGTGTGGAGTTACCTTCCAAGAGTTGGCTGCCTTTACAAAGCTAAGCAACCAAAAGTGCTATTTATAGGAATTAAGATGTTTAGAAAGCTCCATAAGTTGGCCAAACGCTTAAAAGAGAAGTGAATCATAGAATCAAAGAATCATAGAATCATAGAACTGTTTAGGTTGGAATGGACCTCAAAGACCATCTAGTTCCAACCCCCAGCCATGGACAGGTATGCCACCCAGTAGATAAGTTTGCCCAGTGCCTCATCCAACCTGGTCTTGAACACACCCAGGGATAGGTCATCCACAGCTTTTCCAGGCAACCTGTTCCAGTGCCTCACAACCCTCTGAGGGAAGAATTTCCGCCTAATATCTAATCTAAATCTCCCCTTTTTAATTTTAAAACCACTTCCCCTTGTGGTTCCGCCTCATTATCTGCCCAAGCAAAAAGTTGCTCTGTCTTTTTTATGAGCCCTCTTTAAGTAATGAAAAGCTGCAGTGGGGTCTCCTCAGAGCCTTCTCTGAGTGCATTTTTCTGGGATGTCACAGTGAAATGCATTCCCTTGAATGCTGTCATGGATTTACATAATTGATTTGTCCTTTTTGAAAAGGTTGCTCATTTATTTAGAAATAAACTTCACTTGCTTATCATTGGTTTACAGAGTTCTGGTTCTGCAGGAATTTGTAGGCTGCTCAGTCAAATTGGGGTAATTTGAGGAACAGAGAAATGTAGTGCTTATGGACAAAGATGAATTCTATAGCAGACATGGAATACAGACCTCTTGATGTTATAATACAGACCTCTTGATGTTATAATTTGTTTTTTCAATGACAGTATTAATATTTTCTTTAACTAGAACCACTAGATACCACTAGATACTGAGAGGGAATCAATACTGAAACTCCTCTTTAATATCAAACCCGCATCCTTCAACTATTTTGTCTTCCATGAGTTAGTCCTAAAATAAATTGTAGTTGATGCTCACTTTGTAGTCATTTGATAGTTTAATCATAAAATTGTTAAATTGTTTCAAATGTTCAGATAACCAATCTTGAAAGAAATCCCCCTCGCCGCCCCTGGTTTTCAATTATATTTCTCAAAAATTGTGGTTTAAATTTGAGGTTAGGAAGTGTGTAAGTCACATAGAGTATGTGTAGATATAAACCTTAAAAGTATTTTTATTATAATCTCTGAATATTTCTGTACTTGAACAATAGTTTGGACCTTAGGTTCACTGGAAACTACCTGAAAGAATTTAGACTGTAGTCATTTCTTTTTGCTCCATTGTGCTAACAGCTGATTTGGGCAGGTAGACCAAGTGATCTGGGTTGAAAATAATCCAGGTTGATAGACAGGAGAGGGTCTTTGATTTAGCCTCTATTAGTTCAGCAAATAGATCACAACACATTTCCACAAAATAGTTGTGGCAGCACATCAGAGGACTGGCACACACTCGTGCAGGTGTGAGAGCACAGGGCTAATGAAGAAGGAGCAAATTTCTCTCTTTGGCATGGCTGTTGACCAAAGCAGAAATTCAAAATAATAACCTTAATGGAAAAATAATAATAATAATAAAATAAAAAAAAGGTGTATGAAAAGACCAGTGAATTAATGCAATTAAATATAGGGCTGTATATAGCTTAAGTACAGAGCTCCCAAAATTTCACAGTTAATATCTTACAATAACAAATCAGTTACAATTTTGCTTTGAAACACTAGGCAATGTTTATCTGAGAGCGTAATGCGTTTGATGATACTAAACAATATTTTGAAGAAAATGAAGTGTTCTTTAAAAACCATTTACAGGTTTAGTGAAATTAAAACTATTCCTGTAGCTCCCTCTAGTGGAAAAACTCTAACATGACTGTTTGATACAGGCAGGTTAACAGGCAGGTTAAAGTAGGTGTAACAGGTACATGTACAATGTAATTATATGTATATAAAAAAAATGTCGGGAACAAGTTTAGTGTAAGAAAACTCTTTATTTCATATGTATTTTAGCTGTGTATGTAAAAGGTAAAAGAAGATGTCTATTATCTATCACAGTAGCAGACTTTTTTTATTCTTACAGTGAGACGGTCTTCTGATGCTAGCGTCTTAATGCTTTTTAGATTTACTGTTTTAAATAAGGTTTGGGTTTCAGAAAAAAAAATAAAAAATCATATTTGCAGAAGTAAGGTCTTTAAATGAATGGAGGCCCTGGATCAACTTCTGACAGTCTGATGTTGAAATCTTGCATGTACTTTTTTACAGTGCAGACTTTAGAAAGATCTTAAATAGATAGATGATGACTTATAACTTTAAACAAAGATATTTCTTGAAGTCTGGTCATCTGAAGAGCAATTTTATAGAGTTATCATTTAGGCTTTTAGATAAAAGGCTTTGTTGTCTCTCAAATTTATCACTCATTTCACTTAAGTTCAAGGCTTAAAAGAGATTTGATTTCTGAACTTTATAGATTCTGGTGGCCAACATTTATTTTACATGTTGCATTTTTCTTTACATATTTGCATGAACTGTAGTAGAATTCCATATAAACGTGTATGTATGTCATAGTCTCATAGTCACCTTTTTTAAAAAAACAAAACAAAACAAAACAAAAAGGTAGCAACAACCAAAACAACTTTCAACATACATATTACATTTATGAAAGGGTTGGCCATCCCAAAATAAATCTTAATTCTAATGTCCATCAGTACAGGTACTGTAATAAAAGAGAGTAGGGGGGGGGGCGCCCCCCCCCAAAAAAAAAAAAAAAAAACAGATGTTCTCTGATTTCATGGTGTAACTGCTGCAAGTTAAATTATCATATAGATCCATTAGTATCTCATTTTTTTTTGGAACATACTGTATGACATGTTTCTTTTTAAGGATTATATTGCATAAAATCAATGGAAATTCTGGCCCATAAGTGCACCCAATTTTAGGTGTCACATTCAGGTTTATCACAATGAAAATATATTTGTAGTGGAGTATTAGCATTTTATGAAGTAGGTTGTCTTCATGTTTTTGTGTTCTTTTAATGTAATATAAATGCATTTTATAGCTGACATCTATTGTATCTAATTTCAAACAGCTTGAAATAATGCTGGAGCCCAAGGTCTGGAGAGAAGCTGCTACTCAGGTGTTCTTTGCCTTAGGGCTTGGATTTGGTGGAGTCATTGCCTTTTCAAGCTACAACAAGAGAGACAACAACTGCCATTTTGATGCTGTACTGGTGTCCTTCATCAATTTTTTCACTTCTGTGCTGGCAACCTTGGTGGTGTTTGCAGTTCTGGGCTTCAAAGCCAATATCATAAATGAAAAATGTGTTATCCAGTATGAATATCCATTTTTAATTACTACTTTAATGGCAAATTTCATTTATGAATGCACACAGATCATCACGTTTGATTTCTCTGTTTTGTTGTGTTTCACAGAAATTCAGAGAAGATTTTAAAACTATTGAAAACAGGCAATCTGAGCCAGGATATGATCCCACATCATATTAATTTCTCAAGCATTACAGCAGAAGATTACAATTTAGTTTATGACATTATTCAGAAAGTTAAGGAAGAAGAATTTGATTCTCTTGGTCTGAAATCTTGTCAAATTGAGGATGAACTTGACAAGGTGAGAGTGATAAGTATGTATTAATTACAAAGATTATGAATGGAGGAATATTTGCAAGTCCGAAATAAATTGTGGTGTATACCCACACAGAATATTGATACTGTGTACCTATAGAGATTGATATGAAAACATGATTCTGTGCAGGGTCTCACTCGAGCTGAGGTGGGCACTTCTGTGTCTGATGTCTTAATGCAGTCTGCTTATATTTTGATCATAACATTGCTCCTCAAGAGGTGATAAAATTTTAAAGTTCTGTTTCACCACAGGCATTTTTCCAAAGCCTTAGTAGAGATATAATTATTCAACATCTCAAACTACGACATCTTTCAATGTCAAGATATCATTGCTAAATATAAATATGATTTATTGGAAAGAAAAAGTTATTCTTTATTACATATTTTTAATTAACATTATCATATTTGAAATCTTTATTATAAACCAGATCTGTAAAAGAAATTTTTTGAACTTCATTTCAGAGGGACTTCCAGTTTTAAACACTGACCTCTGTGCAGTTGCATCAGCATCTGAAGCTAAAATAGCAAATTGGCAACTTAGACATTAAAAAGTTCAGTACTGTTTCTACCTTTTTAATCTGAAGCAAATAAGTATAGAAATGAAATCTTTATATACTAACAGGAGAGACTATTTTGTAGCCATCCAGTATAATAGCTCTGTGCAAAATTATCAGTGAAAGAGCAAAAAAATATGTAGTTAATATCAATCAATGTACAGATTGTCAGCCAAATCCAGTATGTCAGTAAATAGTATTAATTAAGTTTGCATGGATGGAAGAATCATATGTTAGATAGCAGGTAACTCTCCCTTTAAAATTTAATCAATTGACAAACATGAAGTCAAACTGTCACTCTAAAAAAATTTAAAAATACACTGTGTGAATTATAATGTGATTTTTATTTATTTTTTTTTCTCACTGACAGGCTGTTCAAGGAACTGGTTTAGCTTTTATTGCCTTTACAGAAGCAATGACCCACTTTCCTGCTTCTCCCTTCTGGTCAGTCATGTTCTTTCTAATGTTGGTGAATTTGGGACTAGGAAGTATGTTTGGAACCATTGAAGGCATCATCACACCGATTGTTGATACCTTCAAAGTTAGGAAAGAAATTCTTACTGGTGAGTTTCAGAGCTTTTATTTTCTCAACAGAGCAGTAAGCTTAAAATTGTTTTGGAGAGTATGAAGTTTTTGTTTGTTTGTTTGTTTGTTTTGACATGAAAGTTTTCAGTACTTACATTTAACAGACAAGGAAATCACTGTACATCCATGCAGACCGTACATCCATGCACATGCATGTTAATATCTGCTAATATCTGCAAGTAAATCCTTTTTCTAAATTCTACAAGAGTGGGAATACTCTAGAACTTCAATTTAATATAGAATTTCTGTTAGAATTTTCTTTATGTTAAGCTGTTCTGAGCTCTTCCAGAATACTTTCCATTCTAGCCTGTGTCACAGATCAGGGAAACAAAGCCAAAGGAATGATAGAAAATACATTGCAAATCATGACAAATTATTTCAATAAAGCTAAATGGAATCTTAAAATATGAAAAGCTAATGGAATCTTAAAATATAATGAAATGTTTATTATATTAAAAATAAGTGCAGTTACTCCAGTTGCTCTCCAGAGCAACTTTTTTTTTTTTTTTTTTTTTTTTTCCTGTTGAATATGTGAAGTGTCTTAAATAAGGATTTTGTTTATTTTCCTTTTTCTAATGCACAAAATCATTTGAGGTATAGCTTGTTCATGTACCTCGGATTGTCTTGTAGCAGTTTCTTTTTGAAATATAAAATCAGCATAAAATATGAAAGTTAGGTTTCTGAAAATTTTCAGGACAGCTGCAAGGCATTTGGTGTATTATGGCAGATTTGGATTTTGTATCAATAGCTATGACAGGAGGGATAGAAAATTATAAACTGCTTTAATATTTTCTGGCTCTATGGTGGAAATAGTATGTTTTCTAAGACTTAACCCCTGATACAGCAGAACCCTGCTCTTTCCTGACTGCTGAGTAATAGGTACTTACCCTGACTTGGGTAATAGGTATTTAACTGAACACATAGATTATTATTATTTTTTTAATTTAATTTTTTTTTTTTGCTTTGCTTGATCTAAGGATAAAATTATTCATAAAGATTAACCAGCTGATTTTTCTTGAGTCTTAACCAATTGAGCACTTTTTTTTTAAATATATATATTTTAAAATTCATATTGAATAACCCATGTGCAATTTAGAAATTAGCTTTTTGCCCTAAGTATATATACAAATACTATATTATACGGTTATTACTCTGGAATAATGGAGCATTTTACAGTAATTCCTTGTTATGGAATTTGACAAAAAAAATATATTGAGAAGATAATATATATAAAGATATAAAGATACGATGAAGATATTAAAAAAAAATCTTATAAAGATATAAAGATGATATAAAGAAATATACAAGAACTGCTTTTCTCTGCTAATATTTTTGTGTTATATATGCATGATTTTTACTACTTCAGTCAGTTGTACTGATTAAAACATAAAATAATGTTTTTATAATTAACTTATATACTGGAATACCTGGGTTAAGCTTCATATAGTATCAGTGGGACTTAATATGGATTATGCTTGCACTAGAGTTTGTGATTAAAAACCACAAATTGTCATTTTATAGAAGCACTGCATTACATTTGCAACTTTTTTTCACTATAGGTCCACTTCAGTTTTCAGGGAAACCAACTCATGCTTAAAGTTAATTTAGTACTCAAGTATTCCAAACTGGAGTCTGCATGTATATGTGCTGAAGAATGTACCTACCAGAGTGTAGTTTACAACTAAAGGTGCATTTTTTTTGGGTGGGTGGTAAGATGTGATGGGAGAACATAAAAATAACAAGGATTTCTAAATTTGCTTATATGCAGTTCTTCTAAAATTCTTTTCTCAGTAATAAAACTCAGTGTAATTAATGAGACTGACATTGGGGAGATTTTATTTGTGTTGAAAAGAGTGATCATCTTATACCACAATATTTTAAAAAGTGTCACTGTCTTCCTTTCATTATTTTAATCAATTACAAATAGCTGGAATTTGTACAATGACTATAGTCTGTATAAGGGTATTTTATACTTTTGCTCGGATTTATCTTACCTAATTTTAGACTGTGTAGGTGCATCCTTAACCTTAGTTCTCAGTGGAAGAGAAAAAAAGGGCATTTCAAGTGGGAGAATCAGTTTTGCTCGGCCTACAGCTGATTTCACAATTTATTGAAATTTGACTTATTTTATAGCTGCTTAAGCATTCAAACCTATTATTGATGGATTTAGTAGAAAAAAAAAAAAAAGTTATATTGAGATTGATTATGTAGGTAATCTAGTGACCAAATAATATGATGCTCAACAGTTTATTTTAGCCTTGCAGTCACATTAAGTGAAATGTTTATTGAGATATAGTCCTTTGATTAATATGTGCTGCTTAATGGGGGCTGCTGTAATATGGCAATTGCAGTAATTACTTCTGGTTTCATGACATTTCTGTTTCATAAGGGAGAGGTAGGATTCCCAATATTCTCAAAATTGCCACCAAAAATAAGGAAAGTGATAACTTTCATTATATGAAATAATGTGTTAAAGTACAACTTTGCTATATCAAACTCTCTCTTCATTTCCTCTTTTTCTGTGAAAAAATGTAATTATTACAGTTTACAATTTTGTCCTTCATTCCAGTCATCTGCTGTTTGGTAGCATTTTTTATTGGCCTGATCTTTGTGCAGCGCTCTGGAAATTATTTTGTCACGATGTTTGATGACTACTCAGCTACTCTGCCCCTGCTTATTGTGGTCATTTTGGAGAACATTGCAGTTACCCACATTTATGGAATAGAAAAGTAAGTGAAGGAAATGTATTTCCCTGTCTGCATCAACAGTATTCAATACAATATTTATTGTTATTATAATTTTATAGCACCAATTATTTTGTATGTACATATCAATTCAAGACAATAGAAAGATACCCCAATCTAAAGAGAGCCTTGCAGACTGACTATTACACAAAGATAGGGAAGAAAGCAAAACAAAATGAAAGCAGTAGGAATTAAGGATGAAAACAGGAATTTATCTTTGCAGTTGTTTCTTGCTGGTTTGTGCAACTGTAAAGGTATTCTTGGTATGATAAGGGAGTCAAAGTGTGTCAATCTGGACTTGAATCAAGTCTTC
The DNA here is from genome assembly GCA_011074415.1 of Stictonetta naevosa. NCBI lineage: Eukaryota > Metazoa > Chordata > Aves > Anseriformes > Anatidae > Stictonetta > Stictonetta naevosa. The sequence continues at coordinate 50,116,442 of CM021697.1, forward strand.
CTTTAAGAACAGGTTAGAACCTTAGGAACAAGATATAATGCATCAGGACAGTGTAGTGAAGCTCAAAGAACAAACTACAACAGGCCCACAAAAAGGAGAATCAGGCAAAAAAGAGGTAAAATTAGAGGTAGAAAGGAGTCTGGATGGGTAAGTATGAGGAATCTATACATGAAAACGTCACCAAGAGAAAGATTTCAAGAAGTAATAACAACGGTCTAAGCAGCAGATGAGGAGGAGCATTTTGAACAGATCTGCACTATTTTGCCTGAGAGAAGAACAAAGTAAAATAAAAAAGTATCCATTTATTATCTAGATTTAGCTTGTGATGTTGTAGCAGTTAATTGTTCTTTGCATTTGTTGTGAGAGAGGAAATAGAGGAAATGATAGCAAAGAACAGGATCAAAACTTACATGGAAGCAGCACATTTGGCAATAAAGTTAAGTAACCTTCTATCAGTGATAACTGAAGAGAAGAGTAAAGAGCATCATGTCTCTCTAATTTATTTACATCATTTGACAGAGATCAACAGAATATGTTCACTAAGTGCTACACTTTTAAGGACTAAAGGTGTTTGCATCAAAAATAACTCATGCCATCCACAGATAAAGCAAACTATATTAGTATGTTGAAGTAATATAAACATCGGTGATTCTTTCATATATACAAAGGGTGACATAAATGGGTATTTTTTCTTTGACTTTTTGTGTGTTCAATCTGAGTAATCAACTAGTCCCTTGCTATAATGAAATAAAATTATAATAAGCAAATTTAATCATATGGTTTCCAGACATTTTTTTTGTGTTCTATGCAAATAGTGTCTGGACTACATACTCATTAATAAAGAATTTCTACCAAGGCCAAGTGTGTAAGTCTATAATTGGACACATACAAAACACCATGTAGATGTTTTTATGCATGCAAACAAAAGATGATACAAGTGGCCTTGGTATCAAGGTGCTATTGTCCAATCTAGTAGAGTTCCACTGTGCAGAGAAGTAGACACTCCAAGAATCACCAATTTACCAGTGATGAACTTGGTGTTAAGGAGTAGCTAAAATACGGTAGTACTCTGCTTCTGTATCAGAGGGCAGTTGCTTGATATTTTCAGATGTTCTGACAGAATATAGTAAACAGCTAACAGACAGATTTCTCATGCCTAATGACTACCTGATCATTTATCTGGTGTATTTCTCTCATCTCTTCTGATGTATAAATTTCTCCAGAATATTTTTCTTCATGAACTCAACATTCTTGTTTGCAAAAACTGCCAGAATGAACAACCTCATGTTGTCATTAGCTGTAGTAGCTCCAAGGGGGGATACTCATAGATAAAGATCTGTGTATATGTAATATTAAAGTCTCTGATCAAATAGGAAAAGAAAAAAGAAAAAAGAAAAAAGAAAAAAACATGCAAAGGGATTACAGCCAAAGGCTAGTAAAAAAAGGCAATATGTGAATCCTTGCAGCCAGGAAGGCATAAAATGTTAGATAATTATCAGTAAACATCATGAACCCTGGTCTTGCAAACCAGCAGATATCAAATTTTGCATAAAATTCACAGAAAAAAAAAATAATCAATGAAATGGAACCAGAGATATTTATGGAATACATCACCCATACATGGGGGACAATGCTTCTGAAGATACTTGATTTAAAGTGTAACATAATTGGGAGATAAACACTGGAATAAGTGAAGTTAAAGGAACTTGGTAGCTTATGAAAGAGGATTAGTAGGGTGAAGAAGATGATGAAAGACTTTGAAAATGAAGAGCACATTTATGTTTCGTTGCGTGAAGAGCTGGAAAGAGCAGAAAGAAAAGGCTATCTATAGAGAGCACAAACCATCTGAAAATTCAGCTTCTTTTTAACAATAGGTTTCAGTGCAATGTGAACAAAGGATAGAATACCCCAATCTACGTGGTTCAAAATTTTTTGAATGTTTATTTGACAGTGACTTCACATGTGTAACTGCTTTCAAAACATGTTTATTGCTATAAGAACATTTTCCATGCACATTTTTTTTTTTTTTTTTTAAAAAAGTGGGACCACAAGAAAGTTAAAACAGAATCAGGGCTTGTGCACACTCCAAAAGAATTTCTTCCTTTTTCTACTGGCTCTGGAACAATGTACTCCTCCATCAGGAATACAAAAATAGGAGTTTTTTTCAGCTCATAATTTGCAATTTTGAGGCACAAGGAGGCAGATTTAAAACTTTGCAGTTTTATTTCAGCAGCTTATATGATGCAAACCAGAGCTTATGTATAAAGATTTTTTTTTTTATTTTTTACATTGCAACATGCATATAGGTTCAAAATTAATCCTGCAAAATTGATATGTGCTGTTTTTTATATGTGCTCAAAAGTGATGACACATACCTTAGCAAACAACTCATTAGACAATATAGGAAGATGTGAAAAAGAATCCTGTAAATTAGAGGTGAGTTTAAATATCTTTCCAGCATTGTCCAGCAAGCATGCTAAATTTGGTCCAATACATGCTCCCATCGGGTCTGCTTCTGAGAAGGAGTGGAGGACTGGTATCATCTCTTGCCTGGAAGATGTTCAACAGAGCAGTCTTACTGCTTTCACTCATGTTGACAGTATGGCCTAGGAAGAGTAGGTGAATTGCAGCTATGGCTAGGTTTGGTCTACCTTAGAATTAGTCGGTGTCTCCTTTTTCTTATACCTCCGCATAAAAATAGAAACAGACTTCTGCCTGCATCAACAGTAGTAGGTGGTCTGGTCTGCCTCTGTAATTTCACTCTTTCTCTACTGCCTGGAGTACCTAAACTACTCATGTCTTCTCATTGCAGCATAAGGCCTTTCATGTGAGGTGGCACAGGAACTTAAGTTTGTGTTAGCCTCTGTAAAAGTGTCAGGGCAGAAGCAGAAAGAGAGCAAGGATTCTTGTGAAATCTGTGAGGTGAGGAGGTGGGGCAGACTGATTTCTTTTTTTTTGCAGCAAGCTGTTCTCGTGGGAGGAATGGCTAGACGTTCTTGGCAGAAGGGAGATCTCTATGCAGTCTCCCTGTGCATATGAACGGTACCCTGTGGCCTCACAGCATGGAAGGGAAGTGCAGCCTTTACAATATGGAACAGGAGGTGCAGCTTCCAAGATCATCCTCTTCTAAATGATCTTTGAATGTGATAGATGTGATGAGTTTTCCATCACTAACTTATCTTCAATTAAGTATCTTCAAATAAGGTTGATATCCATAGTGTATTAATAATAATAATAATAATAATAAGGATATGTGCAGTTTTCTGAATTGTAATCACACTTAACAGAGTCCTCAAGTAGTTGCAGTATCCACTATTCAGAATAGAGCAGAAGGCTCAATTGTTAAGAATCTTTGCAGTATAGGCTTTCATAAAATGCAAGCTATCTTTATGTATTTCCTGTACTACTCAACCTTGTAAATGGAAGCTAATAGAAAGTAGCTTGGTCTTCCATTTTTGCTTTGCTGATTGCATCTACAAGAAAAAAATATTATTGAGAAAATGGTAACACTTGAATTCACTAATTTGGTGAACCTGTGTTTCAAGAGAATGGCTGAAAATGTGATCTAATTGGACAGGAAAGTTATAGATATTTCAGTTTCACTCTACTCATCCAGGAAGATCCAGAACTAAAATTATGCCTTTAATGCACATCCAGATGCCTCCAGTTTCCATTTTCTCTTCAGAAGTCTAGCATTGTAAGTTGGATTGGGCATTAAACTTGGATTCAAAACTGTTATTGAATAGAAGGGCATCACAACTCTGTATTTTACTTCCAATTGTGTTAGGATTTAAGTGTGATTCTTCAGAAGTCAAAGGTAGTTTACTAACTCACAGCACTGTGGAGTAATTCTTTCTGTTCATCTGTTCAGAACTGGTAATACAAGATCCATTTGTCAGCCCATCAAGTCAGCTAAAGTGCAGCCATTTGTATATATAAATTTTGTCAGCATGTCTCTTCAAATTAGGTGCTCTGTGTCAACTATAGTACTTGAAATTTAAGTGTTTAGAGTAACAATAACCTTTTATTCCCTTCACAGATTTATGGAGGATCTGAAAGACATGCTTGGTTTTTCTCCAAGTCAGTATTATTACTACATGTGGAAGTATGTTTCACCTTTAGTATTGTTATGTTTGCTGGTAGCTAGCATTGTCCAAATGGGATTAAGTCCTCCTGGCTACAATGCATGGATTGAAGACACGGTATGTATGTAACAGATGCCGTCACCATCAACATGATCATATATGAAGTATTTCAGAAGTACATGAAAAGACAAAAAAATACAATTGCAAATTCAAATCATTATAAATAATGGCATGGTGCTTAACTATCTTTTTAACTTTGAAGTACTTCTTTTGCTTTAAAATATAACTGCTTGACATTAATTTATGTGTTTTTTGTGAGTTTTAGTTTGTTATATGTTGGATACCTTCTTAAGGACAAGAGATTTTGTTGACTGTCTTTAAATTTTATTCCATTGCAGAAAGCATTTGGTAATAATGCTGAATAAATAATTTCAGATATCCCATCTTTTTTTTTTTTTTTTTTTTTTTTTTTTTCATTTGGAACTAAATATTGAGATTAGCCATGTTATAATTTTTCCTACTTGGAGGCAGGTAGTGTCTGTTGTGCCTTATTTGGAACACGGATTTGAATCTGTCCTGTGATCATCTTAAAATGAATACACCAACAGTCCAAATTTTGAGTTCAGCATGCCTCTACCTCACAGGCTTGGGCTGTTCCTTTCCCTGTATAAAATTAAATGTTAATTGAGATAATAGACAAACTAAGTTTGTTGCCCAGAGATTCATGCTTGCAACAGAAGCATACTTGTGAGGTAGAGTCATTGTCCCAGGAAATGCTTTATATTTTACACGAAGCTTACACAAAGTAGAACAACCCTGCAAGGTGATTTGAGACAGTCCCTGCCTACGTTAGCTGTTAGCCTACAGAACAAATACTTTGCAGATATAGTTACAGATGCCACTGCACACTACTGTGATGTTGTGTTGTGTCTAGAATATGTTCTGAACACATTTTAAAGGATCATGGAACAATTACAAACAAATGTAGCTGAAGGTCTGATGTGAAAATCCTGATTTGGGTTCTGCTTCAGTGCTCTGAGCATCTCAGAAACTTTGGGTTGGCATTTTGGTCCTGCTCACTGGCAGGAAGATAGCAATCATCTATTTCTACGATTGTTCAACTTTGAGATCAGCAGTATTGCCTACATTGTGAGTGCAAGATGACAAGAAGATGAGCATGTGTTTGAAAACTGCAGGCCTTGGTAAGGACTGCAGATTTGCTCTTTTTAAAGTAAAGATGTATTAATAGTCTTTTTCTCTTGGCTTGCTCAGGCTACAGAAGAGTTCCACAGCTATCCAACATGGGGAATGATTGTCTGTATATCTCTGATGGTACTGGCCATACTGCCAGTTCCAATAGTCTTCATGGTGCGTCGCTGCAACCTTATTGATGACAGCTCTGGTAGCTTGGCATCTGTATCCTACAAAAGAGGCCGGATAATAAAGGAGCCTGTTAATCTGGAGGGAGATAATACAAGTTTGATTCATGGGAAGAGTCCAAGTGAAGTGCCATCTCCAAATTTTGGGAAAAACATATATCGAAAACAGACTGGATCACCAACTCTGGATACTGCTCCAAATGGACGCTATGGTATTGGATACCTAATGGCAGATATGCCTGATATGCCAGAGTCTGACTTGTAACTACAGAAAAAATGTTCTGTTTTTCTTCTTGCTGATCATGGCTTTCCTAAGAGAGGTGGTCAGCTTCACTTACTAGGGTGCGATCTCAGGTGCTCTGTAGTGGCAGTCTTTAAGATACCATGACTGACCATACAGGTTGAGAAAACTCCTTTTGGATTAGTTCTGTGGGTTTTCATTTGCACTGAAGGGAATAAATGAAAAATCAATGGCAGCCTATGTCTGCCAGCATAGTTTTTTAAATTAATTTCTAAATTTAAAGCTTTCTATCACTGAAGCCCAGGTCTCACTCCAATGATGTAATATTTCTGAGGTATTATCACTGAAAATCCTTTTTTTGTTGTTTGTTTCATTTTGTTTCTGCTTTCAGGTTAACTCCCCAGTATTAAATGTGAGCTCTGAAGTAGTTCACCAAACCCATGTTGTGCACACATTTGTATATACCATATGTAGATATGCTGTACTTATTTTGTTAGCACCAATAATTACTTAGGCTATTAGCTGAGTAAAAAACTAACCTGCAAACTATTTTCTTATGTAATAGCTGTATAGAACAATAGTATTAGAAAACCAAGGAGTAGACTTACGGGAAGGTAAGGAAAGATTCCCTGTTCACTGGGGACTGCATAAACTGTCTGTATATTTTGTGTAAAATATTTGCTTTTTCAGTGTGAAAACAATGTAAGAGTGAGTCACTCCAAAAATCTTAAGGATTGTGCAGATTCTGCATTTTTTTCTATGCTGTGTGCCTAAAAATGAACTTCTTGATATTTATTGTGGTTACAAGATTACATATATATTATATTTATATAATATACTTGTAATGTAAATATGTATATTATTCTGTATGTAATCATTTCAAAAGTTAAAGCAAGATGGCTTTTTTAATTACTCTCCTTCTGTTTTTGCTTCTGTTTTATGCAGATTTTTTTTTTTTCAGTCAGTAATTGTTAAGAACTGTATGGCATTACATTTTAATCTATTAATAAAGAGATTGACAAGGTATTTCTCTATAATTTCCTTTACCACTTCCTAGAACACACCCTGTTTTTGCTCAGCTTACTATCTGAAACAATTACATTTACCAACTAAGGTGAGGTGCTTAAAGAATCTTAAAACAAAAGCGGTAAATCAGATTGTCCTCTATTTAACTATTGGACAAGGACTTTACTATGAATGCAGTAGTTGATGTATCACTGTAAACTGACTCTGAAACCTAGAAGGTAATTTACTCTGTACCTCAAAGGTCTTTAAAGTTAGATGTAAATTCTGACTGCTACCTATAATAAGCAAAGGGCAGAACTTAGTTGCATTGTTCCAGCATCAGACCAATAAAAAATTTATTTCATTTGAGGTAAATGCAAGTCTCAGAATCATAACCAGGTAAGGCTTTTGCACTGTTCTACTTTCCATGACTCCAGTTTAACTGTTTCAGAGGCCAAAAACTGAAACAGATTTCTTACATAGCTCTGATTATTCTTTATCATCTATTGCCTACATCTTGCCCTTTGATATGGGAAGAAAAATTGTGAAGGTTGATTCAGGTTGCTCTCTACACTGCTGGTGACCCTAGAGATAAGTGCCTTCTGCTTGTCCATGTGGGAAATAGTATTTTCCAACACTGTTGCTGTGGGTTTCAAATGTATAATTCTGAGTATGGAAATGCAAAAAAAAATATGCCAAAAAAATGCTTAGGAAGGAAATCCTAAAGGAAAGTACAACCTTTTCAGTCTCTAACATGATATATATCCCATCTACTGCCAGATGTTTGATTCATGGTTTGATCTCAACCATGACTTAACAATCTGAAGCACAGAAGTTCCTTGCAATCTCGTTTAGTCTGATGGGTTAAAAATAAATTCACTGTCTGCTCCATAAAGAAACAGGACCAATCAAAAAAGTGCTGGATTTGGAGGTTTAATAACATTAGAAATTATCACTGTAAAATGTAACATCCACGTCTTTGTATATTAATGAAAAAAATGTTGAAGTATGGTATGAAATTGTATGTACAATTGCTATTAAATCCAAAGGAATTCAGAGTCCTTTCATACTTCTAATTTGGGTGCAAATTGCTACTAGTTGGCCTTATGGATAAAAAGAAGTAAAAGAGAAGTAGAGGGCAGGAAAGAGAGGTCTCAAATATTTATCACCTTATAAGACAGAATGTCTGTGTGTCATGATGATCATAACCACAATTAATGTACCTTTTGTTAAGAAAAATATCATTACAAAAGGCAGTCTTGCTTAAAATTAAAGAAATTCCTATTTGTGTCTTACACAATCAGAAATAGCCTGAGAAAAAATCGTCCATGTGGAAAGTGAAAATAACATTACTAGTACAATTTATTGCAGAAGGTCTAAGGTTTCTGAAACAAATATTCTTTATGAGATCTAATTTTCCTCAATGGAAGATAATAAAATCAGGCAAAATCAGTATGATTCAAATGAAGGCCATGTCATTACCTCCATATTCTTCAAGAAGTTATCAAATTTGGTGAATTGCGGAACAGAGATTACACAGTCTTGCCGTCTAGTTTTAGTCTTTCCTGATGTACCAAAGTTTTATTGATACCTTACAGAGTGTCATGCAGAGAAGAAAAAGTATAAAATATAAATAATAATAATAATAAAAAATCTGAACAATCATAACCCTGTTCTTAGGGAGCAGCTGATACAAGTTAACTGATGTTTACGGCTGATATGAGCTGATGAATCATCACCCTGGATTAAGAGTGATTTTATCATGCTGGGCAGGATTCATTTATATTTGTGATAATAATGGATGAGGGGAAAAAAGAAAAAAAAAAGTGTTTGCAGAAGGTTTTTAGATACGCATAAAATACCTGACTCTACTGGACACTCTAATGTGCATTGTTCAGCTAAGATGCAATGCACTCAAAAAGCTTCTTACTGCTACAACAATAACTTCGATAATTTCACAGAAATATAGTCATGCCAGTTTTCCAAAATGCATGAAAATGCATGAAATTTAATGTAATTTTTAAAATGCTTAGTTAGATGATTTTGTGGAGGATGCCGGGGGGTAGTGAAATGGAAGGGGGGGGGGGGGGGGGGAAGGGAGGAAATGGAACATATCAGATGTGATTTTCTACAATTGCCACTGGATGGTGCTCGTATTTCATATGTGCTGGCAAAATGACATGTTCAGGAGTTTTTAAAAGGGGAGAATGATGCATTTTTATTTTCTACTAAAACAGAGAACTCTTCAGAATGACCATGTTCTCTCACCAAAAGTCACAACTTAAGTAATCTTTTGGACCTTCAACTGCCTTCATATATTTATATGATATATATATACGTATATATATATTTATATCCAGAAAAGAAAGATGACAAATCTTTAATCTTAATGAAAACAATAGTGTGCTGTTCATATCTCATAATGTTAACATTATGGTGTTAAATGATGTTAACATAAAGATGTTAGTGAAAAAAACAGGTGTAGACATTCTCCTCCCCTCCCCCCCCCCCCTTTTTTTTTTTTTTTTTTTTTGAGATGCCCTCTGTATGTCTTATATGCAATCCGACCTCAACAGGTGGAAAAATAAGACTGTTTTCTATCCCTAGAAGTTCTAGGGTAAGAGATACTCTCTAACTAAAAGAAGTAGAACAGATTAGTGAACAATGGTGCAGAAAGATGAAAAAAGAAGTTTGCTTTAAAGTCAGTCTAATTATTTTCATATTTCTGATTAGAGCAAAAAGGAAATACATGCAAAGGAAGATCAAGTATATAGTTCAAAGAAAAAGGAATTAAGAAAAAGTGTAAACAAATAGTAGTGAGAGGAGGTGGAACTGAAATGGAGCTCATTAAAAGAAAGAAGAGTAAAAGAAGAATGAAAAAGATACTGTGGAAATAAGGGTTGCTCAATGACTGACAAAGTGTAAATTGGATAGGTAGTAGGTGATCAGAAAGATGAAGAGCTATAGAAAAAACAAGAAAAAAAAGAAAAACAGAAAAAAGAAAAAAGAAGGACTTCAGGAAGAAAACAGGATTTGATGTCTACGTGAAGTAGAGTGTAATCAAATCTTTAGAAGATACAACCTACAGTTAGGTACAGTTGTTGAAGTGAGGTAGGAATCAAAGGTTTTTAAAGTTGTGTTATCATATGAGGAGAGAGAAAGGAGGAAGGTATCAGGACAGGAGAAGAAATTCTTGGGCTATGTCAGAATCAGTTTCCCTTTAAGTACAGCAGTGCCTTTGACATAATGAAAAGCTTGGTTATTTTTTATAAAGTACATTGAGATGGTCTGGGAAAGATGTTAAAGAAATTCAGGCTTCCAAAGTTATTTTATTTTAGCTGTCTGAATTGAAGACAGAACTATCAGGGTAAGATAGCAGGTAAACTGTGTGATAAATTTAAGGTTTACAGAGAAAAATAAATACTTAAAAGCACAGAAAACTCTATGAGGAGATGAGGTGAAGAAAAATGAGAGTTTGTGACTAAAAGCTCTAAGTTGGAGACTGCTGCAGTACAGTGATTTAACATTGTAGTAAATCTCCTGAGCATTTGCCTAGTGTCAAGGATATGAATAGTCCCAGTCATTACTCATAGACTTGAAATTAGCCAAAAACTTAAAGCACCTAAATGATACGCATTTTACTGCCTGGTCCCTGGAATGGAAACCAGATACCCAGTCTCCCATATGAAATGCATCTGGTCAGTGAAGTGTTCCAAAAGTATAGATCTATAAATGGGCAACAATTTTTTTTTTTTTTTTTTTTTTTTTTTTTGTGGGGACTTAACTATGACAGAACCCCTTGTTCTCACGGAAGGAGAAACTGAGGCATACTGGAGAAACTGCCAAATCAGACAGTTGAGACATTTATGTCTGTGGGTCTTTATGGAAACTAAGTGTTCAGATCTTTGTTCAACAAAAATATATTTTGAATTAAAAATAGTGTATAATAGCTGATGCTGCATTTAATGAATATATCATGAATGGCTTCCCCTCCCTCCCCCCCCCCTTTAGGCAGTAAAAACATAGAAGTCCTGCTTATGTGACACAAAAATGAAGTGGCTTGCAAAAATGTAAGCAATATATATGTGTATAGACATATATATTTGCATAAGCATATACATACACATTTAGCTACAAGTCAGCTAACTTCCTCAAAGAACAGCAAAAGAGGAATGGAACAATTGGCAATTAAGTATCTGTTTTTACTCATCAGGAAGATTTATTTTCAAGTAAGTTTATGGATTATTCCATAAAGAGTCTTACATGCGGCCAATGGCTAAAAGGTACTAAAGAGAAGGATTTTGAATTAGAGAAATAAGAGGGTTCTCGAGACATATTTTGAAACTTCATGGAAAACTATAAAATCTTCCCCAGACCTCAGATCCTCTAGGGTCAGTTTAACAAGGCCTCCATATACACTGTAGAAGTCCCGACACAAGGTTAGTTGCTCATACAACTTATTTCTCACATTGTTATAAGCTTCCTTTTGATTTTCTTGATTCCTCTCTGCTGCCCCAGGATTTCTCAGACGGTTCCCATTTTCAGCACAGACTGCACAAACAGCTGTGCTGGCACAATGGATTTGGTGGTGTGGAGACAGAAAGGAAAGGCTGAGAGAAGAAATTGCTTAAACTTGCACTGGCACTAAAGAAACATGGAATTTCACTTTCAACTGTGCAAACTGTGATATAGACAATAAAACAACAGCAAAAATATCCATAGTTCTGTAATAGTTTTACTTAATTTATTGGTGTCAGGTAGCTGAAAATTAGCCATCACATAATGTACAGATATATGTGCTCCTATCTGTATAAAAAAAAGCTAGTGACATTAGATAAGTTCTTCCAAACAAAAAACAACCAAACAACAACAACAACAACAACAAAATCCACAGAATTGACTGAATTGAAATTCATGTACTTCTTTCCACAGACTTTGCTTTCTATTATTAAGGATAACTTTTTCTATCTGTTCACATCTACCATTTCCCTATTGCACAATCACCAGCCTTCAAAACTCACTGAACAGTTCAGTGAAGTATCTGGAATTTGCATAAGACACATAGCAGAATTTATCACTCACTTGTAAATTACATTGTAACTATCTGCACTGGATTACTTAGTTGCCTTTGAAGCCTGAATGCAGAGAAGCTAAGCCTGTACTGCTATGCTAGACTGAAATGCTTAAGACAATGCTACGCAGGTTACAGAATCATGGAATCGCAGAATTGTAGGGGTTGGAAGGGACCTCCAGAGACCATCGGGTTCAACCCCCCTGCCAAAGCAGGTTCCCTAGAGCAAATTGCACAGGTAGATGTCCAGATGGGTCTTGAATATCTATAGAACAAGAAGACTCCACAACTTCCCAGTGCTCTGTCACCCTCACTGTGAAGAAGTTCTTTCTCATATTGGTGTGGAACTTCCTGTACTCCATTTTGTGGACATTGCCCCTCGTCCTGTCCCCACAGACCACTGAAAAGAGGTTGGCCATATCCCTCAGTCTCCCACAGTTGGGGTATTTATAAACATTGATAAGATCCCCTCTCAGTCTTCTTTTCTCAAGGCTGAACAGACCAAGGTCTCTCAGCCTTTCCTCACAGGGGAGATGCTCCAGGCCCTGTATCATCTTTGTGGCCTTCCTATGGACTCTTTCCAGGAGATCCCAGCCTTTTCTGTACCAGGAATTTTTTGTACAGGTGAGAATGAATCTGGTCCATATCACACCTGTGTATACATGCTTCATCTCTCTGCATTGGCTAGTTTAAGGACCCTGGGATCTAATTCTCATCCCCTGTAACATTTGAAGCCCAAGCACCTTATTTGGGAATATTGTGATGTCAAAGAGCAAAATGATGGCAAAATGAATGAGAGTCAACAGTGTGCCCTGGCAGCCAAAAGGTCCAACCGTATTTTGGGGTGCCTCAAGGACAGCATTGCTAGCCTTCCCTTGACAGGGAAGTGGTTGTCCTGTTCTACTCTGTGCTGGTGCAGCCTCATCTCAAGCACTGTGAACAGTTTTTGGCATCACAATATAAGTACATAAAACTGTTAGAGAGTGTCCAAAGGAAGGCTGAAAAGATGGCAGAGGGTCTAGAGGGTAAGACATTTAAAGAGGATCTGAATTCACTTAGCTTCACTTAGCCTCCCCTTCTCCAGACTAAACGACCCCAGGTTCCTCAGCCACTCCTTATAACACTCCTTATAGGACCTGTGTTCCAGGTCCTTCACCAGCTTTGTAGCCCTCCTCTGGACATACTCCAGGGCCTCAATGGCCTTCTCGTAGTGATGGCCCCAAACTGAACACAGTACTTGAGGTGTGGCCTCACCAGAGCAAAATACAGGGGAACGATCACTTCCCTTGTTCTGCTGGCTACATTATTCCTGATACAAACCAGGATGCTGTTGGCCTTCTTGGCCACCTGGGCAGACTGCTGGTTCATTTCAGGTGAGCATCAATCAGCAGCCCCAGATCCTTTTCCTCTGCACAGCTTTCTAGCCACTCTCCCTCAAGCCTGTAGATCTGCATGGGGCTGTCATGGCCAAAGTGCAGGACACAGCACTTAGCCATATTGAACCTCATCCCATTGGCCTCTGCCCATTGACCAAACTTGTCCAGGTCCCTCTGCAGGGCCTTCCTACCCTCCGGCAGATCGATTCTTCCCCCCATCTTGGTGTCATCTGCAAACTTACTAAGGGTGCACTCAATTCCCTCATCCAAATCATCAGTAAAGATGTTAAAGAGGATGGGCCCCAACACCGACCCATGGGGAACACCACTGGTGACCAGTCACCAGCTGGATTTCACTCCATTCACCAGCACTCTCTGGGCCTGGCCGTTCAGCCAGTTTTTAACACAGCAAAGCATGTACCTGTCCAAGCCATGGGCTGCCAGCTTCACCAGAAGAACACTATGGGAGGACATGTCAAAGGCCTTTATGAAGTCTACGTAGACTACATCAACAGACTTTCCCTCATCCACCAGGTGGGTCACCCGGACATAGAAGGAGATGAGGTTGGTCAGGCAGGACTTGCCTTTCATGAACTCATTCTGATTGGGCCTGGTCCCCCAGTTGTCCCACAAATGCTGTGTGATTGCATTCAAGAAGACTTGTTCCATCACCTTTCCTGGCACTGAGGTCAGGCTGAGAGGCCTGTAGTTCCACGGGTCCTCCTTACGACCCTTCTCATAGATGGGTGTCACACTAGCAAGTCTCCAGTCATCTGGGACCTCTACAGGTGATCATGACCACTGACAGATGAAGGAAAGTGGCCCAGCAATCACATCCACCAGCTCCCACAGCACCCTCGGGTAGATCCCATCTGGTCCCATGGACTTGTCCAGGTGGTGCAGCAGGTCTCTAATTATTTCCAACTGAACTGTGGGGGGTTTCTTCTGCTCTCCATCCCAGGCTTCCAGGTCAGGAGGCTGAGTACCCCAAGGATAAGTGGTTTGACTATTAAAGACAGATGTAAAGAAGGTATTGAGAATCTCAGCCTTTTTCTTATCCTTAGTAGTCATGTTCCCCACCACGTCCATTAAAGGATGGCCCTTCTCTTTCTGTTAATATATTTGTGAAAATATTTTTTATGTTGGCCAGGTTGAGCTCATGTTGGGCTTGAGCCTTTCTGATATTTTTCCTGCTTATGCTAGCAACTTTCCTCTACTCTCCCAGAGTTGCCTGTCCCTTCTTCCACTGGACATAAACTCTCCCTTTTTTCCCAGAGACTCAGCAAAAGTTCCCTGTTCAGCCACACTGGTCTTCTTCCCCATCGGCTTTTCTTACAGCACAGGGGGACAGCCTGTTCCTGTGCCTTTGAGACTTCTTCAGCCCAGAGCAGAGGAGACTGAGGACTCATGGCAGCCTGCAGCTTCCTCACAAGGCGCTGAGTTCTACTCTCTGGGGACAGCAACAGGATATGAGGAAATGGAATGGAGCTGGGACAGGGGAAGGTCAGGCTGGGTGATAGGAAAAGGTTCTTCACCAAGAGGGTGGTTGGGCACTGGGACAGGCTCCCCAGGGCAGTGGTCACTGCACTGAGCCTGCTGGAGTTCAAGAAGCATTTGGACAATACTCTCAGACACATGGTCTGGTTTTTGGGTGGTCCTGTGTGGAGCCAGGAGTTGGACTCACTGATCTTTGTGGGTCCCTTCCAACTTCATTCTGAGATTTTGTGATTCTATTATTTCTTCAGGGACAATACAAATGTATCTAAGTTAGATCTTAGATTTTACTTCTAGTGCATTTGCAGACATCGTATATAAAGTTTTGAGTGTTGTCCAGGCAAAATCCTTCAGAATCTAAGCATGTGGTATAACAGATTTTCAGACTGTATATCTGAAAATGAAGAAATATGCATAATGAAAATGTAACATTTCAGTGTCCTTGCTGGCTCTATGCATAATTATTTTTATACTATATAATATGCAGAAGATATTGCTTGAAGACACATCAAGAATAAATACAGAAGAGTTTGTAGCTATGGTAGACAGCTCAGTTTCTTCAGATGGAAGATTTGAAAAAAAATGCCAAGTATATTGTACATAAGTGTAAGCATACCCTGTCTAGAAACATCAGGATCAGTTACTGGGCAGAAGGTTTCTCTTTTAACATTGTGGATGGAATCAGCTCCTCAGTAATATGCTTTCTTTGAAAAGTACAGAAGTAGCCAGAAAGTCACAGAGATTGAGATATAGTGATCACTTTAGGCAATGAAAAATCCTACAACAGCAACATTAAAAATTATGTATGTAAACTTTCAGATGAAACGGGATAGGCCCACTATAGCTATATTATGTAAAATAATACAATATCTTGACTGGTGCTCAAAAAATATTTGCATTCTGGACAACATCAACGAATGAAAGGTGTATGATGGGGTAAAACTGTGAAAATTAAAATGCAGAGAAAAAAATGGGGATCAGATATGAATATATTTGCTTTAGTTTAATTATTAAAGAGGGAAACAAAAAATCCAATGTTATTAATCTTTGTGAGTATCAGGAATGTGGGTCATTTCGTAAGTACGCATTCATACTTCTGGCACATCCCAGGACCCTGGCTATGTTATGAACTCCATTATGGAAAGAAGCATAAAACCAGAAATACTCCATGCCACACACATGCACAAAGGGAAGACCAGTCCCTACACTCAAACAGCCTATTCTAATAAAGAATTGTAGCTTACTATTCACAATCTGGCCTAGCAAACAGTGCTATAAGTAGAGTGTGAGATATATATTGTTCCCTCAAAATAATGAGAAATGAGTATTCTGCTTAGCTTTAGTGAGACTTAGATGTAACTCTTACATGCAAAAGGAACAAAAGCCAAGGAAACCTCATCACATCTCAGAAGTTTTGAACACTGCTTTTTATGTCAGTAAAGTTACTTACTGTCAGTTACTTACCCTGTAAATAACTCTCATCGGGTAGCAACTCTGCCCCCCCCAACATGCATCTCCCTAAGACCCGATGATTTACAATTGTAGAAAAATTTAGAAAAATGCAACAGCAACAAAATGAGATTCCAGATAAGACACTTGGTTATATTCCTCTATGCTTTCCTTTTTTAACAGACAAAGCACAGGAAGAAACCCTTCCAACTGAGAAAATAACTTATCTATTAATTCATTATTTTATTGCTTGCTTGATGTTAAGAAGGTGAGTCAAATGTTACTTAATAAACCAAGAAAATTAACCCCTTCTTTTTTTAACTGAAAGTCTTAAGGGGAAAATATAATGTTCTTAGATCTACACCTATGTGCATTACCATGAGGAAAGTACTGAAAGTGGGACAGGAGATTTAAGCTTTAAACTTCTGTTTACTTAGTGGGTGTCATGCGGCTTAACCCTGGAAAACTTGTCCCTGTGCGACCATTAAAGATGAAGATTTTCATTTCTGAATCTTTCATGTGCTATGCATTCTGGCTCACATGCCATATATTTGTGCCAAACTGTGCAGCATGTGCCAGTAGCTTTTTTATTTTCAGTGCTCTGGCCCCTAATTTAGGCTGACAGCCTAGTCTTGAACTAATGTAGCTGCATCATTAACAGCATTAGAAAGAATTCATCTGCGTTGGCAAGTGCTTTCTTTCTTCCTTTCTTGTACCTACTCATGGGTAGGTGCAATTAAGAACAAATATTCCATTTGGAAAATCAAATAAATAAACAAAAAAATGTTGGCCTAAACTACATGTTATATGGGAGGGAAGAAGAGTGTGATTTGTAAATGGTTGCATAAATGGTATTTCCTCACCTTTAACTTTTCATCTCTACCTTTTTACACAGAATAGGAATAAAAATAGGTTTGGGAATTGACTCTAAAGAGCCTGAATTTGTTATCAAATCTGTGAGATTTTCATTTTTGTTATGTGTCCTTCATGCTTGATAATGATTTAAAAGCCTCCAAGACAACATGAGTGAGGATTCTCCCAATGCATAAAACATTGTCCATTTTCTACGAGGTGCTCCTCCTTTTCATCAAATACACTCACCCTGGAAAGGGTAGAGTACCAGCCTATGGAAGGTAGGACACTGTCAGTCTTGAATCATAGAATGGCTGGGGTTGGAAGGGACCTTAAAGATCATCTAGTTCCAATACCCCTGTCATAAGTAGAGATGCCACTCAGTAGATCAGGTTGCCCAGGGCCTCATCCAACTTGGTCTTGAACACCTCCAGTGAAGGGGCATCCACAGTCTTTCTGGGCAACCTGTTCCAGGGCCTCACCACCCTCTGAGGGAAGAATTTCCTCAAAGCAATTAATCTAAATCTCTCCTCTTTTAGTTTAAAACCATTCTCCCTTATCCTATTATTATCTGACTGAGCAAAAAGTTGCTGTCCATCTTTTTTATAAGAGCCCTCTAAGTATTGAAAAGTTGCAGTAAGGTCACCCCAGAGCCTTCTCTTCTCTTCTTCAGGTTGAACAGCCCCAGCACTCTCTCTCAGCCTTTATTCATTGGAGAGTTGCTCCAGCTCTCTGATCATCTTTGTGGCCCTCCTCTGGACCCAGCTTTAAGAGATCCACGTCCTTCTTGTGTTGGAGGCCCCAGACCTGGATGCAGAACTCCAAGTGGGGCCTCACAAGGGCCATGTGGAGGAGCACAATCACCTCCCTTGACCTGCTGCTGGCCACTCCTCTGTCAATGCAGCCCTTGTCAGAATGAGAGTTGTGAGTGCTGCTGGAAAATACAGTGCAGCTCAAAGAGGGTTGCACAACCTACGCATGGCTTCCTTGGATGCTGTCTTTATGACCAGAGACTTCTACAGCTTAAGCCTGGGAGAAATCAAGAATGGTTTAGATCATTCTGTGAAGCCTGTGAAGAACATTTTGTTAGTTTTTTTTTTTTTCCCTGTATTTTCTTTAAATCTGTATTTGGACACAGCTCTTGTGAAATAGGATGTGTGATCTCCATTTTGCAGGGAAGATAAAGACTATATTATCACAGATGAAATCTGTGACAGACCTAGATAAAAAGATCAGACCACACTCATTGGAAAGGAGAGTAAGGAGCTGAAACTTTTCCTCTGAAGCCAAGGAAAGAAATATGTCCACTAACCAATTTCATATGGCTAGTGTGGAGCTGGGGCTAGCATTACAGCCCTTGGCCTGTGTATTTCTTCTAGGTTTTATTCTTTACTTGTTTCACGGCTTTTTTGAAGAAATAGCAAGACAACCAAGTTTAACTGAAGATTTTAAATACCTTTAAAAAAAAATAGTAAATACCTTTTTTTTTTTTTTTCCCTCACTACATTTTCTCTTATGGTAGGAAAATTAATTGGGGCTTTTTGCTTCAAAAATAGAACAAAAGTAGAACATTCAAATGCATGGTTAATGCTTCCTGATGGCACATGCTTATGTATTGCACCCGGACTGTCCTGTGAGAGAATGAGACTGTGTGGCAACAGATGCTGTACAGAGGATGCATCTATGGAGCTATGACATAAGGTGAATGAACCTTCAAACAGCTGATCACCAAAAAAAAAAATGCCATGGCAGGCATAAATTGAAAGCTTGAATCCTATTTCACATTTCAACAAGCTGTCATGGTTTTAGCTGGAATGGAGTTAATTTTCTTTGTAGAGGCTCACACAAAGCTGTGTTTTGGATTTTTGATGAAAACAGTGGTGATAACACACTCATATTCTAGTTGTTACAGAGCAGTGCTTGCACAAAGCCAAGGACTTTTCGCCTTCTCTTGCTGCCCTGCCTTCAAGGAAGCTGAAGGTGTACCAGGAGCTGGGAGAGGACACAGCCAGGACAGCTATCCCAGGCTGACCAAAGGGATGTCCCAAATCTTACAGCACCATGCTCAGCAATAAAAGCTGAGGTAAAGAAGCAGGACAGAGGGGATGTTTGGACTGATGGCATTTGTCTTCCCAATAAACCATTATACATGCTTTCCTGAAAGTGGCTGAACACCTGCCTGATGATGGAAAGCAGGGAATGAATTCTTTGCTTGCATACATGGCTTTTGCTTTACCTAGTAAATTGTCCTTGTCTCAACCTGTGAATTCTCACACTTTTCTCTTTTTGATTCTCTCCCCCATCCCACCTGGAGAGAACAAGTGAGTGGTTGTGTAACTGCCTGTGGTATGTAACTGCCTGTCAGGGTTAAACAGCAACACAAGCATATACAATCAATTACTATAAATAACTGGCAGGAGATTTCCCTTTACAATATGAAAAGGAATTTCTTAAGTTTCAAGTACAGAATTAGGCAATTGTAAATCTAACTTTGACACAGATTTCTTTTGTGAAATGTTTTGATTCATCTATCTTGATATCTGTTATTTTATTCATAAAATATAAATATATAGCAAACCATATTTTAACTTTACTGTGATTTTTTAACTTACACATTAAAAACAGGATAGGATAGTGAGCATTCTTATTCTATTGAATAAATGTTTGCTATTTTTAGCTTTAAATTCTTTTCAATAATGGATAAGGGGGTCCAGCTGCACTTGAGTGGAGGAAAGTTATGTTGTCATTATCAGCAGTGATAAAGTGCTACATCTCTTACAGCCACTGTTAGATTTGGAGGGGCCCATGGGCAACAGGGATAACTTTGACTTTTGCTTTCCCTGGCCAACATGCACCACTGTATAATTTAGTGTAACACAGACTTTTTGAAGTCTGGGATCTCAGGTAATACTCAGAGTGCTTATATCTTAAGCTAGGTATGCGATAGGCCATGTGGATATCTGAACAAATGATCTTTGTCTCTGAAAGAAACTAGCTTTGTTTTTCTGCAATTGTGTATACATTTCTTTTAACATTTTGTTAATTAGGCTGTGGCTAGTCAGGATAGAAATCATTTTTGTAAGCACAAGAATCACTGATGAACAGTTCCAATTTTCTACAAATATTACTACGAGAGTGGACTAGCACAACCACGAATACTGTCATTGCAACTACAATAATAATGATTTGCTCTGCAGAATATATTATTCCCCCCTCATAGGCAGAAGGAAATTAACATAAATTTTAAGATTTCAGTCAAAAGCTTGCTCATAAATTCAAAACCATATAGTAAAATAAAACCTGAGATTAATAGATTTGTTAACAAAAGTACCTTTTCATTTCTTGTAAATTAGTTTATTAAAGGACAAAATGTTTTAGTTTTCCTCCCCTCACCAAATACTGTTAAAGTGCTTCTGGTCCGAAGATTTGCTGCTAAGAACACTGTTTTCAATCTATGAAAAACACCTCTTCGGCAATAGATCAATGAAGACAGAACAGATAGGTAGTACACTGACAGGTCAGTCAATCCCTATGAAAACCACCTCTCTCAATGACAGAAATGCTTGAGTTGTCTATGACACTGATTCATTTTCTCCTTTATGTAGTATGGAGCACTATATTCTTAGCTGCATGTATACCCATTTCTTTCTGAAGTGTAAGCGTGCATTCCACCCATTCAATACAGACTGATGCATAATACTTCAGTTTTGTGGAAACAGGCTTGAGGTAATCAAGTGTAAAGTGGATTGGACAGTACAATGCATAATGGTGCCCCATACAGAAAGGGAACTTGAAAAACATCTACTGGGGGCATTAGCTGTAGTTCTTCTCAAGCAGTTTAACACCATAATTTGGCAGTCTTATTCTAGGTCTGATTCAGTCAACATTACATAAGAGCAGAGTGAGGGGAATGGAGTGGGAAGTTCCAGAAGAGTACAGAACAAAAAGAAAACTTGATGAAAAAAAAAAAAAAGACAAGCTAAAGTTAATAGTTTAGAAATTTTGTGGAAGAAAAATGTTTATTCGGTACTGATTTTTTTTTTTTTTTCCCCAGCAATTTCTGGTAAAACCATTCCAGAAGACAGGGTGAGAGCATCATATTTTGTAACCTCATACTAAGATTTGATTCTATTTGTAATGGGAAGATATATTTCTCTTTCTGAGAAAAATTCTACCACATGTAGACTGATGCCAGCATAATACTTTTTTTATTCAGTGAAAAAGTATCCCCACAGTTACTGCATGTGCAGATGTTGGAACCTCTGTTAGAGTAGCTCTTCTCAGGTAACCACAGGCCGTATCAAGACTGATTTTCTTATTAGGACTACTCCATCATGGGGAACTGTGTGTATTCAGCTCTTCACCAAATCAAAGCAGTTGTTTTCTCCACAGTATTGTGGCTAATAGTCATATTTAGACTCTGGCAGGTTCTACAGTCATAAAAACAAGGTTATTTTTGGCAACTGTGATGTTTTGATGCTCATGGGAATGAGGTGCTTTGTTGATAGTTTTTCTCTCAACCCACTGCAGGAACTGTTGGTGAGCCAACCCAAGACATTTGCCAGAGCTGTGGATTTCATGAGGCTAAATTTCATTTGAAAATAAGTTTTCCCTGTCATCATAAAATGTGTTTGTTCTTGGAATGATTTCATTCTAACTGATAGGCTTGGACTTCAAATAAAAGTTTCAGTGTATTAGTAATATCCTTGCAGATAACATGTCAAATGACCACCCATGCAAAATAAGGGGAGTCAGAAGTTGTGGGTCACTTTCACCATGAACCACAGAAGATATTGCTGCTTGTCTTTTCTGCTGTCTATGCATTTTAAGTTTCTTTAAATTAGGCTTCTGAGCTGTGGAAATATTGCACTCATGGACACAGAGAGACAACAGCATAGTCATGTAGCTGCTGAAAATTTACAGTACTGCTAAACCGATAAGTTAAAGAGAAAAAAATTACATTCAAAGCTGTAGTCATTCTGCCAAGTAACAAGGGCCTAGAGAAACCTCTCAAAATGCAGAAAAAGCCAGTTATCAATGTATCTTCAATATCTTTTCTCTATATACAGAAAATGAATTTCATTTTAACATATGTAAGTATACCTATTTCTAAAGGTGAACAAGAACCTTAAGAACATTGCAGCCATTTATTTCAATAGGTGAGCATAAAATGGAAAGAGATTTCATTCTCTCTGCTGCAGCAAAGAAATGTATACTTAGCAGCTGGTCACACTTTGCTATGAGCAAAACTCAATTTTTCCTAAATTGACTGCAAGGACTGTTTTGCAACTTTTCTAGGAAAGCAGAATAGCTTTTTGTTTTTGTGGAAGAAGATGAATGATATGATATAAAAATGTTCTCTTTTCATATTTGGAAAGGACTTTTTATCCTCATGTATAACAGGAGACAAATAATAAATAATTTGAAGTAAGCCAATTCACTTCTCCATATTTTTATACAAGACATCCTGATCAGTATTCAGCTTTGCCTGTTCTTAAGAGATCATCCAAAAACCAATTAACAAAGGCTATATGAACATTTGAGCCATCATCCTCAATTCTACAGAGAGAGGAACCAACCTCCACTCCAGCATGAAGACAACAAATAAACTGCTTATAAACTCCATCCAGAAAAGGTGAGATTGCAGTTGGCTAGACCAAGTAGGTTGTGAATAGACAATATCAACTAACACACACTACAGACGACTCTGAACTCTGAACAGCCCTAATATGAACTGTGAAAAACTCTCACTTATTTGTTGATGGCCTGATTATACTCATTCTTTAGAGACTAACAACTACATAGCAGGAGGTTGAGAAAGATCCAGTAAAACTTCAGACTGATCTTCCATGAGACACCCCGTCCTTAAAAGAAATGGTGAACTGCATCTTGGTTTGCTCTGTGCCAGACCTGTGGTGTGCAGCTCTTGTGTGCACGGGTGCTACATGAAAAGTTTGGCTTTCCTCTGGCAGTTTTCCTTGCTACTCCTACTGTGCAAAAGCAAGATTTGTGGGAATTGGAATAAAGTTGTTGTCAGTAAAGCCTGCATTTAAATTGAAACATAGTAGGAACCACATGGTAGTGTATGGAACAATGGCTAATCATTAATCAGTCTTACTTTCTGAAGTAGAGCATTTTTATTAATACAAAAAGAACATATGCTTACTCTGATGGAAGATGTAGTCTGGAAAATGAGAAACCATTTTTATGGTGCCAGCCACAACAGTCTGTTAGACCTATTTGTTTAATTTAAATTTGCTTCAGGTTTAACAGCAGACACCTTATTTTTGCTGGTTTCTACTGATGCTGTTAGCAACTGTGTAAAAGTCAGCTTCTTATTGACTAAATGGTCAGGGAAAAATATTGTGCTAGTTATTCAGAGCTGCACACACTTACAATTGATTTCTTCCATAGCTACTAAAAATGTCCTGTAAATATCTCCAAAAATCAGGGAAACTTTCAGCCTAAATCTAGGTACATGGCTATCTACACTCATAACAAGTGATATGGGACTGCATGTGCAATATGGTTGGTGATAAGGATCCCTTTTTTGGATCTGTTTCTCCAGTAATTTAAAATGAATTATGAAAATTGAAGATATTGTGAATCTACCAGACACAACAGTGGACATGCTGAAATTCTACTTAACCTATTTTTACAGCAGGTTGGTACGGGAGGTAATTACACAGAATGGGTTGATGAGTACCCTGAACTATGTTGCATTCATTTTCCTTGTAATTTGTAACCATTTATTAAAATGCTCCTTTACTTCACAATTACTATCCAGATATGCAATATACATAATCAAATTCAAATATTGTAATTAAAATAATAATAATAATAAACACAAAAGAATCACTAGCCTTTGGATTTGTTGATTTTCTCTGAAGTCTTTCTAGTGTATCTTTCCCTTACAATAATATATAAGAATAATATGCATAAGAAAATCACTGTTCATGTACAGAATCCACAAGTTTTGTTTGGCTGTAGACATCTGTGCTTATAAAACAAATCTGTATTTGTCTTTTTCACCTTTGCAAACACCTCACTGTAAATTTGTGCCTAGCTCTTAGTCTTCTTGGCATTTGCATTTTCAACCTATCCATCCCAGTTAATAACTCTCTTGAGAATTAGAACAGATTTCAAGTCTATAAGCTTGACCTGCTTGCAGAAACTGTAGACTTTAAGCTGATAAGCAATGCATCCAGCCTCTATCATCTGAGCAACAACATTTTGTAGAAAATGTAAAATGGTCCAGCTTTATTTAAAGAGTGCAGATGATACAGAATTCATTACATCACCAGGAAAACGATTTCAATGTTTAGCTACTGATTTAAAAAAAAAAAAAAAAAAAAAAAGTATTCCTCAATATTTGTCTGAATTTCTTACATTAGCCTCCACTTACTATATACTGTAAAATTTCTTCCTGTTAGATTAAAGGTACTTCTACTTCAGAAATTTATTCCCCCTCTTACCTATAGAATGTAATAAAATCATTTTTACTTTTCTCTTGAAGAAACACCAGATGTGGACATCACCTTCAAATAATGATTTCACAAATACCATCCAGAGAAAGGCAGTAGGAAATCATGAGACCTACACTTGCACACTCCACTCTCTTATGGATTATAGTCTGTAGGATTTTATCTAGTAATCCCCAGTTATATTGAGTAATACAGCTGAAAATTTCTGCATTGATAGTTGTCTGTCTTTCCTTCCTTTCCCTCATTCTAAGACTCTCTTAGTCTGCTATGCCAATACTTTTATAGGTGTGATAACCCTATGGCCCTATATGGGTCAATGGCCCTATATAAGACAATGGGTAATGGGTGAAAGGGTAATTGAACTATGGAAGGTTTCATCACTATATGAAGAACTTTACAGTTCAGGTGATAGAGCACTGGAACAGGCTGCCCAGAGAGGTTGTGGAGTCTTAGGAGATACAAAAAACCTGCCTACATGAGATCCTGTGTAACATGCTATAGGTGACCCTACTTGAGCAGAGGGGTTGGACTAGGTGATCTCTGGAGTTCCCTTCCAACCTCAGCCATTCTGTGATTCTGTCAATCTTATGACTCATGATGGATTTACAGACCCAGTGTAAAATATCCTTTCAATTTCCCTCTTCCAACAAAATGAAAAAATAATACTTTTCTCCATTATGAGTCTTTTTGCCAACTGAATTACAGAAAATAGAAAAGTTGTTGTCTGTCAGTATGAAAACGTTAGCTAAATCATCAGGCAGTGTTCACCTCCCTAATTCTCTTTCTCAGTGCCAGCCTAGAATAAGACATTATACACTTAAGGATACAATCAGAATGGACAATGTCCTTTCCATTTTGTTTATATGAAGTTAGAACATGTTTCCATAATATGGAGAGTAGCTATCAACTGTTCCATGTTGGGCTAGGTAACCTTTCCTGTTTAAGGATATCTACAAAAGTAACTGTTTGTTCCATACATTTCAGAGTTTTCAAAGGAGACACATGTTCCCTGTTATTGTAATCAGAATGAGTTTTAAAAGGGTCTTAAAACCTTTGGGGTTGCTTCTATAACTTTAACCAAAGTTACTACTCTTTGAAATAAAATAGTCTATTCTATTTGAAAAGAGAATAGCATATTATTCCAATAATAGGAAATACAATACTTGCTAATAAGATTTTTTGTATTGAAACATCTCTCTTTCTGACACATATTCTTACGTAAATGTGGATCAGAATAACTTCATACTCTATTCTTAAAGATATTTTAGGAAAATGAAGGTTGCATGGTATTTTAATTTTGGAACTGTTCCTTTTTCTTAGTTCTGATCTGTATGACATAAACTGAAAATGACACTGAAAAAAGAATTGAATCTATTTATTGCTGAGATGGCATAGACAGTACATTCAGGGAAATACTATGAATAAGAACAAGTTATTGGTCAATTGAAAGCTTTAAGAACAGAATAAGTAAAAATATCTGAGACACACTCTGGCTGTCTCGTTTCAGCAGACATGCTGCACGGTTCCTTATTTTTCACCTATTTCATTTTAAAGTTACTAAACAGTTTAAGTGAAAAGAAAAGGCATTTAAGCCCAGATTCATATCTCCAAGTCTTTGATTTTGAACTATATTATAATCTTTCCTCAGAGGAACCTACAGAAAAATGTGCAATCATCAAAGCTTTTCATGAATTAACTGAATGATAAAAAATGAATGTGCTCCTACCTCTGATAGCCTAAGGAATCACATGTAATAAAGATAAACATGATTCTATTTAAAGATAAACATGATTCTGGTCAGTTAGGGAAATGTCTGTTTAAATGGCAGCTTTCATAGGACTTCAGAAAAGTTGCCAAAACCTTAATTTTTCCACACTTCTCCTTACACTTAATGATCAGAATGATAATTTTGTCTTTTGGTATACAAAGACACGCAAAGGAAACATCAGCTCCTATATGAGCAAATTGTGCCTGGTGGTGCTGACACCCTTGAGGGGTAGGTACACCTGGGAAGGTACAGGAGGCTGTCCTGAATAGCTGGAAATTAAGGACATTAAAATTAAAGGGTCTCATATTACAAGCTATTAGGGAAAAGGATACTCTCTGAACAAATTAGGCCTGAAAGAGTAATATCTTGGTGTGTTTCAGGGTATGTATTTGCCATTGCAATGCCAGGAACAATAAAAAATCTGTTTTCAGCATGGCTTTCTTCAACTTTTATGTTGGAAAACCGTAACTCAAAAACAAAAAACACACTGTTTTGCAAATGAAAAAAAAAAAAATGACAGCTTTGATTTTTGCCTATGAAAAAGACTGTTTTCCCATTTCAATTTGTATATTCATAACGAAGGTCAGAAGTCTTCCACTGGAGATGGTTTTAGAAATGAAAACAAGGCTTTTGCAGCTTTTCATGTTATATATTTTTTTTCACCCTGAATCGAATTCTAATTTTATTTACTTGAGGTTTTATATTTCAGTCACCAGAATTAATTTTTATTCCTTAGTTCTCTTTAAGACTTTAGATTATTTTTTTTTCATATTTCCAATCACTTTATTTTTAATTATGTTTCCAGTTTTAACTACACATCATTTCACTCAGGTCAACTTTCTTTTACATTTCAGACTCCTTTGAAAGGCCTTTAGTTCTGAAATAAATCTGCCCCTTTATTTCCTCTTTCCCTTGTAAATTCTGCTCAATTTATTCTAGCCAGTCTGGTTCTGATTTATGTTTCATTTATTTACATTTCATTATTTTCACCTTTTAAATTTTTTCACCCTGTGATTTCTTATTTTCCAATTCTTTTCAACTGCTTACAAGTGCTTCCCCCACACCTATTAAAAAATCTTATTTTTATTGTATTTTTCACCACGCTCGAAGGCTTCCTTCAAAGATTTTGTTTCCTTGTTCTTGATCATACTTTCTTTTCTTTGTAGCATCTTTGACTAGTACTTTTGAAAACAGCTGAAAACTGCAGCTCTTTATAACACAGCTTGTGAATTTCCTATTATGCTTAATACCTAAGACAGCTAGCTTTTTTGCAAAGAAAACTTTGAAATAGTTTAGGATTTTATTAACATCTCATTTAAAAAAGAAAAAAAAAAGAAAAAAGAGAGGGTGGGAACACATTAGTCTCAGTCTGGCATGTTTCTTCTTACCATTTTGACTGTGTTAAAAAGAAAAATGAAATGAGGATCTGTTTTGCTCTGTATTAAGACTGGCCCCAACATGGAAAGAGAAAAAAGGACTTGTTATGAAGGGAGAGGCCTGATAAAAATCACAATGGAATATTGAAAGTAACATTAAAGGCAATATTTTGGCTCTTTTTAACAGCTTGAAGAGAAAAAAAAAAAAAAACGGAGGGGGGGGGGGAAGAACTCTGTTCTATTTCACACTTTTAAAAGAAGTTGGCTTGACTGGAACAAGAAAGACTCACCTCATATTCCTGTTTTCTTTTTCTTTCTTTCTTTTTTTTTTTTAATGTTGAGACTGCATTTTCATTCACCATTTCTGAAGTCTTATAAACTTTTAATCTACACATACCGACAATATTATTTTTCCTTTTGGATTTCAGTTTCATACCATTTCACCATTTGAAAAGGGAATACCTTTTCAACCTGAAGCTGGCATAATAACCATACATTGTGCAGCACAGTATGGGGGACAAAGCTCAAAGGAAAGTCCTGTAAAATAAATGGGGATCTTAAAACTGATGCTTACTTTTTTTTTTTTTTTAAAATTATTATTATTTATTTATTTATTTATTTATTAAGATTATAATTACAAAATGACATCTGGAGCATTCAGTGACTTCGACGGAAAATTCCTGTTGCCCTCTATATACTGTTTATTAGAGCCTGGTTTGTAGTGTCAGAATCTCTCTGATGAGAACACATGAATTACTTAAGTGTTTTGATCTTTTAATCTTTTTTGGCCTGGTGAGGTTGGTGCACAGGTAATCCCAAAGCTACAGCAGGAACTGAAGTTAGGTTGGCTGGGTATGGCAAATATTGTGATGGCTTACCCAGCCCTGATGCTGTGATGCAGAAAGGGTGAATGCATTGCATTAACAACTCATTATGTTAAATCATATCTTTTGCACATCGTGCAGGACAACTCCCAGTTTGACTCCACTTTAGTTACCATCACTACATGTTCTACAAGGCAGTAATGCATTTCTTGCACTACTATTCATTGATCAGAAGAATCTGACCACATAACATTGAAATGTTTCTAAAAGTCAAAACTGGAAAGCTTTTATTTATTTATTTATTTATTTATTATGGGATTTAATATTTGTACTTTTAAAAATCAACTATTTTCTCTCCAAAACAAATATTTAAAATACACAGATAAATCATTATTTTTTATAGCAGCAAAATACAGGTTTAAGTCAAATTCTTGTACTGACTATAGGTAACTACATAATCTTAAAAACTCAGGAATCTCTTGCTTTCTAAAGTCATAGTATTTACTTGAAAACAAATAAAACATCAAATTGAAGTTTGTGTGCAATCAAAAATTTCATTATAAGGATATGCTTTTCCTCCTCCCCACCCTCCCCTTTTGAAGCTAGATTTTTCCCTGAAGTGTTTCAGTTGCAGAGAAATAAGGAGAAAGGTTCCAAGACTTTTTAATAATTCAGAATGGAATCGAAGAAAATGAAAACTTATTGTCCTGGCCACCACTCTCATTAAATGCTTTCAAAAAATGTTTTATGACTGAGAAATTCATAAATGGTTGCTCCTTTGGGTAAACAACCTAAATCACATGACTTTTGTCTCATTGGTGCTTAGTTTTTTGTTTTTTGTTTTTTTTCCTAACAACCCTTTTTAATAACAAAATTAGTTTTCAATTAAATGAAAAATAAGCACAGTTTCCTCAAACCCTTTTGACTAACACCCAGCAGTCTGGCAAGAATGCTAGCTCTTTAGCCAATACACACACAAGTTCTGAAAGATTATGGACAAAAGCATCCAGATTTCAGTTTCTTAAAGTAGAAAATATCAGTGCTTGGGATTTTAGGTTTGACAAATCTAAGTTTCCCATTTAAAAAAAAAAAAAAAAAGAGTAGAGGAAGGGAAAACATACTTATGAAGAATGTTTTCCATCTCTACTTTCCAATTAACTCTCCTACGTTGCAGGAGTTTGAGTTTATAAAGGTCTGTGTGAAATGAAATTATACCCTGTAGACTCTCTCAGTTGAACTCACTCTATTTCTCATTTGCTGAAATCTTGAGACTTGCACATTTTTATTAATGATTCAGATTATTAGGGTTAACAAACACATTTAAATCTTATTGTTCTGCCTAAAATGATTCTTATACAAATTTTTACAATTATGGAAAATGGACATTCTACTGATATACATGAGTTCTGTATTAAGAGATAAATCATTATATGAGCAATTCCTTTTCTTTGGGAATCTCAGATTTGCAGCAGTTTCAGAAAGGCAAATCTTCCTCAGGAACAGGCAGGGACTGGCAGAACTCTGAGTTCACATGCCAATATAACTTCTAAATAATGGTTTGTTTTCAGACTAAGAAATATAGTTCAAAAGCATTTAAAAGCCATTCCTTGTAAAACATGCAATATAATAAAACTATCAATTAAGCAATTTGACTTAATATTTCAGAATATGTACATTTATGTGGATAACATAAGGGAATTATATTTTTATGTCTATGGCTATGTATTTGAGGTTGGAGTGTGAAACAGTATTAAGCTCACATTTCCTTGGCTTTGCTCAGGTCTCATTCATCTGGTTTTCAGAAGTGGTTGTGTACTATATGGGAAAAAAATCATAACAGTTATGTATGTTAACAACTCTCTTCATTGTCAACTTATTCACATGTAAAGGCATCCCACAAATTTCTTCAAGATAAAGGCAGCAAAAAAGACATAGGAAAGAAATAATAGAAAACAAAATGACAACAGATGATTAGACTAGAAGTTCTATCTATAAACACTCAATTCCTTCATTCTTGCTTAAGGCAATAAACTATACATAACAAAATAACGCTTGAATACAATATATTACATGAGAAAATTCCCTGTTTTATGTTTCTGTATGTTATATATCTACATGTACATAGCTAGATGTATAGGTAGTTAAACAGAAACTTAAGACACAGATGCTCAGTGAGGGAGTAATCTATCATCACAGCAAGAAAGAGATCAAGGGAAGAAAGGCAGTTAAAATAAAGGAGAAAAAAATATCTATATAACATGAAAACTTGAGTTTGAAGTTCAGTAAGGAGTTCCAGAAGGGATGGGAAACTAGTTATAACATGTTACTGCAGGAAAATACTGCCTTTTCCTTTTGCTGGGTGCTCTGGATTTCATTTGTACAAAAAAAAAAAAAAAAAAAAAAGGGTTTGGAAAATCAGTATTTGCTTAAGGACAGATTTCTGAGGGATAAAGTGATACAGGAAGTACTGTTAATTTGCTGCTTTGAGCAGCATCCCATTGTGTCAGAAATGTGATATTACAGGTCCTTATAAAAAAGGAAAAATACTGGCTTAATTTTTGGGATGGAGTTCTCATTTTTGCTGCTCATTGGTGGTATGACATACATTAGAGAGGGCATAAATATCTGTTCTGTTCAGAGAAAAGCATAATTGTTTTGTATGTATTACTTATTAGATGAATTTCCTAATTTAAAAAGGCAGATTCTTAAACCTTTCAAGATACTAGTAAGTCACCAGGAGAAAATTCAGAAGTGTTGTAACTCCACTGATTTCAAGGCAGTAAAGTACCAATGCCATGAGTACATCATCTCTGAACAGCTCTTCAAAAGTTGTCTTCGAATTGCTATACCTGACCATGCCACACACAGGATACAGAGCACAAACTGTTGGGGTACACAGGAAATACTCATCTTTACAGCAAGCTTGAGTCAGGACTACACCACAGGCCACCCTTAGCAGCCTAATTTCCAGCCAGGCAAAAAATTCCCCTATATCAAAACATCTACAACATGTAAACATGTAACACAACTGAAAAGAAAAAAAAATGGGGGGTGGGGGGGGGGGGGGGGGGGGGGCTCTCATTTACTATTTACTATGTGGAAGTTGGTTTAGCATGAATGCAAGCTGAAAAAGTGGTTAGCCATATCATAGGGGAGCAAGGTACCAAGGTGTTTGTGGGTAGAGGATGCATGCCATCACAGCTCTATCCATGAAAACACCTCTGGCACTACCACTACCTTGGGATCCCTCTGAAATCAACCTAAAGGATATATTTATGATATGATATATGATATATTTATGAACAATACTCTACTTGCAGGTTTAGTGGAGAGGGAACAAAGGGTTGTCACAGCTGGACTTCAGTCCTGATTAGGCTTCAGCTGACAAAGATAAAAGTTACCAAATGGGTGCAAAATATATATCCTAGGTCTTTGCACCCCTAGTGTTGTCCCTTCCCAACCAGCTTGTAGACAGGGTTTGAAGGATGTTGTTATCCTTGATTTAAGTAATCATTCACTGTTCCCTGAGCCACATACAGCTTTATTGCTATAAGAGAAAACCATAGCAATTAAACTTTACCCAAAGTAACTGCATCTCAGTTGTTACTTTCAAGTTAGGATCATCAGTCTCACTTCATTTCTACTAGGATCATAGAATTTGTTCAGCTTTGAGTTTAAGTTGCTTGGGTCTTCAGCTGGGACAGGTATACATTAAAGCATAGATGCTCTTCTCCACTTTTGAAGGAGACTACATGTTTGCACCATTTCTTAAATCACATGGAAATTAAAAGCACACTCAGAGGATTAGCATATCTTATAATTAACTGCTTTTTGCAAGAAAGGAACTAGGTTCATTTGAACGGGAACCTCGCAGGGATCGGCTGCAGCGAGTGCTCCTGGCAGCGAGGCGAACGAAGCCAACTTCAAACCGCCCAAAAACTCGGCACAGAGCCGCAACCCCCCCCCCCCCCTCCCCCCGAGCAGGCAGGAGCTGTGCTTGGGCCGCCGCGGGCCCTGACGTGCTGAGGGCGGAGCCAGGTGTGACAACAGCCCACCCACCCCCGGCGCTATAAAACCAGTCCCGAGGGAGCGCCGCGACCCAGGAGCGCCGCAAACAGGACGCGCCCACAGGACTGGCTTGGCAGTTAGCGCAGGCAGTTCAAGCGGGGCAGGGAGGAAAATCTAGAGCTCGCCATGGTGTGCACACATCTCAGCGGTCGGTCCGAGGCGGCAACCCAAACAGAGGAGATGCTGCCTCTCTGCGCTCACGTGGGCACCCAGGTGGACCCCCTGAGGGGGGAAGTGGCAGTCCAGACAGGTGACTGTGGGGAGCTCCGGAATCTGGAGGCCCACCTGGATCCTGAGGGAAGAGAGCACTGTCACGGGTGCAGGTGTGCCCTGCTAAAGGAACTCCTCAAGCAGGTGGCTGGGCTGCAGCCTGAGGGTGACAGATAGGAGGTGTCACCCTGCCCCTGCTGTTGCTCGGCAGCCCTCTCCTATGTCCCGACGAGGGGTAGAGGCTGCCCCCATTGAACACATGCAGAACAGAGGGCTAGACTGTCTGCAAGAGAAGAGGGGGTGGACCCTTGTCTCAGCTCAGAGCAGAAAGAGACGGCGCCACCTACCGCCACGGTGTCCCTAGGAAATAGATTTGAGGTTCTCGGGGAGGTTGTGGAAGAGTCTGAGGGTCTAGACAGTAGTCTGAACCCGGGAAGCGACCTCGAGAAGAGACTAAAGATTGGGGGAAGTACAAAACATAAGGATCAGGGCCGGATGGCGCACCGCATTGTAACCTGTGCCACAAAAAAAGAGCGGAGAGTCCTGGTGATCGGGGACTCCTTGCTGAGGGGCACTGAGGCTCCCATCTGCCGCCCAGATAACCTAGCCAGAGAAGTGTGCTGTCTTCCTGGGGCATGTGTCAGAGACGTTAGGAAGGTTCTGCCACAGCTCATTAAACCAGAGGACTACTATCCTCTTGTAGCCATTCAGGTTGGATTCCGGGAAGCTGCTATTAGAAAAATGAGGAATATTAAAAAGGAAAAAGGACTTTGCATCCCTGGGGAGGTTGTTGAAGGGATTGGGGGTGCAGGTAGTGTTCTCCTCTGTCCTCCCGCTGGGTGACTGGGATGCTGATAGAAGGAGTAGAACAGGACAGGTAAATGACTGGCTGAGGGGGTGGTGTCTGGATCGGGGATTTGGGTATTTTGATCTTGGGCCGTCCTTTGAGAGGCCGGTTATGTGGGCTGCGGACAGACACCAAGTGAGCAAGTGGGGCGCAACTGTGTTGGGGAGCAAGCTCTCTGGGCTGATTACCAGGGCTTTAAACTAGCTTTGATGGGGGAAGGGAGGGCAGCTAAAAGTGACAGAGAAGGGATGGGGGAAGTTGTCACTACTGTCACTGTTGAAGACAGGGAAAGACCTCTGAGCTCTCCCATAGGATTATCTGAGAGCTCCTCAGAGAAGTTAGCATTCCCGATGCCCCGTCCAGTATCTTCTTCTTACATCTCCCCAGGGGTAACTGCACCTGCTGCTTCCCTAAAGTGCCTGTACACCAATGTGTGGAGCATGGGAAATAAACAGGATGAGCTCGAGATCTGTGTTCGGGTATGGGGCCACAATCTTGTTGAGATCACTGAGACGTGGTGGGACAGCTCGCATGACTGGAACGCTGTCATTGAGGGCTATGTCCTCTTTAGGAAAGACAGACTGGGGAAGCGAGGGGGTTGGGGTTGCCCTTTATGTGAGGGAGCAATTAGAGTGTACCCAGCTCCACCTGGGGGAGGGTGAAGGACAAGTGGAGAGCTTGTGGGTGAGAATTAAGGGGTGGGCTGGTATGGGAGACGGTGGTGGGGGTCTACTACAGGTCACCAGATCAGGAGGAGGAGGTAGATGAGGCCTTCTACGAGCAGCTGCTAGTAGCCTCACGATCACGAGCGCTGGTCCTCATCGGAGACTTCAATTACCCAGACATCTGCTGTGTAAGCAACTTGGCCAGGCACACGCAGTCCAAACAGTTCCTACAATGCGTTGAAGACAATTTTCTGATGCAGGTGGTGGAGGAGCCAACGAGGTGGGGAGTGCTCCTGGACCTTGTTCTTACCAACAGGGATGGCCTTGTTAGGGATGTGAAGGTTGGGGGCAGCTTGGGATGCCGCGACCATGAGATGGTGGAGTTCCAGATGGAACTAGGCAGAGGAAGTAAGGCTAAAAGCAGGATTGCTACCCTGGACTTACGAAGAGCCAACTTTGACCTCTTCCGGGACCTGCTTGGGAGTATCTCATGGGCTAGGTTGCTTGAGAGCAAGGGTGCTTGTGAGAGCAACATTTAAGCAGCACTTCTTCCATGCTCAGGATCGGTGCATCCCGAAGAATAGGAAATCAGGGAAGGGGGGCAGGAAACCTGCGTGAATGAGCAAGGAGCTCATTGATAACATCAAAAGGAAGAAGAAGGTCTATGAAATGTGGAAAAAGGACCTGTCCTCTTGGGAGGAGTATAGACGTGTTGTCAGGGCCTGCAGGGATGCGACGAGGAAGGCAAAAGCCCACCTAGAGATGAGGCTTGCTGAAGAGATAAAGGATAATAAGAAGGGTTTTTTCAAGTATGTAAACAGCAAAAGGAAGACTAGGGATAATGTGGGTCTCTTGCTGAACGAGGGGGGGGGGCGGTCCTGGTCACGGAAGATGCCGAGAAGGCGAAGATACTGAATGCTTTCTTTGCTTCAGTCTTTGCTTCAAGGACACCCCCCCGGGACTCATCGCCCCTGGCAAGTGGACAAAGGGTCTGGGAAATGGAGGGCTCCCCCCAGTAGACGTGAGAGTGGTTTGGGAGCGTCTGAGTGGGCTCAACACACACAAATCCATGGGTCCCGATGGGATGCATCTGTGTGTGCTAAGGGAGCTGGCAGACGTGGTCGCCGAGCTGCTCTCTATCATCTTTGAAAGGTCCTGGAGGTGCCTGAAGACTGGAGGATAGCCAATATCACTCCAGTCTTCAAGAAGGGCAGGAAGGAGGATCCAGGAAACTACAGGCCAGTCAGTCTCACCTCTGTCCCTGGAAAGGTGTTGGAGCAGCTTGTTCTGGATGCCATCTCCAACCAATTGGAAGAGAAGAATCTTATGAGGAGTAGTCAGCATGGATTCACCAAGGGGAAATTGTGCTCGACCAACCTCGTTGCCTTCTATGATGGCATCACCAGCTGGGTAGATGGGGGGAGAGCGGTGCATGTCATCTACCTTGACTTTAGCAAGGCTTTCGATACTGTCTCCCATGACATCCTGCTAGCAAAGCTGAGAAAGAGTGGGATAGATGAGTGGCCAGCGAGGTGGGTTGAGAACTGGCTGACTGGCCGAGCTCAGAGGGTGGTGATTTGCGGAGCAGAGTCTGGCTGGAGGCCTGTGACTAGCGGTGTTCCCCAGGGGTCGGTGTTGGGTCCGGTCTTGTTCAACATCTTCATCGACGACCTTGATGAGGGAATAGCGTCTGCCCTCAGCAAGTACGCTGATGACACAAAGCTGGGAGGAGTGGCTGACACGCCAGAAGGCTGTGCTGCCATTCAGCGAGACCTGGACCGGCTGGAGAGATGGGCAGGAAGAAACCAGATGCGGTTTAATAAGAGCAAGTGTAGAGTCCTGTACCTGGGAAGGAACAATCGGAAGTATCAGTACTGGCTGGGGGACGACCTGCTGGAGAGGAGCTCTGTGGAGAAGGACCTGGGGGTCAACAGGTTGACCATGAGCCAGCAGTGTGCCGTGGTGGCCAAGAGGGCTAATGGGTTCCTGGCGAGCATTAAAAGGAGTGTGGCCATCAGGTCAAGGGTGGTTATCCTCCCCCTCTACTCTGCCCTGGTCAGGCCTCATCTGGATTACTGTGTCCAGTTCTGGGCTCCCCGGTACAAAAAAGACAGGGATCTTCTGGAAGGAGTGCAGTGGAGGGCCACAAAGATGATACGGGGCCTGGAGCATCTTTCCTGTGAGGACAGGCTGAGAGACCTGGGTCTGTTCAGCCTGGAGAAGAGGAGACTAAGGGGGGATCTTATCAATGTCTATAAATATCTGAGGGGTGGGAGACAGAAGGATGTAGCTAAATTCTTCGCAGTGGTTTGTGGGGATAGGACAAGGGGCAATGGCCGCAAGATAGAACACAGGAAGTTCCGCACTGACATGTGAAAGAACTTCTTCACGGTGAGGGTGACGGAGCACTGGAACAGGCTGCCTAGAGAGGTTGTGGAGTCTCCTTCTCTAGAGATATCCAAGGCCCGTCTGGACGCCTACCTGGGCAGCCTGCTCTGAGGAACCTGCTTTGCAGGGGGATTGGACCCGATGATCCTTTGAGGTCCCTTCCAACTCCTACAGTTCTGTGATTCTGTGATTCAGACGTACAACAGAAAAATTCCTACTAAAACCTGACATTTTACATCACCAGACTGCTTAATCTCAGCTCCAGCTACCCAGTCTTCTTACTTAGTACCCTTTGATGTAATTGAGAATACTAACATACAACACTTCATATAGCTATGCTAAGCCCATTCATAGTGGAGGAGAAACAACAAATAAAACTAATTATTTATGACACCTATATTTTTATATATGAAGTGCTTCTGCAAGACCCTATCAAGTTGGCTTCTTTGATTACAATTCCCAGCAGCTGTGCAAGACATGACCTCTGTGTCACTTGATATTGACTCGTGGTGATTCACCACATCAGACAAGCTTAAAGTAAAACAGATACAAGACTTATCTAGGAAGAGAAGTCTTTAGGTACAACATAAGAGGCAAAAAATTACAAATAAGTAATCAGTTATGTTGGCATTTGCTATTGTTCATTTGATTTCTCCTTTGCTAAAGTTGTATAAGGGGCTTAGATACTTCATTATCTTCAGGTCTCAAGGACAGTCAGACATGGAGTAGCCTAAACAGCATTGGTAGCACTGGATATGGCATTTCTGTTAACAGAATAGCGCCTTTATTTATTTATTTATTTATTTGTTTATTTATCTATTTATTTTTTGCCTGCATGGTCTAAAAAGGGCTGTTGTGAGACCTAAGATAGGTGTTGGAGAGACTTTCTTCTGTACAGCTCCCAGAGAATAGGAATAAGTCACACATCTACAGTTGTCACAGAAGAAGTTATATACTTCACTCATAATAATTATGCCAATACATTTATTTATACAACACAATATATTTATTGATATGATGTAGTGATCTAACAAAGGTTAATCATAAATAAGACACTGAGTTAATGAGATTCAAGGTGGTATGATGTATCCATTATTTGCTGCATAGAGCGTTGGTTAAGTCAGACACATTAGGAAGACCCTCCTGTTGAAACATGAGGTTCAGAGTGCACCCCCTTGCTTTCTAAACTCCTTGAACCAAAGAGGTAAGGAGCCTAGGCACAGCTGAATCCATTCCTAGTCCCAGATGGGACAACAGTTATGTCTAATGTTTATATGTGCACAGACAAGGTAAGATATGATCTTTGAGAAGCTTACAAAGTTCAGCAAGCTATTAGTCACTTACTGAGGATCTGCTGCAGCAAGGAATCTCTGGTGAGGAATGAGGGACCTCTGCAGCAGGTGTGACCTTGAGAGTGGCCCTACTTAAGGGGAGATCCTGTCATGTAGCCCTCTGCTGTGCAGAAGGGCCTAAAGGGCTCTTGGCCTGCTCACTATTTATTATTAACATGGATTGCAACACCCCTGCCCCTCCTTCCCCATGTATCTCTTCTAAAATCTTGTAGCCCTTTACTGCAGTGTTCCAGTTTTATGATTTGTCCCACCATGTTTCTGTGATAGAAATTAGGTCTTAGTTTTCTAATTGCACCATGGTTTCCAACTCCTCCAGCTTGCTTTTCATACTCCATGTATTGGTGTTGAGGCACTTCAGCTGGGCTCTGAGCTGCTGCATCACCTCTTTAGAGGAGCCTCCCCTGACTCATTTGGGACAATTCACAGGTACTTTTCCCTGTTGCTTCCTAACGAGATGGGACCTAAGTTCACTGTCATTTCAAAGACGTAGAAATGTATTGTGCTTGATTCAGAGACACACTAAGGTCTGGACTGGCTTTTCAGGAAACAAGTCTCAAAAACTGAATGTCACTCCACCTGCTTTCAGGCCCACACTATCTGTTGCAGATATACATATAGCCCAACAGTCTTTGGGAGATCCAATCTGGCACATCCTTAGCTGCTTGATTATCTTTGAGAACCTGTCTCTGAATAAATGCCATTTCAAATTGATCCTTATGATAAGGAGCTGCAGAAAACAGGCTGTTTCATATAGCCAACAAGAATTGTATAGGAATTATAAAAGCAGAAACAGATTCCTTAGTACTGTCCACTTTTTATCTGTAAAATATCAGCATTTCAGAAAAAAAAAAAAAAATCAGTTCTGATTCTCATGTTGCAGTCCTTTTTTCCCCATTTATATTACTTTTTTTTTTAATTTTACTGTTTTTTTATGATTTTTATTCCAATTTTCTGTTACATTTAAAATCTTGTTATGAGGAACAAGGAATATACTCCACTTACGTGGAGATAAAACTTTATTATTACTACTATTAGTATTTCAGCATTCTAGTAATTTAATAGAACAGCAATAGAACAGAATGATAGAATCATTAGGGAGACCTAAAAAGACTTCGAAGATTAGCTGGTCTAACTGTCCCCCAACCACCGATGTCACCCACTAAACCATGTCCCTAAACACCAAGTCCAAACTTTCCATAAACAGCCCCAGGGATGGTGACTCCACCACCTCCCTGGACAACCCGTCCCAATGCCTGACCACTCTTTCTGAGAAGAAATATCTCCTAATTTCCAACCTGAACCTCCCCTGGCATAACTTGAGGCCATTCCCTCTAGTCCTATCACTAGATATCTGCGAGAAGAGGCCGAAACCCAGCTCCCCACGATTTCCTTTCAGGTAGATGAGAGAGCAATAAGGTCTCCCCTGAGCCTCCTCTTCTCCAGACTAAACAACCACAGTTCCCTCAGCCACTCCTCACAGGACTTGTGTTCCAGGCCCTTCTCCAGCTTCATAGCCCTTCTCTGGACACGCTACAGGGCCTCAATGTCCTTCTTGTAGTGTAGGGCACAAAACTGAACACAGTACTTGAGGTGCAGCCTCACCACAGCAGAATACAGGGGAACGATCTCCTCCCTGGTCCTGCTGGCTGCGCTATTCCTGATAGAAGCCAGGGTGCCATTGGCCTTCTTGGCCACCTGGGCAGACTGCCGGCTCATGTTCAGATAGGAGTTGACCAGCAGCCCCAGATCCTTTTCCTCTCTACAGCTTTCGAGCCTCTCTCCCTCAAGCCTGTAGCGCTGCATGGGGTTGTCATGGCCAAAGTGCAGGACACAGCACTTAGCCATGTTGAACCTCATCCCATTGGCCTCTGCCCATCGACCCAGCATGTGCTGGTCCCTCTGCAGGGCCTTCCTACCCTCCGGCAGATTGACACTTCCCCCCATCTTGGTGTCATCTGCAAACTTACTAAGGGTGCACTCAATTGCCTCATCCAAATCATCAGTAAAGATGTTAAAGAGGATGGGCCCCAACACTGACCCCTGGGGAACACCACTGGTGACCAGTCACCAGCTGGATTTCACTCCATTCACCACCACTCTTTGGGTTTGGCCGTCCAGTCATTTTTTAACCCATCAAAGAGAGTAATTGTCCAAACCATTGGCTGACAGGTTCTCCAGGAGAACACTATGGGAGGCCATGTCAAAGGCCTTTATGAAGTCAAATACAGAATAACCTCAGTACAGTTAAAACTATCAAAGAAAAAATGTGATTCCTTGATTCTGCCCCTCTTCTCTTAACTTTTGCTCAGCTGTCCTATGCCCCTATGAATCTAAGTCTCACTTCATCTTTTCTGTAGCCCTCCTTTAGGTGCTGCAAGGCTGCTACAAGGTCTCCCCGGAGTCTTCTCTTCTCCAGGCTGAAAAACCCCAGCTTTCTCATCCTGTCTTTATAGGAGTGGTACTCCAGCACTCTGATCATCTTCGTAATCCTCCTCTGGGCTTGCCCAATCAGGTCCATGTTTTTCTTTTGCTGGAGGCTCCAGATCTGAATGCAATACTCCAGGTAGAGTCTCATGAGAGAAGAGCAGAGGGTGAGAATCACTTCCCTTTAGCTGCTAGCTACATTTGTTTTGATGTAGCCCAGGATAGGACTGTCTTTCTGGGCTGCAAGGTCATGTTGCCAGCTTTTTTTTTTTTTTTTTTTTTTTAATCACCAATACTCCCTAGTCCTTCTATACAGGCTGCTCTCAATCCACTCATCACCCAGTCTGTATTTTTATTTGGGCTTGTCCCAGCCCAGACACAGGAACTTATACTTGTCTTGGTTGAACTTCATGATAAGTCCTGAAACGCTGGCCAACATCATCTGTGTCCTTTATTTTAACAAAGTTGAAATTGTATTTCCTGAGCTGCATCTACACTGCCATCCCATTTTAGGCTTGGACGCTCAGTTACTACAACTGCATCTACTTTAAAAAAAAACATATTAGTACTGCATGTTAAGACATATTAAGACATACTAAGACAAACCCTCTTCTATATGTTAGTCATTTGTCTAGAAGCAACTGTTAAATGCCCATTGCATCAGAAAATCCATGATTACTTCTCTTGTTCACAATAACTATAATTAGGTCACGTTACAAAGTACTGCATTTCTTTTTGGAGTTAAGTTTTTTAGAAGCTTTACATCTCTTCCATTCCAAAGCTTCCCTTGCTTTTCACAGAGCAAACAGGCACTTGGAAGATGTGTATGACTGACGTGGTTAGCCCTTGTCTGGAAGATGTGGATAGCAAAGGTAATCAGTGATGCAACTAGGCCATATAGTGTGAGCTGTCAAGAGTGTGTGGTGCCCCAGAGGGTGATAACAGGAAATCTACAGCTTTGTAAACTTCTTTGCCCTTATTTTTCTTATCCACACACAGACAATTCATTGTTCAGCAAGCTGAATTAAATGAAACCTTACTTTGCTATTCTTGAATACTTATTCTCCCAGTACACTATAACATCTGTTTTGCTTGGTTTCAATTCCTTTAGGGAAAAAAAAAAAAAAAAAACAAAGAATATACACAGTGCACTGGAGACTGGAGTACTGAAACAATAAAAGAAAAAGAAAATGGTGCAGTCATCTCAGAACAGGATACCTAACAAAGTCAACTTAGAGTAAAAACATGTAGTTGTAAAAACAATTACATTATGTTCAACCAAACCACTATCTGAAGATACATAGTCTCCTTGCTAGTGAAAAAAGCCTCTCAGTATTAGGCTAAAATACATAGAAAAGAAATATTGGTTCTTGGAAAATGTCTTACTCAAGACATTTGATGACACCAGTGTCACCAGGTTGGTGACAGCAAAAATAATTCTTATTTGTCTGATGAAAAATAAAAGTTTATTATTATAATAATATTCTGAAAAATACTCTGGAGAAAGTGTCTGTGTTATATATTTGGGGATGAATTTATAGTATTGTACTGTATGTATTTTATTGTATCTTATTTTACTGTATTCTATTTTTAACTTAAAGACCAAAAATTCTTGTTGTAACTCAGCCAGTGTTACTTCTTTATTGATCTAGATTGTATTTTCCACATCATAAGGCGGACTTTGCTTGCAAGAATCCATGTAATACTTTGCTGTATTCAAAGTCTTGTATGGGCAAAAAATGAGCCACTTTACATATGGAACCAATAACTTTTTCTTTGCCAAATAATACAGTAACAATCTAAATCAAATTAAAAAAAAAAAAAAGGCAAACAATTATCACTGTATTCTGGCTGCAATGGGATACACTTATAGTTAGGAATACAGTTAGAGCTGAGGTCCATAAATATGCTACTATCTACTGTGGGGATTATGATGAGTTTTCCAAGTCTTTAATTTTTGCATGGAGGAGTGTTGATGGTTGGGATTTTATCTTTCTTGGTCTTGAATTTGCTTGGGTCTACTTTTATGTTTCCTAACACAGTTTGATTACATTCTGTCTCTTCACTGATTCTCTTGCAGGTAAAGTTTGATTATCTTAACCTGTTTGTTATTCATTTAAATTGCTTCTTTCAGCCCCAGTTAGCATAAAGACCTTTTGTGTGTTATGTAATTACTGCTTAGGTTTATTAGATCTTTATCACAGAGCTAAGCAAAAACAAGATATTCAATAGCAATTGATCACTAGACAGTTGTTAAAATTAGCTCAGGATAAGACAAGTCCAGACAAATTCAGAGATGCCCCCACTCCCTGCTAGGTCAATAAAAAGTCTTTGGCCTGTAAAGGGAGAAATCGTATTTGCTTGGATACAACCTTTCTGAAAAAGAGACTCCATGCCCACAAGATGACCAAAAAGCCATGTGCTTGCTACAAAGGAAGAAAAGATTACCAAAAGTGTGATTTCTTCTTATCATATACTGCAAAATTAAGCCAGTCCTTCTGAGAAACAA
Organism: Stictonetta naevosa; assembly: GCA_011074415.1. Taxonomy (NCBI): domain Eukaryota; kingdom Metazoa; phylum Chordata; class Aves; order Anseriformes; family Anatidae; genus Stictonetta; species Stictonetta naevosa. The sequence continues at coordinate 50,159,309 of CM021697.1, forward strand.
ACCATTTAAAGAATAACGTGAGCCAGAATATAATATTTAGGTCCAATTTAGGAGTTATTTCTAGTCATATATACTATATTCATCCCATTAACTGCTGCTGTGCAATAGCCGTCTGGGTTTAAGAGCCTGAAGAGCTGCCTTTATTAATGTCAGTATCTCCTTGGGTATTTTTTAAAATTAAATTTCATTTCATTAATCTGTAGCCTCATTGGTAGAAAGTTAGTCAGTTAATGCACTAAAAGATTCAGTAAATTCTGTTCTTGAAATTAAAAAACAAACAACAGCAAAGAATGAATGAATGAAGGCAAAGCACACCACTGTCTATTGATCACATTTGTTCTAGAAACCTGTTATTTCCTAAAATTTAAGATGCAGACAACCTTGTCTGGTCTGTACTTCAGCTGAGATGCAGATATAAAATTATTTTTGAGGTATTTTTCATGCAATTTTGTGGGAAGATTAAAACAATTAATATTTCAGGTTCTGAAATTTCAGGTTCAGGTTTCATAAGTTTCCATATTTATGGGAGACGGTGTTTTTAGCAATATACAAGTCCATATTTGTCAATTTGTTTTTTACCATTGCTGCTAATTTTAGGATTTTACAGAAAAGCAACCAAACAACTGTGGTTGTGCAATGAGATGGGACTTATGAATATTCTGTAGACACAAGGCAATTAGTGAATAAATGGACTAGGGAAAAAATAAGATTTTTCTCAACAGTGATTTTGAATGGGTGGTATTGAAGTCTTTTCAGGCAGATTTTCTGTGGAGATTGTGGGTGGTACAGGGAATTACACCAATACAATGGAGGGAGCACTAAACGTACTCTGTGTAGGAGTAGAGTACTGCTGCTCTGTTCTCTGTGTACATACAGAAGGACCAATTGAGAGGAAGCCATAAAGAAATGTAGAGTCAGGCAAGCTTATAAATTATTCTGTGTTTTAAGAGGAAGGCTTAAAAATAAAACAACCTGCAGTGGAGAGACAAGAATCTGCTAGATTTATTTACAGATTTATACATAGATTAACAATTATGAATACAAAGTTTGGGGCATCCTTACAAGTTACTGTCTAGCTTGAAGGTGACTCCTTTACATTTTATTCTACAACTGAAGAGTTGATTTGGATCCAAAACCAAATAAAGCAAAATTTATTAAAGATAGATTAAGGGTTATTAAACCCAACTTGCTACCTCTTGCTACATCATGACACAAAAAACACCAAGATTATCAGAAAAGTGTCACAATATCTGTTTCCTTTCCTTCCTTAGGCCTGGCACCAGCTGAAGGGAACTAAATTTATGGTCTGAGCCATTACAGATGTTTTTATATTCTTATAATTACATAACATGGCCTCAAAATAAAGTAAATCAGAGAAAACAAAGGTAACTGCTATCAAATTATGATCTGTGAGTTTGGTGAGATATACTTGTCCTGAGTAGGTTTCAGAATATAAAGAATTTTCTAGCTGTGGGAAAGGGAATCTCAGGAAAGTCATTTTGGTAGGTAAGGAGTTTCTACAGAAGTCATGGAAAAATACTAAATCTACTCTATTCCTCTCAGATTTAATCATAATTAAAAATAAATAAATTTTACTAATTATCAAGTAAATGCTGCTCAGCTGTTTTCTGATAAACTTACACTGAGTAACTTTGCTGTATTAACTAATTCATCTATCTACTAAGCAGATATGTCTAGGTTAAACACCCACCTTTTTTTTTTTTTTTTTTTTTAATCTTTCAATTGTCTTCTACCCTTGCTACCTTCTACCTCCACAAAAGCAAACTGCAAATGCCTTACTTTCTTTTTTTAAGAAAAAAAAAAAAAGAAAATGTATTTTGTACCATATAGATTGATGTTGTTCAGTCAAAAGTGCACACTTCAGTGACAAAAACATATTTCTCTAGCTAGTAAAACTAGTTTCTACTGCACTAAAATATTGGTATTTTGAGATACAAACAAGTGTCATCTACACTGCATATTGTTGTCCTTAATGTCTAGCTAAAGAGTCTATCAGATTTCAAAAGAAGTAATCTTAACAACATGTGACCTGATGGATAATTGGTGTGTATCAAATGAAAATCCTCTTCCAAAAAGCCCCAAAATTTAGTCAGTTCTAAGCACTGATCAGGTTTCTTTTTGCTGGGAAAAAAAAAAAAAAAAAGTCATCCATTGTCTCACTTACTTTTTGATATGAGAAAGTTGTGTTACCAAGTTGTAAAAACAGCACTTAACACACTAGAGAACCTTAAAATTGTAAAAGCTCTTTTGGGTCTATCTATTTTTCTTGCAGCTTATTTTGCATCTGGAACACAAGTCCTGTGAGGAGTGGCTGAGGGAGCTGTGGTTGTTTAGTCTGGAGAAGAGGAGGCTCGGGGGAGACCGTATTGCTCTCTCCATCTACCTGAAAGGAAATCGTGGGGAGCTGGGTTTCGGCCTCTTCTCGCAGATATCTAGTGATAGGACTAGAGGGAATGGCCTCAAGTTATGCCAGGGGAGGTTCAGGTTGGAAATTAGGAGACATTTCTTCTCAGAAAGAGTGGTCAGGCATTGGGACGGGTTGTCCAGGGAGGTGGTGGAGTCACCATCTCTGGGGCTGTTTATGGAAAGTTTGGACTTGGTGTTTAGGGACATGGTTTAGTGGGTGACATCGGTGGTTGGGGGACAGTTAGACCAGCTGATCTTGGAGGTCTGTTCCAACTTTAATTATTCTATGCTTCTATGATTCCAAGTATTCTGATTTTTTTTTTTTTTTTTTTTTTCAGTATGAATAGATAGAGCAATTCCTGAAGGACATCAATGCCATCAATATCAAACTTAGTTTAGGAAATAAATTTTACCAACAGAAACATTCCAGAATTCAGTGGGAATACTATTTACATTGGCTAAGGTTGAAGCTTTGTTTATAGTGAAGACTTAGGAATAACTAAACATATTATACATATTTCTTATAAGTAAAAACTAAATATTTTATATATATTACTTATATTTATTATTATTATATATTTAGGAATAACTAAATATATTATATAATTATATAACTGAAGTGATGCATATTCAGTCAACATATTTATTACATGTAATTTTTATAAGCTGAATCATATGTTGAGTTGCGGAAAGGAGGAAACTCTCTCTTGAAGTGGGAGATGCAGGTTGTGGAAAATCTTCCACAGTGGCAAAGGTCTAAACTGTTAGTTCCTTAAGCCTCTCAGAGGGACAAAAAGAAGACCTGTACTATAGTTTATTCAGAAAAAGAGCTGGAGGTTAACGGAGAACAAATTCCATGCAGACAAAGAAGTTAAGTGATGAGAACACTTCTGTGAAAGTATGTTGATATATTTTCTATGCATAATAATAAAGAGATGATCAGTTGAAACCCATGTTCTGGCGAAGACTTCCCTCTATCAGATTCTTCCAGCATATAATTTATCAGTGAAAGAAAATCTAAATAGCATGCTAGAGAATGACCTGCCTGGACATTTGGTGTTGTAAAAGCAAAGCAAAGACAAACAAAACAAAAATTGAGATTCAAAGATATGTGTTTGACTGAATATCAGTTATTTTCAGATTGAAGTGAAACATGAGAATCAAGGAAGAAAACCCTGACTTTGTGACACATTATAAATCACTTCATTTCTACTTTTCAGACTAAATAATGCATCAAGGGCATTACTCTGACTTACAAAAGTTCTAATCTAAGACATGAGGTTTAAGAACATATTTTAACTGCTGCTATATATACGTCAAGGGTATTTGAATAAAGATAGGCTCGAGAAGAAACTATCCAAATCTGGCCATATGTTCCTTTTCTTAAGGAACACTGTAACAGAATTCATACATAAAATGTTGAAGGAATGGAGGGGGGGGGGGGGGGAAGTTTCTAAAGCTTTTGTGTAATTCAGATTTTGAACTTGCAAAACAACTCTTAGCAAGTAGTTTTGTCTACTTTGTGAATCTCCAAAATCTGAATAATATAAAGGACTTAATATTACCTACAAAGTTCAGATGTTACAGAAACATGTAGATTCCCCAAACAGGAAATTAGTAAGGTAATTCGGAGTTTGGGCAACAAAGGTCCAGCAGAGGAATTTAAGTTAATATGTTACCAGACAGTGACAGCAAAAAAGGCAGAGCATGTACATTCAGAGAAAACAGAAGCTTTGTGTCCAGAACTGGATGAAAATATCACTTTTTCCTCCCCTTTTCTTCTGGAAATGCCTTTCATATAAATTTTAAAATTTTAACACTTTTATTCAGAAACTGGACTATCTTTACTAATAACTTTGCCTTATTTAATGCACCAAGAACAGAAGTAGAAGTTAACTGAAGAAAGATAAATATTAGCTAATCATCTGATGGAAAGGAAGTACTTCAGCAGGTTTCTTAGAATATAATGGGAGGGAATTTGCAGAGGAAGAATTTCCAGTGTATTCTGAGAAGCCCACTATACTGAAGTTTTAAATCAGAAGTCTGTTGGAAGAGATAGACTCCCCCCCCCCC
>CM021697.1:50170036-50192444 GCA_011074415.1 Stictonetta naevosa
TGCTTTCTTTGTTGCTTAGTAGAACAAAGGTAGAACCATTTTCTTCCTGCTTAGCAGTTCTCTGGCCTGCTTAATGATTTCTTTAAGACCAAACTCTCCTATTTCCAGGAAATTTCATAGAATCTAAATATTACTTATAGGTCATGAAAAAGCTTAAGAATCACTTCCACACTAAGTTTCAATTTGTGGAATAGTTTGAAAGCTTTCATTTGGAAGCATAAGAGTGAAAATCACATTTCTTTCTCTCTTTCTAATGACAGAGGGAAAAGAGATGGGAAACATGTTGATACTTTACCTGCTAATCCAAAAGTTTGCTTATATTTTATAATTGCATTCCATCCCTTGGGGTGACTTTCATCATGCATAAGAAAAGGTCAATCTTCTATTGTTAAAGAGTGTGAGAAAGATTTGTGTTTGACAACTCAGGGACACAGGGACACAGAGAGAGATTCTAGTGCCATTGCACAGAGTATATCAGTGTTTAACTTTGAGACATTTAGATCTCATCCAATGCATAAGGGGGATGAAAAAATGTAAGAATTAAATGCAGAAGTTGCAAATTTGAGTAGGTAGCTCTACATCAAGCACTGGTACCACTATGGAGAGTGGTTTTGTTCCTACCACAAAGTGGTCTAAAAGTGCTGTCTAATGAAGGAAAAGCTGTCTCCTGAAGTTCAAATTTACTATTCTTATCCCTCTTCAATAGTATTCTAATGTGGGTCGTGCTCTGAAAAGGGAAGCAGTGGTCAACCTCTTCTAAAACAGATGGAAAAGAAATTGCAACACTTTTAGCAGTCATTATAATGGTTAGATGAGAATCTGGAAAATTGTTCAAAATCTTCATCATTCAGGATGGGGTGGAGTGGGACAAATGTTCTTTCATCATTAAAAACTTTCCTCTTTAATTAGCTGAGAATGTGTGCTCTTGCACCTCCAGAAAATAATGTTGCATTTCAAATGAATAATGAAATACTTTAATGAATAATGAAATACTTTATTCATATGGAGAATTCAAGTGTAAACATGTTTCTGCCTGTCCCCAAGCCATATAAGTAAAAGGAAGAGAACTGTTTTCATATTCTTGCTGTAAAGAGTGATTTATGAAGTATGTTAAATAGTTGATGGATTCAAAAGTTTTGTCATAATCATCCTTTTATTGTTTTGCTCATGCTTTCTCTACCACAAAAGCCATTAAGGTTTTTTTTTTTTTTTTTTTTTTCATATAACCAGCTTTAATAAGAGGGATTAAAACCGTCTTCATGTGCACACACACACACACACACACACACAAAGAAAAAATAATAATTAAAAAAAAAAAAAAAAGACATAAATTAAAATGCTAGATGTTTAATGCTCTCTGGCATTTCCTGGTATGGAACTGACATTGTTTACTTCTCCTTAGTCATGCTTTGAAGAAAAGCCTTAGTCACCACTGATTTTTTATTTTTTTTTTATCCCATACTTAAAATTCTGAAAACCTCATGCATTAAGCAGTGGAGGTGAAAAAAACAGAATTTTTGAGGGAGATAAACAACCAGTCTTGCTTCATTAAGACAATAACATTTCTCAGCAGTCACAGAAGCTGAAGTTTGTAGTACCCTCAGAAATTTGCATGTGGAAAAAAAAATAGATGCTTAAAATATGTATGTACTTGAAAATCTTACAGTATCTGTGCATCAGTTCTGAAAATTGCAGTCTCTCTTGGAACTGGACTTAAGTGGGGTTTATCCACATGCTTTGTGTACCAGGAATTACATCCATCACTCGTCCTTGTTCCCTTCTGCCTTTTAGCTTTGCACATTTCATTGCACACAGATAGGTAGTATGCCCTAGAGATAGGAGAACTACATCTATGCATAAAGCCATGACAGTTTATATTTTATGTTTTTGTACCAAATGGGGAAGAGGCTCCAAAATTAATCATAATGAAGATGAACTATTTATCAAACATTCTCAAAGAAGGGTTCCAGATCCACAACTACTGCTATGACTTTAAGGAGAAATAAAAATCCCCTGAAGCTTGTAATCTTTGCAGCAGAAATTCTGAAAGATATTAAAAAGTTAAAAAGAGTTGGCAAGGAGGAAAGAAGCACTGAGTATTGATTTGAAATACAAACTTTCTTATTTCCCTCAGTGGAGGTTGCTGAGAAGTAGTTGTAAATCTTCACATCTATTTCACAATCCTCTGGAACCTGTCATATTAAATAACCAACAACAACAACAAAAGAAAATTGGCTTTGAAGAAATAACAGTAATAGTTTTTCTGGTTGTCTGTCACTTTATTTTGATGAGAAATGTAAGTCTTGCAGATTTGATAAACTGTACAGTGTTTCAAAAACTGCAATTTTAAAGCTATCATGCATATAAAACCAATGGCACTGCCCAAAAAGCAATATATAAGTAGTGATATAAGTGTTTGCTAGTGATTAAAGAGGAAGATAAATCAGAGTGAAGAATGTCTACCATACAATAATATAAGTTTCTGCAGTGATGAGTACCTCAGTGCCATTTCTGCAGGATCTATTAAATGCACAGTATTTTTAAAGTATGAATTACTTTGAACAATGTTGATTTACACATTGACATACTTTTCACAAAAGCTTAACAGCTAATGAGTGACAAGTGTTGATTACTTTATACAGACAAATACATTGAGAAAACATAAAATACAGAATACCATATTCAAAGGAAAACACCTAACAAGTGCAGCCCAGCAGCCCAGCCCCAAGTGACCAAAATTCTCACTGCATTAATTAAAATAAGCCCAATTATGTGATGGTTACATATGTATTGGCTTGTTCATTAGTTATAGTGCAGGCAAAGTAGAAAGAGATGTCTGTCTAAGAAACAGTACAGAATTATCAGTAAATGCCATTACCTAGAGAAGGAGATTTCCTGTAGTTGCAATTGTACACTTCACATTTATAAACTAGTTGTCTTTAAACAGGATAATTTCTCACAAAATGTTGTGTGTCATTTACAATTAAATATCAGAAGCTTTGTGAAAATGTTTATAACTATATTGGGCATACTCAGGGAATGCACTTTTAAATAATAATAATAAAAATATTTTAAATAATAAAAATAATAATAAATACATAATAATAATAACTATTAGTATTATTTTATGACAGTTATTTCATGCATCCTTGTTTTTTGTAGATAAACAACATCCATCATACTGTAGCAAGGGAGCTACTGCATTGAACAGATACTTCTTAATCTCTTTATTTGATTGTACTGGGAGCTGTATACATCATCTATGACAAATGCACCTTTAGGACTAGCAGAATTAGAACATTTAATGAAAGTTAAAATGCTGTGGTTTGCTGCACTTATTTGAAACTTGCAATAAAGATAACACAGATGTGTCATTACTTGTTAAATTTTAGAAATTGTAAGAAAATGGTTCTTAAAATTACACAAGTATTGGGAAATATTTAAATTGTTTCTAATCCGATATGTCACATTAAAGAGAATTCAATTTTTTGTTTTGCTGGACAGTTAAAATATTTCAGGATTTTTTTTTTATCCTACACTGGAAAAGAATAAATATATGCAATGTCAATATAAAATTGGTCAATATATTCAATTTTTGCTTAGTTAAGTCACATAAAAACATTCAGGTTAATGGCTGTTGAATCTTGTGGGCTCGTAGCATTTCCATTTTGGAGCTTTATTCCCATTGTCAATGAACTAGGATATCTTCCTAGACTATATCTTCCATACTACTTTATGCTGACTCAATTCATTCAAGAAAGCTAACCCATGGGACTCTTTAAATCAGACGCTATAACAGTGAAGTATATACTACTGTGATTAAATAAATATTTTCTTTTTCTTCATCAAAAGTCAGACCAATACAGTCAGAAAAGGTCCAAAACAACATTTTAATTTCTCAGACACAAAGGATATTTATTTTGACAAAACTGAAATGCTCACAACATTCAAAATAATTGATTTAGATAAACCATATTTCAGTCAGAAGGAGGGTTCGGCAGGTTTTCAACCAGTTCCAAGCATGGAGGGAAGTTCCCTTACACATAGAAGTCTCAAGACACTACATTGTACTCATCTTCTGGAGGCAGCTTTTGTTCTGGGAGCAGAACCTCTGCTGCCCCACACAGACCTGTACCTTAACTTGGGCTAAGATTATATGAGCCCAACCTGGCTCACTTAGGGATGCTCTGCTATATCTGTGTATTTTTTCAGTGTGCTGTGCAGGCAATTGATTGACTGCACAGCACATTGACTAGTAAATTTTCGTAATTAATTTGATCCCCTTCCTTCGGGACCAACCTGAAAACATACTATGTTCCAAGATCCTTTTGATTAGTTTTCCATATGTAGTGTTTAGTTTTCCATATGAGAACTTATTGCAAAATTGCTCTTGCAAAATTCAAGCTTTGAAAATATTTCTTTTTGAACAGATTCCAATGAAAGCACATTCTACTTTTTCTTCACTACTTTGCAAAGGTATTCATGATCAGAGGGTGAGAATCCTAGTATAGCTTTTTGAACTGTAAGACATCTACCGGCAGAAGACAATTGAGCCAAAAATGAACCCTAACTTGTAAATCCTTCTTTTGATGTCACATGCCTAGCTCCTTAACCAAAACCAGAAAAGCAGTACAATTAATTTGGTAAGTTTGGAGGTCCAATCGTAACTTTTGCTCCCCCCAACAAACAAACAAAAACACAAAAACAAACAATCAAACAAACAAAACTAACAGGATTATTGTTTTTTTTCTCTTTTTTTTTTTTTCATGTGTGTGTGTGTGTCTTAGAAAATAATGATATCATTATGCATTCCAGCTTTCTAGGGCAGAAATTTATATACATATCTTCAATCTAAATAAAAGATGGATTATGGATTATCATTATAGCATTTGAAATCCTCATGAGGGGGAGCAGAGATGGACATGCTGATGACTTCTCTGTGGTGACCACTGATAGGACATGAGAAAACAGCATAAAGCTGCATCAGAGAGATTCAGATTAGTTGTTAGGAAAAGGCTCTTCACTGAGAGGGTGGTCAGGCACAGGAACAGGTTCCTCAGCGCAGTGGTCATGGCACCAAGCCTGCTGAAGTTCAAGAAGCATTTGGACAACGCTCTCAGACACATGGTCTGATGTTTGGGTAATCTGTGTGGAGGCAGGAGTTGGACTTTATGGCCCTTGTTATATTTCAGTTCCAATTCCCCTTCCACTTATATTCTATGATCCTATGATAAATAAGTGCATTTGGTTCCTTGTATGTATAGTTGACTAAGTGTCTCTCAGTTTCTGAATATTTAGTGACAAGCACTAAGTATTAAGAAGGTACTAGAGATAGTCCTAGATTTTTTAAACTTTCAGAATATTTTATAGAGAATTTGCGAAATCTATCTATCTTGGAATCATAGGAGGATAATTAAAACTGATGAGCATTTAATAGAAACTATAGAAAGGATTTTCTTTACACAGTAAATTAACAACAACAACAACAAAAGAATAAAATCAAAAGATGTTTTTAAAATCAGTTCGGTTCACATCTGTAGGATTTGAATATTTTGTCTAAATGACTTGAAACATTATTTTATTTTTAATATTTGTACTCATAAACAGATTCACAACTCTAAAGAGACCACTATTTTTCAGTAATGCAGTAAAAGAGCTCAAGCCCCATGCTTTTAATACTCAATTCTTAGTTTTAATATACTGAGAAATGTTACTCATAATCCTAATTGTGGCAGAGCAAATCCTTTCAAACTGTAATGTGTGACATCTGAATGAAGGAAGATATTCAACTGATGTTGTGTGGATTCTCCTGTTTTACTATTTCACGTAAGAGCAAAAATCCCTCTTGTTCATAAGGAAATTCAGTTTTGCTGGGAAAGCAAAATCAAGAGTGATGTTCATTTGATATACATTTAGTCAGACCTACACATCTTGAAAACAAATAGCTACTTTGCCCTTTTAATTTAGTGGGAATATCTATTCTCTCTATATTTCTATAGCATTTGTGCTGAAGTATCAAATACATATAATGGGAAAAAAGGTCACGTTGGATAAACAGGATAAATGTACTTACTAAGTACTGGTCCAGAAAATCCTATTCTCACAAAGGAGATTAACTCTAGCTGTCTGATGCCTTTTATTAGGCAATATCAAACCTTGTACTTCTTATATATGGTTAACCTTTATATTGACATTTCCTTCCTCAACTGACCATGACAAAATATCCTGGGAACTCATATTATCTCCAGTGCAGAATCATCCTGTAGTAATAACTTATGCACTCCTAGCTTCCATATACCATTACCATGAGATATGTACACATGCTATTATGCTTCATTTTAGATCTTCAAAGCTTAGTCCACCTTAAATTCTTCAATATTCCAGGAAGAAAAATCCTTAGATATGTACATGTAACTGTACATGCATCACATAGCACGGAATCGCTGAGTATCCTTTTGTCTTTCTGCTAGGTGATATGAGATGTCTGAAGCCATGGAATTCATACAAGATGCTGGGACAGAACCTGCACATAAGATATCATACTTAATTTTCAAACACAAAACAAGCTTGTCTTTAATCAGACGAACTTGTCTTTAATCATAAGAACATGCATGGTTTCCCTCTTTTTAGTAATGTCAGCATAAGAGTTAGGTCATGCCTCCAGTATCAGTTCAAACTATATAACTAAATATGACTATACTATAACCACTTCAGATTTTTTTATTTTATTTTTTTATTTTTTTTGGCCAACAAAGATTGGCTTGTATCTATTTAACATTCAAAACTTGCTTTTAGGCTTAAATAAAAAAGACCTTCTAGATTACAAGACAGCGATTATTGGAGATGCACAACAGCATTTTTTTTAGAATGAGATTGTGTACTTAGTATTACTGGTTTCTTGTTTACCAAGGAATCATATTTTTAATGAGACTTTTAAGGGATGATCTAGTCTTGCTTCTCATACCTTTTCCAATGGTGTCTACTAGAAAGGTACAAGGACTGAGATTCTTTCAACCACACTATTGCAATTCCAACTGTATCCTGGGATGCATCAAGCATGGCATTGCTAGTCGGTCGAGGGAAGTTATTGTCTCACTCTACTCTGCACTGGTGCAGCCTCACCTCAAGTACTATGTGCAGTTCTGGGCACCACAGTACAAAAAGGACATTAAACTGTTGGAGAGTGTCCAGAGGAGGGCGATGAAGATGGTGAAGGGCCTACATAGGAAAACACATGAGGAGCAGCTGAAGTCACTGGGCCTGGAGAAGAGGAGGCTGAGGGGGGACCTTGTCACGGTCTACAAATTCCTCGCAAGGGGGAGTGGAGAGGCAGGAGACCTTTTCTCCATAAACACCAGTGATAGAACCCACAGGAATGGGGTTAAGCTGAGGCAGGGGAAGTTTAGACTAGACATCATGAGGAGGTTCTTCACAGAGAGGGTGGTTGTGCACTGGAACAGGCTCCCCAGTGAAGTAGTCACTTCACCGAGCCTGTCTAAATTCAAGAAGAGATTGGACTGTGCACTTAGTCACATGGTCTAAACTTTTGGGTAGACCTGTGTGGTGCCAGGAGTTGGACTTGATGATCTTTATGGGTCCCTTCCAACTCGGGATATTCTATGATTCTATGAGTCTATGAATTCCAAGGAGATCAGTCATGGCCCTTGCTCTATGACTAGACTAAGCATGGTGCAAAAGCAGAGCAAATACATTATAGACCTACAGTGATTGTAATTGAATCATGTTTATGTGCATGTGTGTGTGAAAGGTCTTAGAAAGGGAACAAGAGGCACTAAATATACACAAAAAGACAAACAGGGAGATACAAAGGAAGTACTGGTTGGCCTGGCCAATGACCAAATATGGGGAGCATGAACTTATACCAAGCTAATCATTTTCAGGTATCTTCTACTCCTAAAAGAGTTTTAGCAAGGTTTTAACAAGGAATTTGAAAGGGAAATTGGGTGAGTTTTATGAATGTTTACAGGAAATTACTCCCAAGAGTAACAAGCAAAACACAATCCAACAGCGATGGAAACAAAGTTCAAAGGCCAGCTGAAGGCATATATTGACTTATTAAAACTGAAAAAAGCATCAGCAAGAGTAAAAAGCTGTGTCTCACTTTAATTATGGAGACCAGCAAAATATATTGGGGGTCATATAGAGGGTGAGGACAATGACTGGATTCAGTGAGAAGAGTGATATGGGTAGGCAGCAGGATGCAGAAGCATCTTTTACCTAAGGAATCTGTCCTATATTAGGAAGACAGCCGATTCTGAGGTAGTGAAATGCTGGTGAAATACTAATGCATTTTCTCATGCTGGTTGTAGTTCTTTTTAGAATGTTGTATGATAGAACATGAGCAAGGAAGCTCACTCGAGATTTATACATGTAGTACATTGGTGGTGCCATCTGCTCACCTTCTGTACTGCACTGAATCCCACAAAGCTCAATTTTCAATGAAGTGTAAGTGTCACTTTTGGAATGCATACAAACACCAGAGTATAGCACAATTTCATATCGCAATTATGTGCAAAACCTGTTCCAAAAGCCCAGTCTATGTTCCAGAAAATATTTGATACATTTAAACACGGACATTTAAGAAGGGACTGAAAACAGGTCTTTTTTCTCTGACTTTTTTTTTTTTTCCCCCACAAGTCTTACTTTAAAACACCTCCCTCATGCAGATGAACACTGCCCAAAAGCTCTGGGAAGGCCTGAGTCTAGGCCAGAAACCTGAGCCAATGCTCCTGCAGTAGGAGGGAGGCTTGCACAACAACACAGGAGCTGCAGACCCCTTCAGACTTGTCTAGATCTTTCATTTAATGGACAGAAAGTCAGCAGACTGGATTGTATGAAAGGATGTAGTTTGATTGGAGTGTGATAAGCAAGAAAACAGCAAGCAAGACATTAGGAAGGTGTTGAAGGGGATGACAAAAAGGGGACTAGAAAATTCCAGGGAATGTAAATACCGTGTGAAAATTTGTCATGGTTTAACCCCCAGCAGGAAGCTAAGTACCACACAGCTGCTCACTCATTCTCCCAAGCTGGGATGACAAAGAGAATCGGAAAGGTAAAAGTGGGAGAATTCATAGGTTGACAACATTGAAACAACAGTTGCAATGAAACAGTTTCAACGAAACAACAACAAAAACTGCGCCTGCAAGGAAAGCAAACCAAGGAATGTATTCACTACTTCCCATCGGCAGGCAGGTGCTCAGCCACTTCCAAGAAATCAGGGCTCATCATGCAGAGTAGTTTCTTGGGAAGACAAGTGCCATCACTCCCAACATTCCCCCTTCCTCCTTCATTACCTCAGCTTTATTGCTGAGCATGATGCCATACAATATGGGACATTCCTTTGGTTAGGGTGGGTCAGCTGTCCTGGCTGTGTCCCCTCCCAGCAATTTGTGCACCCCCTGCCTCCTCTCTGGCAGGGCAGCACAAGAAGCTGGAAAGACCTTGGCTCATTGCAAGCACTGTTCTTCAACAATTTGAACATGGGTGTGTTATCACCACTATTTTCATCAAAAATCCAAACCACATCATTGTGTGAGCCTTTACAAAGAAAACTAACTCTATTCTGGCCAAAACCATGACAAAATTTAAGATAGTTGGCTGGGAGTATATTTATCTGGTGCTATCAAAAGAACTTTTATTTATTTATTTTTGATCATGGGGAGGTTTACTCGGCACCTGGTCTGATGGCTGTTTATGGGCCCCACCTGTCTCAAGCTGGGAAATAGATCCTACCCCAGGAGCTGGCAGGGCTCATCAAGAGGGCTTTAAACTAAGTATGAAGGGGGACAGGGAGGAGATATCAAGAGATATGAGCCTGGGGGAGCAATGCCAAGGTTGGGGGTGAGGGTAACAATATAACTGAAGTGCATCCACACCAATGCACACATCTTGGGCAAAAAACAGGAGGAGCTGGAAGCCATTGTGCAGCAGGAAAATTGTGACCTAGTTGCCATCATTGAAACATGGTAGGACTACTCCCATGACTGGAGTGCTGCAATGGATGAGTACAAGCTCTTCAGAAGGGACAGGCAACTAAGAAGGGGCATTGGCATGGCTCTATATTAGAGAGTGCTTCTATGTTGTTGAGCTCAGAGTTCAGAATCACAGAACCACAGAATCACAGAGTCACAGAATCATCTAGGTTGGAAGAGACCTCCAAGATCATCAAGTCCAGCCTCTGATCCAACACTAACAAGTCCTCCACTAAACCATAGCACTAAGCTCTACACCTAAACATCTTTTAAAGACACCCAGGGATGGTGACTCAACCACTTCCCTGGGCAGCCTATTCCAATGCCTAACAACCCTTGCCATTAACTTCTTCCTTGTATCCAACCTAAACCTCCCCTGGCACAACTTTAGCCCATTCCCCCTCGTCCTGTCACCAGGCACGTGGGAGAAAAGACCAACTCCCACCTCGCTACAGCCTCCTTTAAGGTACCTGTAGAATGTGATAAGATTGCCCCTGAGCCTTCTCATTTCCAGACTGCACAATCCCAGCTCCCTCAGACGCTCCTCGTAAGACTTGTTCTTCAGACCCCTCACCAGCTTTGTTGCCCTTCTCTGGACTCGCTCAAGCACCTCGATGTCTTTCTTGTAGCAAGGGGCCCAAAACTGAACACAGTACTTGAGGTGCGGCCTCACCAGAGCCAAGTACAGGGCGACAATCACTTCCCCAGACCTGCTGGCCACACTCTTTCTTATGCAAGCCAGGATGCTGTTGGCCTTCTTGGCCGCCTGAGCACACTGCTGGCTCATATTCAGCCGACTATCACCCAACACTCCCAGGTCCTTCTCTGCCAGGTAGCTTTCTAATCCCTCATCTCCCAGCCTGTAGTGCTGCTTGGGGTTGTTGCGCCCCAGGTGCAGGACCCGGCACTTGACCTTGTTGAACTTCATACAGTTGACCGCAGCCCATCTGTCCAGCCTATCTGGATCCTTCTGCAGAGCCTTTCTACCCTCGAGCAGATCGACACACACACCTAACTTGGTATCGTCTGCAAACTTACTGAGCGTGCACTTGATCCCCTCATCCAGATCATCGATAAAGATATTAAAGAGAACTGGCCCCAGTAATGAGACCTGGGGGACTCCACTAGTGACCGGACTCCAACTGGATTTAACTCCATTCACCATGACTCTTTGGGCCCGGCTACCTGTCCAGTTTCTGACCCAACGAAGCATACACCAGTCCAAGCCAAGAGCAACCAGTTTCTTGAGGAGAATGCTGTGGGAAACGGTGTCAAAAGCCTTACTGAAGTCAAGGTAGACCACATCCACAGCCTTTCCCTCGTCCACCCAGCGTGTCGCTTTGTCATAGAAGGAGATCAGGTTAGTCAAGCAGAACTTGCCTTTCACAAACCCATGCTAATTGGGCCTGATCGCCTGCTTGCCCTGCAAGAGCCACGTGATGACACTCAAGATAATCTGCTCCATCAGCTTCCCTGGCAGTGAGGTCAAACCAACAGGCCTATAGTTTCCCAGGTCAACCCTCCAGCCCTTCTTGTAGATGGGCGTCACGTTTGCTAGCTGCCAGTCGACTGGGACCTCCCCTGATAGCCAGGACTGCCGATAAATGATGGAAAGCATCTTGTCTAGTTCTTCTGCCAGTTCTCGCAGCACCCTTGGGGGAATCCATCTGTCCCCATCAACTTCTGTACATCCTAGTGCTGTAGCAGGTCGCCAACAATTTCCTTGTGGATTGTGAGGGCCACATCCTATTCCCCACCCCCTTCCACCAGCTCAGGGTACTGGGTATCCAGAAAACAACTAGTCTTACCAGTAAAGACTGAGGCAAAGAAGGCATTAAGTACCTCAGCCTTTTCCTCATCTCTCGTCACTAAGTTTCCCCCCGCATCCAGTAAAGGATGGAGATTCTCCTTAGTCCTCCTTTTCTTGTTAATGTATTTATAAAAACATTTTCTGTTGTCTTTAACAGCAGTAGCCGCATTGAGCTCCAGAAGAGCTTTGGCCTTTCTAATTTTGTCCCTACACATCCTTACAACATCCTTATAATCCTTCTGAGTAGCCTGCCCTCTTTTCCAAAAAATCATAAACTCTCTTTTTGTTCCTAAACTCTAGCCACAAATCTCTGTCCAGCCAGGCCAGTCTTCTTCCACGCTGGCTTGTCTTTGGGCATGTGGAGACAGACTGCTCCTGAGCCTTTAAGATTTCCTTCTTGAGGATCATCCAGCCTTCCTGGACTCCTCTGCCCTTCAGAACTGCCTCCCAAGGGACTCTGCCAACCAGTGTCCTGAACAGCTCAAAGTCTTCCTTCTGGAAGTCCAAGACAGCGCTTTTACTGGTCCCCCTCCTGACTTCACCAAAAATAGAGAACTCTACCATTTCGTGGTCACTCTGCCCAAGACAGCTCCTGACCACCACATCTCCCACCAGTCCTTCTCTGTGAACAGAAGGCCCAGTGGGGCACCTCCCCTCTTGGCTCACTAACCAGTTGAGTCAGGAAGCTGTCTTCCATGCACTCCAGGTACCATTTAGACTGCTTCCTCAGGGTTGTACTGTATTTCCAGCATATGTCCAGGAAGTTAAAGTCTAAGTTAAGTTAAGTAGGAACATGGTTTAATGGGTGACATTGGTTTTAGGGTGATGGTTGGACCGCATGATCTTGGAAGTCTTTTCAAACCCTAATGAAGCTATGATTCTATGATTCTGTGAAAAAAGGTCAGTGGCTGGCTAGTTAAGGATGACAGAGGAGCAGTTTGAGAACAGCTTGTACAATTAGTCATAATATTATCCTGAATCATATCAAAATCAGGAGGTGATTAAAGACATTCTGAAAAATGCTGCCTGGCCACCAAAGCTAGATGCCTTTTGTCTGTTCAGTCTCACGGATGACCCTGATATCTCATGGATGATTTAAGGAGAGTAAGGGGACCCTAAGTATTTTCCTTACTGAAGTTAAGGCTTCAGTAATATTAAAGACCTCAAAAGAGTCACATGAATGTAGCTGCTACAAAGGAAAACACAAGCAACTGGTATAGAAGAGGATGAAACATAAAAACCTTAATTAAGTAGTTTTGAACTAAAACAAATGTAAAAATATATTAAACTTATATATTATTACGTTCTATGAACATGACTACATTTGCATCTTTTGCAAAATTATTTTAATCCCAGATGGGTTAAAGATGCAGAAGACTTTAATCCTAGAGGATTTTTTTTTTTTGAATATTTTTCTCATATTTAAATTTTCTATGTTTTTTTTAAGTTCTAAAATAAAAGCTTTTTTTTTTTTTTTTTTTTTTTTTAAATCCATTCTATATTTTATTCTGTTTTCTGAGACTTTTACTCAAACACCTATTATCTTATTTGTTTTACATGACAGTTTAATATACTATTATTTATACAGGAATGGAATAAGTCCACTTATTCAATTTTGCAAAAAGTTCAGTTTTTTTTGTTGTTGTTGTTGTTTGTTTGTTTGTTTGTTTTCTGGGAGAGTATTATTACTAGCATCACTACTAGAAGGAGTTAGACTAATGTTGCTCATTTCCAGTTCAGATATTTTCAAGAAGAGTCTGTACATTTTAACTGTAACCTAATGGTTATGTGCTATGCTTGATATTTTATTTGGATAATGATTATGAATTAACAGAGTCATAAATCAAGTTTATTTGAAATAAATATAATTAGAACAGGTTTTATGGAAAAATATGTCATTTTTTTGTTTTTCCCAAGTTTTTATCTGTGGTCAAATTTATTGTACTTTTTTTTTTTTTTCATGAGACTACTTTTTGTTCTTTTTCATCTCATTATTAAAACCTCATTATAGAGAAAGTATGGAATGAAATCTGGTAAATACAGTCACAAAATTATTATGTCTATAAGTTAAATGGTATACAAATAGGTCAATACTTCAACCAAGACAACCCAAACCAAACAATGGGAATTCTTGATGTTACCGTTACTTCTTTCTTCTCATTTATTTTTTCCCCTATTTCATATTGGAATAAGCCAATATACTAAATATGCTAAACTCTTTTGAGTTTAGTTAACACATAGGAAAAAACAGTTTTGAGAGCTTTTCCTTCTGTCAAGCTAGTATGATCCTCTCAAGGGTGACTCAGAACCAAGGCTATTCATATGTAGTGATTCCTGCTTTGCCACTGTCTGAGAGCAACCTGTATTAGAACACAGTACTGCAGACCAAAGTGCTAGGTCTTATGAATGGACAACAAGGGTAAAGTTTGATGTTATGTTAAATTTAAATACGGTGAAGACCATAGTTTTATTGTGGTTCTACAGTGAAGATCTTTGAATCTTTATTCTTCAAGTACATGTGCAAGTATTAACCCTTAGAGATGCAGTTGCCATTTTAGAGCCAACTATATTAGCTAAAATATAAAGAACCTTGAGGAGTTTATATGCAGCTTGTCCAAACTGTTTACAGTTACTGTTAGTGACTAGATATACTACATTAGAGAATGAGATGACACACAACCTATTTTGTTGTCATTCCACATTTGTCTTATCTTAGGAAGGTTATAAGTATGCTTTTGGAACATGAAACAGTTAACACTTTTCTTTCCTGCAAATCATCCTAGACAAAAGAAAGGTCAAGTCATTTCCTCCTTAATGCTTACTGTAACAGAAGATAAGAATTTCTGTCACCCAACTGAAGCTTTCTTCAAATCCATGCATAAAATACAGATATTCATGTGTAAATATTCATGCTGTTCATGAATATTTATGTATTGTTACATTACGTAATTATAAACATGCTGTTTTTGCTTTTTACCTGGCCCCTCTTTGTCCACAGGAATAAACAGAAATTATTTTTCTTGATTTTTAATAAGAAGCACAACAGAACATCCTGCCGGTAGTATGTCAGTAGAGTTTGTCTTCCTTTTTTTTTTTTTTTTTTTTTTTTTCTGATCTTTCATTTCTAATTCCATTGTTCATGAGGCATGTTTTGTAAAAAAATGATAGTCACATATTTGTCAACTCTCTTAAAAATGAGGTCAGTGCTGATGCCTATTAAAAATGATTATTAGTTATGTGATATTCTGTGATTGTTCTTGCAATATTAATCATATTATTCATTGTCTATCATCTTCAATCTTATGTTTTCGTATCTGCCTGTTGTTTTCCATCATTTCATTAAAATGTCTAAGTTGTAATAGATGTATTTGTCTGACCAGAGAGAATAAACTGTCCTAAATCTGTTCAACAACAACAAAAAAAGATAGACCCTGAAGAACAGTCCAGACACCAAAGACCTCAGACAAGGAGTTGTGTCAAGCCACAAGAGTTGTGTCAGAGCCAAGGAGGACTGAATACAATATCTTTCTCTGAAGCAGAGCAGGCTCCATAAACGCCCATGGTGGAAAAAAAAGAAGATGCAAGTGCAGCAGAGATGTGTGGTTTTTGCAGCATTCTCAACTTCCCTTAAAGGAAGTTCAGGAAACTTCTGGAAGGTTGTTCAGCAATCAGCATCTCTTAACTTTTGTTGGCTTATATACACAATGTATATGAAGGGGCTGAAAGTGAAATGTTCTCGGCCTGCATAGGGGAAGGCTCATGGGGAGACCTTGTTGCTGTCTTTGGCTACATAATGGAAGGTATGGAGAAGATGGATACAGAGTCTTTTTAAAGGTGCATTGATAAAACCTTTTTCATGGTGAAGGTGGAATCTCTATCCTTGGAAATGCTCAAAACTCATCTGGACCAGGGTTGAGCAATCTCATCCAATTGGACATGCTTTGAGCTGAAGATCTCTCTTTCAGTGAAATTGTTTCATGATTCTGAAAGCAAGCCCCTCCCCTTCACCCCTCCCCCCACCCCCCCCTCCCCTCAGCATTCATGGCAATGGAAAAAAAAAAAAAAGATTACTTCTTGTGGTTTCTTGCAGAAGACTTGCAGAATAGAACCAAATAGCCAATGCACAGCACTTTATTCATCATACCCCTCCCTCTTAGATAAAATATATGGAATGAATAGGTGAAAAATGTGCATTCCTATTTCTTTTCCTTCAAATGAGATCATCCTTCATGGTGTTATCCAATACATTCCACCTCACTTGCATTCAAAACAGCTCTCCAAAAGCACACAGAATGCTGAAGTATTTAGCTACCCAGAAAAAATATGTGTCTTTGACTGGTGCTGAGGTGCTGAGGCAGAAATTCTTCAGCTTTCTGATTCTATGCAGTTTTCACAGACATCTGTTTTTCAGAAGTGAGATATAATGTTGAATTGGGATACTTTTCTACAGCAAGTTTTTTATTTTTATTTTTTATTTTTTTGTTGTTGTTGTTTGTTTCTCTTAACATTGAATAAGTTTACAGTGCATTAAACACCAATATTAGTCTTTAGGAAAAACTGCAGATACTCACAGTAGGGCTGCCTCAATTTCCGTATCACAGAATCCCCCAATGGGCAGAGTCAGTTATCTGTTTTATGAAACAGTTCTCATTCTTTCTGTATTGTTTCTTGGTTAGGAGAAACAGTTCCGTGAGGATACTGTTAACCGTGAAGGATAATTTTAGAAGATATAGCATACCTTTTCACTTTTTCAAGGATAGTAAGCATTCATTTTTAATTTTTCAGTTGCAGTTTATAGTTGTGGTAGCAAGATTTCCTGTCTTCCTGTATAATTTTGCATCCTCATACTTCATTCTTGCCTGCACATTCCATCTGTTTTCAGATGGAAAGCCTGGACCCAGCATTAGGTTAAATGATATTTTCTGTGTTATGCAGATGATAATAATCATTCCATTTGTCTTAATAACTGTAACAATGGGAATAAGAGAATACAATGAGATGAACTTCACACAGACGTATCATCAGAAGTTCAGAAGTTATATTGTTTTAAATACTCTTTTTAGTTCTTTGGGATAACATGAAAAATCTGTTTCATAGGAAACTTCTAACTCAGTGGCAAAATACACATACAATACCATTTCAAATCCACCAGAAACAGGTCTTTTATCCAATGAAACTTAAATGACTGCATTGAACTGATGACATATTTGTGCTGGAAAAGTATTCATAGTAATTACATTTATCTTGCAGCATATTGCCATTAGAAACCTCCTTGTATCAAGGAATGTACAGAACAAAACTTGTTCAGTAGGTTAAATAATGGTAAGCGGGAACTGTAAAATGTTCCCCACGCATTCCTGGGTGACCTAGACAGAACAAAATGGGGAATAGTTCAGCTGTACTCTGGAGATTGTTGAACAGGTTGACTGCTAGTAATTACTAGTATCAATAGAAAGTTATTCATGATTTTGGGAAGCAAATTCTGGTTCTGGTGGGTACTAACATGTATTACTCTTTTCTGGAACTTAAGAAACTAAATGAAAAGAAAATGGGGATTGAAATGTGACTGCATCTCGAGGCTGTTTTGCTTTTTGTGTTACTTTAGTGCTACAGAATTGGTGACAGAATTAATTAATTAATTAATTAATTTAATTCTTGTAACTCTCTCTTTGGTGTCTTCCAGAGAGTGCTTTTCTGTAACACCTGCAGAAATATTCGTGTGACAGTCTCCACCCAAAATTCAGAAATCCAAATGTTGCAATCACTTTTTAAGGCAGAGTCTGACATCCCTCTCCCAGAACATTTCAACTGAAAACCACTGAAAGAAAGACATTGAATGAAGTAAAGAAACCACTCATTTTACAATGAGACATTATCATAGGGATTATCAGAGACTTTC
This sequence comes from Stictonetta naevosa, assembly GCA_011074415.1. NCBI lineage: Eukaryota > Metazoa > Chordata > Aves > Anseriformes > Anatidae > Stictonetta > Stictonetta naevosa. The sequence goes on from CM021697.1 coordinate 50,187,738, forward strand.
TAAAATTTAATAACTAAATCATAGAATCATAGAATCATTCAGGTTGGTAAAGACTTCTAAGATCACCTAGACCAACCTTTAACCTAGTACTGACAATTCCATCATTGAACCATACTACTAAGTTCCAAGTCTACATGTTTCTTGAAAACCTCCAGGGATGGTGACTCAACCACATCCCTGGACAGCCCATTCCAATGCTGCACAACCCTTTTAGTAAAGAAATTTCTCCCAATATTCAACCTAAACCTCCCCTGGCACAACTTGAGGCCATTTCCTCTTATCTTATCACTTGGTGCTTGGGAGGAGAGCCTGATCCCCACCTCACTCTAACCTCCTTTAAGGCAATTGTAGAGAGTGATAAGGTCTCCCTTGAGCCTTTTTTTCTCCAGGCTAAACAACCCCAGTTCCCTCAGCTGCTCCTCATAAGACTTCACCAGCTTTGTTGCCTTTCTTTGGATACTGTCCAACACCTCAATGTCCTTGTTGTAGTGAGGGGACCAAAACTGAGTGCAATAATTAAGATGAAGCCTCATCAGAGATGAGTACAGAGTACTACTTCCCTAGTTCTGCTGGCCACGCTATTTAATGACAAGTAAATAACTATGAGACTTTCTGGAAGTTTTCTGTGAATTAACACTAGATTGTAAAATAAAGAATAGGCAATTCTGTATTTATAGTTCTGAAATGGTAACATATATATAACACCCACAAACAAACAAACAAATAAAAACCATTTGTGGACAGTTAGAGCTCTGTAAATTAAAGTAGAGCACTGCATGCTCTGTGGTGATATGGGAACACAGGTAAAATCTCATTCTCTGTAAATATGCCTGAAGCAGCATAGCTCAAAAATCCTAGTGCCAATAGCAGTGGGTGATAAGTGAGAATGGAGTAGAGCAATTTCCAACTAAAAATAGTTAACAGAAGTTATAATAGGAAATTAAATTACCTCATATAGAAATAGTCATGACCAGAAAATGTTGTTAAAAGTAGGACCAAATTCTCATCTAGATTAAATGGTTATTTCTACAGAGGTCACTAGGCATTCCAAATGACAATATTGATGTTAGTATTCGTATACTTTGTGTACTCCAATGCAAAGAGGCCAAAGTTGGTAACAACACAGGGCTGGATTAAATGCATATTCCTGTCTCAACAATAGGATACTAGACAGAAAGATGGGGATAATGGTCCAAAAATAAGTTATGAATAGTGAAATAAAAAGGAAAATTATGTAGCTAATAATAAATATATAAATATATTTTTACTCCTCAGATTGAAAATAACAAAACAGTTTTCCAGAAGAAAAATACTTTTTATAAAAAAGCACCAGAAACTATCTGTTCATGGACCTTCTAGTTAGTACCTAGAGCAACATATTTCCAAGTAAACTATTTTTCAAATCTCACACAAAGCAACCCTAACGTCTGGTGAATGCTGAAAATAAGGATAATAACTATGCCATCTTTACACAGACAATTGGACAAATGAACAAGAAATCTTGCTATGCAGGCATTGCTTTTGAGCCATGTACTTTGGGACTTTGGGTTCTGGTAACATAAGGCCTTTTTAAAAATTACTATTTATTTATTTATTTATTTATTTATTTATTTATTTATTTATAACAACCATTACACATGGAGTCATTAGATATCATTTGCACAGGATTTAAAATCTTATCCTGGCAAGACATGTTCTCTGCTGCTGGTGGCCTTTTGGAATTTTCCAGAGGCCTTAGCCAACTCAACAGGCAGCTGAAAGTTCTCAAAACTTCAAGGTTTTCTTCAGCGTTTAACCCTACATTAGTTACAAAGCTACAGTCCAGAAGTTATGATGATGTTTTCATCATAGAAGTTGTGCAGCTAAAATATTATAAAATTGAAAATTTAGAAGATCGTATTAAAAAAAGATGGGGCAGAACTCCATTCATTTGAAATTGGTGTGTACAAAAACAACTGAAAACATAAATGAACTAATAAAATGTGTATAGCAAAGTGAGTGTTAGTAAAAGCATTCCTAGTTTTTCTACACATCTCTTCCATTCTCTGGAGAAAAAATAAATGTCTTGGATGTCTCTTTATAAATGCCAGTCTTTAAACCTAATCCCTGACTTTTGTGACACCCTTTGGTGACACACTTCTCAAAATATTTACCTTGACCTTGATAAAGTTTAACAGAAAACATCCATTTTGTATAGCTTATTGCCACACCCTGTATTTTTTTTCATATTACTAGCCCTCAGCACAACCTGATTTATTTGACTTTAGCAGGTATAGTATTTATCCTCAACTGTGATGGCAAAAATATCTTAAAATTAGGAAATCTTTTTCTTTTTTCTTTTTTTTTTTTTTTTTTTTTAAAAAAAAATATAATTATTTTGTTTTTGTTGATCATTTCTCCAAAGCCTGTGGTTAAAAAATGTTTTCCCATAAAACTATTTTAAAAGTACATCTCTTCACAGTTAGCCATGAATTTAGCCACAGTTTAAAACAGCTGCAATAAAGTTTCTTTCCTTTACGTCTTTCATATCTGGCTGGTGTTGCATCCCTTGCTGTGGTGACTTCTCAGACACATTCAACCTAAGAAGGAATTTATGTTTTTATGTATTTTTACTCCCTATTGGTGGCTTAACTCTTTCTCTTCTTTGCCTGAGAAGTAGTATGTTATGCATAAACCTAACACTGGAATGCCTAGCACTACGTATAGACATAAATTCATAGAGGTTGGTAAAGACCTCTGAAAGTCATTAGGTCTTACCTCCTGCTCAAAGCAGGGCCAATATAGTTTGGGTTGCCCAAGGCTCAGACCAGCTGGAAATTTTATTCAGCAATTAATGTATAAATATTTTTGGTAAGATAGAAAATTGTAGCATATCAGGAAATTTCCATCACTTTCTGTTTTTTGCATTGCAAAAGAAAGGAAGAAAAACCTGGCAACTGCAGGCCTGTTAGTCTCATGTCAGTGCCTGGTAAAATTATGGGGAAAATTATCCTTGAAGTTACTGAAGCGCACCTGGGAGTCAATGCAGTCATTGGTCCCAGCCAACATGAGTTCACGAGGGGTAGGTTCCGTTTGACTAACTTGATTTCCTTTTATGGTAAGATCACCCATCTAGTCGATCAAGGGAAACCAGCTGATGTGATCTTTTTGGATTTCAGTAAAGCTTTTGACACAGCTTCCCATAGGATCCTACTGGACAAAATGTCCAGCATACAGCTAAACAAAAACATCATACGATGAGTAAGCAATTGGCTGACGGGCAGGGCTGAAAGGGTTGTGATAAATGGAGCTGCATCAGGCTGGTGGATGGTCACTAGTGGAGTCCCCCAAGGATCCATTTTAGGGCCAGTCCTCTTCAATGTTTTTATAAATGATTTGGGTGTAGGACTAGAAGATGCTTTGAGCGAATTTGCTGATGACACTAAACTTGGAGGAGTTGTTGACTCTGTTGAGAGTGAAAAGGCCTTGCGGAGAGATCTGAACAGATTAGAGAGCTGGGCGATCACCAACCGCATGATGTTTATCAAGAGCAAGTGTTGGGTCCTGCACCTGGGACAGGGCAACCTTGGCTATACATACAGACTGGGAGATGAGACGTTGGAGAGCAGCCCTGCAGAGAGGGATCTGGGGGTTGTGGCTGATAGCAAGCTGAATATGAGCCAGCACTGTGCCCTGGCAGCCAGGAGGGCCAACCACATCCTGGGGTGCATCAAGCATGATGTTGCTAGTTGGTCGAGGGAAGTGATCATCCCTCTCTATTCTGCGCTGGTGCAGCCTCACCTTGAGTATTGTGTGCAGTTCTGGGCACCACAGTACAAAAAGGGCATGAAACTGTTGGAGAGTGTCTATGAAGATGGTGAAAGGCCTAGAGGAGAAGACGTATGAGGAGTGGCTGAGGTCACTGGGCCTGTTCAGCCTGGAGAAGAGGAGGCTGACGGAAGATTTCATCACGGTCTACAGCTTCCTCATGAGGGGGAGTGGAGGGGCAGGTGACAACCTATTCTCTTTAGTGACCAGTGATAGGACCCTAGGGAATGGTGTCAAGCTGCGACAGGTACAGGCTGGACAGCAGGAAGAGGTTCTTCACAGAGAGGCTTGTTGCGCACTGGAACAGGCTCCCCAGGGAAGTAATCACGGCACTAAGCCTGTCTGAGTTTAAGAAATATTTGGACTGTGCATTAGTCATATGGTCTGAATTTTTAGGTAGACCTGTGTGGTGCCATGAGTTGGACTCAATGATCCTTACGGGTCCCTTCCAACTCGGGATATTCTATGATTCTATGATTCTATGAAATAGATGTATTTCTTGCAATAGAGTCCTTTTGGTGGCAGGAACTGTTGTTCATTTTCTAGTAGACTTTTCTAGTAGATCTTGATTCATTCATTCAAAAAAAACCCAATCAGTAGAGATTATATAAGAAATATTAGATTGTTGTAATATGTTCAAACTTGTTAAAACTGTCTTCAGCAATAGAGGTCAGGGTTACCCTGAACAGAAAAAAGATGACACTTTCTCTTTTGTACAAAATCTTAAAAGTCTGATGTTAAAAGATTATTGGTATGGAAAAAGTTGGGTACAATAAAAAAAAAGTTGGGTACGTAAAGCATTTAAAAGGCTTTATATTCCCATCTCCCCTGAGTGGTACCAACTGTTGGCCACGAAGGTTTGACATCCAAGCTTTCATACAGCTTGAATGTAGGGAATGT
>CM021697.1:50192844-50219500 GCA_011074415.1 Stictonetta naevosa
AAAGGAAAGGAAAGGAAAGGAAAGGAAAGGAAAGGAAAGGAAAGGAAAGGAAAGGAAAGGAAAGGAAAGGAAAGGAAAGGAAAGGAAAGGAAAGGAAAGAAGTACCATTAAATAAGTCATCTCCTGAAGAAAAAATTTCTGTCTCACAAATTTGCGGAACTTGCTTACATTTTAATTAATAAGTAAAATATATGATGAGTCAATATGAAAGCATCCGAGAAAAGCTTTGTTTATTTTTCTCTCATTTTCTTTGCTATAATTATATATATATATAATTAATAATTCAGTGAAGAAAAAGCCTTTGTTCTGCTTCACACTCCCTACATTACATGAGGTAACACTGGATTATAGTATTCCCCAAATACCCTGAATACCCCTAGTATCAATAGAGATGACACAGTGCAGTGCAGTGAAGGAAAAGTCCAGATCATACAGGAAGAAGAAAGCTTGCAGACTTTGTGAAAATTATTTGCCTTTTTTTTAAGGGAACACCAGCATATGAGGCAGTCATGGGAAGGTTATTTAATTAATTGAGTGGAGGTGATGCTAATCAGAGAAAGAACAAGGAGATTTAAAAAATGAGTGAGGTGGGCAGGCATTTCAGGAATTGGGCATAACATGAAGGTGAATAATGACTGGTGTTAACAAACTGAAAAGTAAACATTGCAACAATCAAATAATAAACATAGAGCATCAAAAAGCTGATTTGTGCTTTAATTTTAGTTTTTCTTTTTGAAAACACATTCACGATCATTGTATCACTGATTTCTTTGTGGATTTGTCATGGAAATGCATAAGTTAAACTCTGAGTAACTGAGTGACTGAGTAAACTGAGTAATCAGCTAGCATAATAAATAACAAAACCACATTTTAAAGTAAAAATGAATTAACTTCTTACTTAAAAAATGTGAACTTTTATAACTTCTATGATATAATATTCATAACTACCCTCTAGAAAAATTCCTATACAATTACATGTATCTTAATTGACCTGAAGCAGTTCGTCTTTCTTAGTTGAACTACTGAATGTTTTCTATTTTTTTTCTAGATCTACTGAGTACTGTAAAATCATTATGGCTATCATGAACACTGCTCAGTACAGTGTGCTGACACCTTTATACACTCTCATATAGCTCCTTGCATTTTTCCAGCCTCCTGGAGAGTTAGTTTCTGACACCTGGGTCTATTTTTCTTTGCAGAATCTTTCTCACTTCTTCCTCTCTCCTGTATGGGTTTCTGTTCCTGAAAGAGCTGGGTTGCCCTATACCTTCTTCTCAGTGACATATGTGTCTTTCTCCTTTTCTGTTATACAATATCCATATTTGCTTCAGCCAGCTTGCATCACTCGAAGATCACTGTGGGAAGGGAAACATTTCAGTTTATCATAGAGGGTCTAGAAGGTGCATTGTGGTCTAGTGAATATGTTAAACAGAATGAAGATTGATGAGGAGGAGGTGGCAGAGGGTGTTACACTTGTAGTATCATGAAGAGAGAAAGAAATATCTGGTATTCAACCAAAACCACTTCCAAAAATATGTCTTATCATCTGAACATACACAGTATATTGTGCAAATCAAGCAATTAAAAATTTATGAAAAAGTATTTATGTTTTTGACATGCAGAACTTTCTTCTTATGTGGTTGTTGTTCTTCAAAGCATGTAAATACTGTTCTAAATACAAAAAGCACTAATATTAATATGAAAATATGAACAAAAGGGCATGGGCTAAAGAAGCCTAGTACAGTAACTGTTGGCTGGAATTGTATCGGGGTAATCTTCAAATAAGTGGAAATATCATAAAGTGTGGCTTTCTCTAATATATTTTAAATACAGTAATGATCAGTAATGAAATAAGAAATTTTGAGCAAACTCCTATTGACAACTGCATGCCTTCGCAGACACCATGTCAGAAATTTAAAGAGTAGCTCAAGGGAATTTACCTAAGTATAGGAAAGGAAATATAAATAGGCATAATTCATATTACATGTCACTGCATCTCTTTGTAAGGGTATTCTGTTTTTTATGTGAAAGGGGCTGTAGCAATGCTCTCCTGCATTTTACTTTCCAAACTTTGAATGTTTTATAATATTGATTAAGCTAATACTTTTTTTGCTGGCATCTTCTAAAATGTCTAGTGTTAGTATCCACATTTGGATTGTCTTGCAAGCATCTCTGTCATTTGATTTAGTCTTTCTTGTGAACACTGTTCATAGGATTTGTTTTTTTACCTGCAGAGTACTCCTTTTATCACTTCATCATCCCCTGAAGAAAATAAAAATTGAATAATTTATGATGACATTCATATTTATGGAACTTCAGAAAAGATTTTGACTTATTTTTGGACATCTGAAAAAATAAACTAACAGAAAAAATAGCTAAATAATTTGCTTGATATGTTACACACCCTTTCTGTATATGCACAGTCATGAAAGCCTTCTTGGAATTTAAGTATAATTCAGTCTGTAAAGGATGACACTATAGTATGTGGTAAACCTCAAGAAACAAACTGTAGACATGAACATAATGAAACCCTTCCTTGGATAATAACAGATGGTTAGGAATGGCGCCACTGGGTTGATGGGCACACAGTAGAAAATCCAGCAAGTTTAATTTCTTCTCTTCCTTGCCACAATAAACATTGAAATTTCTTTTATCCATTTCTCATTCAGCAAACAGAAAAACGCTACCTAATCCAAACAAGGCAAACAAAACCACATTTCTAACAATGTGCTGCAGCTCTAGCTATAGAGTTTTCTATTATTCTACAAAAGCGTATAATCCATGTGAAGAAAAACACTCAAAGCAATTGATAATAAACTCAATTCCTAAATTTCCTACATATTTGCTTGTAAGTTTACTAGAGTCAGTACCTTCCAGTCAGTTATAAAAAGGAAAATGATAGCAAATGTTATTTAAGCATTTGTTTCAAAAGTGGACAGACTACCTCTATGAATGAAAAGTAGTATGATATCACAAAAATTTTTTCAATTGTACAGATTTCAATGTTATGTTAAAAATACCTGTTGTTTTACATAAGATAATTTTTCAGAAATGTAAACTATAACATTTCAATTGTTGAGTCTTTCACACTCCTTCAGCTAATGAATAGTCAGTTGGTATTTCAACTGCTCAGTAAATATCTGCAATCAAAGGTGTAAAGATCATCTTTAAAGATAGATCTTCTAGGATTCAACATAACACAATATTTTCACTATGGAAGAATAAACATATAAGCAATTTCATTTTACCTGAGTAAAGAATAAGAAATTGTGAATAGAGTTTCAAACCAGAGTTTAAAGATCACTGTTTCTTGTTGTTTATATTATACCAATCAGACTTTATCATAATAAACCCAAATAAAGTGTTCCAGTTTTCTTGTATGCAAGTGTCTCTATTGTAATTTCAAACCATGAGTTCTTCAGCGGTAGCCACATTAATGTAAGGCTTTTTTTTTTTTTTTTTTTTTAGTGTCTTCTTCCTAAATTTTCCTTAATTTCTTCCTTTCCTTTAAATTGTTTTTTATCTTTCTCATATGGAATATTTTTTCTCTAACCCATTTCCAAAACATCACTGAAAGTCTATGACAAGTAGGGAAACAAAACAAGGTCCATTATTTTCTCCTTTGTGTTGTCACTAACAGATGAGGATGTTTCAGTAGTTAAGACTGTGGAAAAAGTAGGTGGAAGTCATACCACCTCTTATTCTGTTTTTTTTATTGTTTCATATATTGTTTTTTTTTTTTGTTGTTGTTTGTTTGTTTTGCCTAGCATTGTACCCTCATCTGGCAAACAGAATCAGATCCACTTGTATGACTTTCAAAAAGGCTGACAGCCTCAATAAAACCTAAAGCCAGACCTAGATGGCTGTAACAGAGATCAAGAATATTCTGAAGAAAAAGATGAGGTCACTGAAGACACTTAAGGGACAAAGAAGCTTAATAAACTTGCAGTTTGAAAAATAACAGATTTTAGATGAGGAGTAGTTGGAGTGGACTGGGCAGGAAGCAAATTTTCTATTTCATAAAAATTTCCATGATTTTAATGTCTTCTTGTTCCAAACGAGAATCATTTTAAAAGTCCTTCAAAGCAAGTTCAAGCTCCAAAAGATCATATTTCAAAACAACACATTTTACTCATAATGAAACTTCTAATTAGAGTTTTATGATTTTTATCTCAATTTTAGGTCTACAGATAAAGAATTTAATTTTTAAAATTAGTGTCAATAAAACAAACAAAAAAACCCACAACATAGACCATTTACAAAATATGAAATAATGAAAATTATATGGTTTGTGCAAGAAAACTTTGAAATATTTCTGATCATCTCTATCCCAATGTATTAGAATCAGCTACTTTTGTCAATAGAACTGGCTGATTATTTTGAAAGTCAGCATACAGAGTCAGTATTTTTCCCACCTGGACTGAACCACACATGACAATATATTGAATATATTAGTAGACAAAGTTCATGCATGGTTTTAATAAAGAATCGATGCACCTTCATTGAGTAGGTGCAATTAGAAGTGAGTAACTGATACAACAGACTAGGAGCTAACAGCAAACATAAGATATCTTTTAAACACCTCCACCACTACATGCTTTACATGCTTTTTTTTTTTTTTTTTTTCCTGCAGTGCCTCTCTTTCAAGGCTATCTGCTTTCATTAACATGAAATAACCATAAGTGGCAGTGGCAAACCATATGTCACTTTTTCAAAGGAACAAATGTCCAAGATTAATAGCAAAGAAATGAATTAGTGGTTTAACTACATAAATTCAGCAATTATATGCTGCAATATCATTTCAGGTTCTGCCATTTCTTTTAAAAATCACTTTTAACAGTATTGCTAACTGCGACATCAAAATGCCTGCATCTTTGAAGTATATATTTCTGACAAAAGCTGGAATAAAGTAATAAAAATGATGAAAAAGTGAAGAAATAAATCTGACAAGCCAACCAACTCATCTAGTCTTAAAGAGTCCTATGCACTGTGAGGGCCCAACAGTGCCTTCCCGTTCCTGAGGCAGGTGCACGGTTTATCCGTGACCTGACTGCATGTCAAACTAAGATCAAAGTGCACAGTCCTACAGTCCTACAGTCCTACCCTTCATTATCATGTCTGAGTTTCCATGGGAATAAAATCAAAGTGTGAACATTAGAAAACTGGTGCTCTGACCTGAATAGCATGGGGCACTGGATGGCCAAGCATGCTTGGACAGATCTTCCACATGGCACATCATCATCGGGTTCTACTTCCAAATTTTATTTGCTTTGTCTTAAAAGTCATTAGTATGAGCTACAAAATTGACTGAATGACTTTGAATGTTTGAGATGAAATGGAATATTGTGGCCTGATTGCATCATAAGTTTCTGCATCATGCCAGTTTTAGGGCCATTATATTTCACAGGAGGGGTATCTTGCTATGTGAAGATAACTGTTGAAGTAGTTTCATAATTCCTGAAGTAAATTTCAGTTTTTATTCAAGGATAAAATAACATTTACAGAGCGCAGGAGAGTTGTTTAGCTTAAAAGGGTTAAAAATATGTTGCTCCATCAATCTCATGTGCCATATTCCAAAGTATCTCTTTCATTTTCTCTTAATCTTGGATAATGCCTTTAGGAATACTTTTATAGTAGTAAGGATTTGGAGTCTTTACTACCATTATGGAGTAGTGTAAGTAAGTGAAATGTGCTTAAGCAAGAAGTCTTGGCAGAAGACAATGCTGAAATCTGCAAGTGAAAACCTGCCTTCTTTTGGACAAATCAAGTAACAAATTTTTAAGTATCCTTTACTCTCTTGCTGTCTTCATTGTACTGAATTGTAGTTAGGTACTTCAGCCAGGTCTTTTACATGTCTAGCTAACCATGCAGTAAAGAGCGAGAAGATGTTACACTTAATAAAGCAAGGCAAAGTATGCTAAACCCTTCTTTTATTAACCCTGCTAACAGAAATAAAATAGAACCTAGATTTTTTAGATCAAAGCTAGGATTTTGAAAAGGAAAGCTTGTTACAGCTTCATTTATATTTAATTTGTTTTAATTCTTCTTTTTGGAAATTCTGAAAATCTGCTTTGATACACATTTTTGTATCAAATCTGAGTTTTCAACAAGTATCATATGTGAAGCTGGCTTTTTATTTGGTTTGCTCTTTGCTACCCAAATGGTTTGTTCAATACTCACACTTCTAAAATATGTTCCTAAACTGAGATATTGCATGCCAAATTTCAACCCACTGGAAAATTGCTGTTGAATGTTAAAAGCAGATTGAAGTGTTACAGTTATGCCTGGAACAATATTATGAGTGTTGACACCATATTCTACTTGGAGGTGTTTGAGCCTAAAGTCTTTCAAGTATGATTGTGCAAGTTTCTACATGCAGAACTCCCAGGCAAGCTGATGGGAAGTGATTACATGACATAGATTATGGTACGTGATGAGAAGGTTCCTCAGGGATGAAGAAAATGTGTTTGTTTTACTGAAACACAACTAGCACAACTAGCATATTGTATTATATTCCCCCACATAGAAAAAGACTTCTGTATTGAAGCATTTGTTATTTTCTGGAGAGAGGAAAGAGGAGGGGAGATTGCTGGGCAGAGGAAAGAAAAAAAAAAAAAAAAAGAAAAAAAAAAAAGGCTTAATGTACATATATGAGGCTGGGAGAAATACACAGTTGCCAACACAACACATATGGAACTGCAATGTTATTGGCAAAAAGAAACATCATGCAAACTGCAGAATGAGTTTAATTTAACATTTTTATAAGGTACCCTACAAACTGAAAAACAGAAAAGCACCAAAATACTGTTCTTGTTTTTATTTTTTAAAAAATAATATCTACCTTTAGTTCTACTAACAGGTACAGATACGTTTTGACTTTTAGCCCAGTCACAATAATATTCTTAACTTTGTTCACTCATATTCTTGTAAAAATTTTTGGGTGCTTTTCAGTGTTCATTTATATTAGAATAATAACTCTTTGGCTCTTCTCAAACTATGATGCCATCTGGTCCAATCATATTTTTCATCCTTTCATTTTTGTACATGATGACTTAGTTTGGGCCTGACCCCATTTTTTTTTAATTTTATTTTTTTTTAAGTAAATTAACCCTCTATTGTAATTAAAGAAGAGTGAAATTAATAGGGGATGGTACAAATAGTCAACCATCTGCTGTATTTTTTGGTTCCCAAGCAGGATAGAAGATCATTTGCACATTGGCCACAACAGTTACATATATAAAACAGGAAACAAAAACATTTTTACAAATGTTCACGCCTCTTTCAAAGAATTCTCTTAAACTCTTTCTGGTGCAATATAGGTTAAACAAATCATAAACTTCTTAAGTAATGATCAGGACATCTGGTGTGCTGTGACCACATCCTGCCACACCACAACACCACAACGGTGTTGAAGACTTAAGTGGACCTATTGAGATTGGATTACTGTTTTGAAAGCTTCTACTTTCCACAGTCAGATGAATACCATAGCCCTAAGAAGGCAGGTTAAACTAAAATGAGATAAATTTATCCCTGTCTTATAAACTAGGGATATGTTAAATCAGTGGAAGATTGTATTACTCGCTACACATTTTTTACAATTAAAAAAGGTTTGTCACCTGTAAGAGTAAAGACTTCTGGTCCACACTCACTGCATGTTAAATATATATATATATATATATAAATATATGTATATATATATATATATTTCCAAAACTTGTCAGATTATCTCTGTTGAACTTCTAGATCGGGGTGGTCTAAACTCTTCTGGAAATTTCAAGTTTCTGAGTGGATTAGGAAAGGAGACAAAACACTACCTCTCTGCATTCTATACAGCTGTTCAGTGAACCCTCCTGGGGTGTGCAAACATCTAACCCATTCCCAAAGGAACAGGAATAAAAGCATTGTTTCTTTACACTTTTAGTCTATCAAAATAGCCTGAGTTTATTGAAAACAAGATTTAGCTACTAAAGTTAAATAAGTATTGTGTGAGGCTTCAGAGCTTTAGATCATAGCTCAGTAGTCCAAGTCTCTTCCTTAGTATGGGTCCAAGTTACATAATGCCATCTCAGTTTCCATTTTCCTGGAATACTCCTACTTCTACAAGTATTTCCTGAAACGCACTTCAAACTTTCATATGTAATGGATATCTAACTTAATAAAGCCCTGGATATCATCAGAAAACATTGTGAAATGGAACTTAGTATCTCCATTCACAACTTACTTGCTCTGCGAGACGAGGCATCTAGACAAACAATTGCTAACCATGAAGGAGAACAGAGAGCTTTTTGTTCACTCTTACTCTCATCTAGCTCCACTTCCAAATTTGTCAGAAGTCCCACAGAGTTCCAGCTTTCAAAGTGATGAGATAGGTGATGGGTCTGCTGCAGAAAAGACTTGGGAGTAGGAGGGAGGCTTGAACACCAAGTTGTCACTGCCTCCTGCTTTCATATTAACCTCATATCTGAGAAATAGAGGGAAGTCCTTGTTTGGGTTTCTGCCTCTGTAGTTCAGTTGGTTATGAGATGGATCAGCTGGCAAACCTCTAGCTGTACTGGTGGGTTACTTATAGTGTTGAGCATTATAACCACATGATATAGCATGATATGCCACATGAGCATGATATACCACAACACACTGGTATGGGTGATGCAGGGGCAAGAGACCCTGGTCTTCATTTTTGTAGATGAGTCTTCAAGGACCAGAGTGTTACTTAAAAAGGAATTCAAATTCATCACCTCCTTCTACGTACTAAGAACTTCCAGGAGAAGTTATAGGATATTTCTGAAGTAACTTACTACAACTCTGACTAAAGACCTGAAACTTGAGATTTATGTTTCACCTCTACCCCCATCTTCTCTATGCTACTTAAGTCTGTGTTGCTTCTAGCAGAACACTTTGTGAGTTTATTGGGTATTTTCAATTAATCTTGAGAGACCATCTTCCCACACACAGTAGGGAAAGTTTGTATGTAGCATGGACTTGTAGGAATTGACTCTGATTTGATCTGATTTCTTCATAAGAATGGTATGAGACATGAGACATATATCTAACCTAGTCGACTTTTTATTTTATTTTATTTTATTTATTTATTTTTTATTTTATTTTTTTTTATTTTTTATTTTTTTTTATTTTTTTCTCAAATTATGATGTTCTACATTCCTTCCTTCTACATCTAAACAGGGTAAAGGCACACAACTTTTGGTGCAGCCACTGCCCATTCTCTACTATACCTTTGCACTCTGTCTTGGACTTATTTCTGTGCTATCATCCTGAGTGCTATGCTAAGAAAAAACCTTTTCACTTCTCTTACAACTCCATCCCCAAGGGTTCCTTCACTGAGTCCCAAGTACTTTCTATGTCAGCTTACATTTTAGATCATTTATAAAAAGTTAAAAGCTATATCACACTGCTAAGTGCACCTTTTGGATATAAATCAATGTAATTGTTATTTTTCTTGTTTGCAATAAATAACAATCCTTATTAATAGATGATTACCCACATCAACCAAAGTATGACATTATTTAGATAGGTGAGTGTTCATGTGATTAGCACCTAAACCAATACTAAATCTGATAAATATCTTCTAAAATGATTCCACCAAGAGACTTAATAAGCATAATGATTTCAAGGTTCTTTACATATTTCCTGGCTGTTTTTTTCCCCATAATAAATAGGTAATTCAAATTTGTCTTCTTGTTTTAAATTATGCAGAAGGAAAAAAAATCTAAATTGTTTTAAAATTAATAAGGAGATAATTACAGATTGTTCAAAACAACAAACAGTAATGAATTCAAAACAATTTTGCAGGTATAATCAAAACTCATGTCTCTAATGACAAAGATTTCTTCTGCAAGATTACCTTTTTTTTTTTGGATTGGAAAGAATATTTATCATACATTGTATGTTTGAAGTTTAAATTAAATAAGTGTTTTATAAGTTGGCAGTGATAAATATGTAAACACAAAGACTATAGACATTCATCATAGCCATTTGAAATATATTTCCGTATATCGAATAAACATTCTGACTTGGATTAAAGCCCTATATTCAAAAATTTTTAAATTATTTACTTTTAGTACAATGTATCTGCACTTCATCTTGGGATCCAAGTAAATAAATTGGACAAAAGATGTGAATAGTTATGAAAGATCTCTAACAGCTTTCAGAGAAATAATTTTATACAGGGAAAAATGGAGAAAGGAGATTTAAGGTTTCCTTTAACATGGTTTGATGTTTTCACTCTGGTATGTGGTTTTCAGGGTTTTCTTTTTGCAGTTTAGTATGTGCTGTTAGAGATCAGAGACTGAAAGCCTAAATTTTTTGTTTGTTTGTTTTTTTGTTTGTTTTCTAATTCTCCCTTCTGCCAGAAGGAGAGGAAAAAACATATTACTTCTGTCTTCTTCCAGACTTTCTGTCATCTCAGAAATCTTATTTAGATTTTTTAGACTCTTGATTATAATCTAGAAATTCATATTTCAAGTCAAATGAGTTATAAAACTTGTCAAGTAACTGAGCTAAAAGGCTAGCTTTTTATATATATGTGTGTGTGTAGCTTTTACTCCCTGAGCAATGAAAAAAACTTAAATGTTCTGATTTTTTTATTTTTATTTTTTCACAACACTTTTAGGCATCTCAACTAGCTGTCTATAAGTGTGAAACATTTTGTCAAGTACAATAAAATAAAATAGATTTATTTAAGCAGGCAGAAAACTTAACAATGTAAATGAACATCTGGGGAATAGTGTAGGTCAGGTTCCAGCAGAGGTTGACTGTGCCATTATGTGAAACAGGTTTCCATTTCCATTCATTTGGCAGGAAACCAAATGAACATGAAGGAAAAAAAAAAAAAAAAAAAAAGTCACCAGTTTCTAATACAGATTTACAATTTTTTAGAAATTTGAATACACAAATAATTTTGCTTCTGAAGTAAAGAAGTAAAAAATCATGAAAGATTTTTTTATTTATTTTGTTTTAAATGCTAATTAGATTCTTTATGAAAAATGATGGGAGACTTATGTTGTCCTTTGAAATGATTTTCTTTCAGAAGAAAATAAATTGAGACGTGAATTTAATTAAAACATACAAGGCCAAGAGTTAGGTTGAGGTTTCTGCAGTTGAGTGGTGAGATTTTAACACAAACAGGTCCCTGAATTTTAAAACTAGTGATGTTTATAATAATAATAATACCAATAACATTAATAATAGTAAACAACTTCCACATGAAACTACTGATTTTGAAAATCTCAGTTTCTGATTGTCAAATTTATACATCTGGCAAAATGGTAGTTCTGTGAAAAATCTATTTAGGTTCTTATCAGCTTACAAGTTTTCAACGTTATGTTTTACTGAAGGAACAGGTAAGTAGAGATCTCTGATTTATTGTCTTTGAGGGTTTCTTATTTTGATTAGCTGTTATGCCATTTAGCAATATTACTCATTTCTGCTCCAAGTTAAATTCAAGAGTTTATTTCTTAACCTGCTCAGTGATTACTGTTGTCTCTTGCCTCAGGCTTTCTGTTTCTAATGGCTCCAAAGATACCAACTTAATAAAGGACAACACGTAATAAAATAATATTATTATTTTTAGCATGACATAAAAAAAAACAAACATAAAAACTGATACACATAATTGCAACATTATGCAAGGATACATTTGTTGATTGGTTAAAGATTGGGCCAGAATAAGACGGAGTGAGAAAAAGAGCAGTAGGAAATGTTTGATGTAAATTGGGTGGGCAGGAAAAGGAAAGACGTGTTTAAGTTTAGAAGCAAGAATAGAATAGGTCTACATTAGAGTGTCTAAGCTCATCCTGAAATGGAAGCAGTCTAGCTGTTGCAGTATTGATATATACAGATACTTCGGTACTTTTGTTCTGCATTCAGTTAGTAAACCAAGGTTGCAGGCAGAAGTTCAAGATAGTACAACCTCATTGTTCTCACCCCACTACTCTCACCAAATAAACACCACACCAAAGCAGTGTTCCTGCCACTTGTTAGTGTTGACTGTCACATGGAAAGCTGCTAACTTCACAGTCTCAAGTGAAATCTCTGCATTGTCTGAGTAACAGATATTGAAGTTTTTCTTTGTCCTAAATGAAGAAATAAATCAATATTATACAGATGAATGTTTGCTATTCAGAACAGATTTACCGATAGCAGCACAATGATATCTAAATTTAAAGGAAAGCAGATCAGCTCTGCCCATTGAACACCACACAAGATTGCTTCATTTCTCTAGGAAATATCACAATTTTTAACTCTGTAGCTTTTTCTGACCATCTTTAATTGCTAGCAATAAGAGTAACAACTCTGCCATACGTATCCTATTACAGAACTAAAATAATCAAGATGTTCTACTTAGGGGTAATTCTATCATAATCTTCAGTGTGTTAATTTAGGCAAACTATTATTTTTCTGTTTGGTCTAAATTGGAGGAATTTTTCATATGTTCTTGCATTTGGAATTCTGGCTTTGTAAATGAAATTTCCTGGATCTGTTTTTGTACTGTATATGTTCCACTGCACCATGATTCCCACACAATCACATTCATGTACATTAGAAAGGTTTGGAAGTACCACACCAGCCTTTTGACATAACCAATTTTTGTGGTTTAATCCAGCCAGCAGATAAGTACCACACAACCATTCACTCACCTTCCCCCCTCCCTCTCTGGGATGGGGGATAGAGCTAGAAAGAAATGAAAGCCTATGGATTGAGATAAAGACAGTTTATTAGGACAGAAAATAAAGTAAAATAGTAATGATAATAGTATTATTACTAATAATGTGTACAAACAAGTGATGCACAATGCAATTGCTCACCACCCGCTGACTGATGCCCAGCCTGTCCCCCAGCAGCCGGTCACCCCACCCCAGCAAGTCCCCCCATATTAAATGGTCAACATGACATCAGATGGTATGGATGGCAGTATTACTGCCCTTTGGCCAGTTTGGGTCAGCTGTCCTGGGTCTGTCCCCTCCCAGCTCCTGCTGCACCCTCAGCCTGCCCACTTGCAGGACAGTGTGAGAAGCTGAAAAGTCCTTAGCTTTGTGTAAGCACTGCTCTGCAACAATTAAAACATCAGTGTGTTACCAATATTATTCTCATCCTGAATCCCAAACACAGCACCGTACCTGCTGCTAGGAGGAAAATTAACTCTATCCTAGCTGACACTAGGACACCAGTTCAATTCCAGAACCAGATTTCTTAAGGTATTGGGTGTTTGAAAGGGTCGATGTGTAACATTCACTCATATCCCATTTTTGATTGTTTACAGTGTCAGGCATCTGTATGTATGCAACAATACTTTAGTAAACTGTTCAGAGTCTGCAGCAGGCCCTGGCAGTTTCTGGTAGCTTTTCCTTTCATTTTAAGCACTGTCACAAAAAGAGAAGCTCTAATGCTTGATTGTTTTGTCAGTCAAGGGCAACATCCCATATATTTAACCTGAAAGAATAGAATGAATTAAAGGTAATTTAAATTAAAAAAAAAAAAAAGAATTAATGAAAATAAAGGAAATTAGATGAATGAAATGAATTAAATAAAAAAACATACTCTTAATTAACAAAATAAAATAAAATAAATACTTTAGTAGTTTTCATTAGAAGAGTTCTCTTGTTCTGACTCTCTGGTGTTTACATCGGGGGAAGAGCTGTTCTTCATCTGTGTCCAGACCCAATGGTATTCATGGCCCCTTTTAAATTTACTTTCAGAAAGTATGCACACAGCCAAGGCTTTTGAGGAAGATTTTCCAGATTCCCTTTGTGTTTTTAACTTCTGTTGCAGAAAGTCATCGGTGACTATTATTACAGAAACATTACCCCCAGTACCTCTACTCACTTATTCCTTATTATATCTACTGTGTCTGGTGGCTAAAAGACATGAAAGATCTTCCATTTCTCCACTGAGCATGCTATTATGGTAACAGAGTTTTACCAGCCAGTCTGCCTCCTTTTTCCCAAGCAACATATATTTTGAGACTTTTTTTTTAAAAAAAAATATATATATATATATATATTTGGGACTGCAGATTATATGCTGTTGTTTTAAATTGATCACAGACTCTGTCGTATTCTCTTATGTTCTCTAATTTTCTGTTTGTGTGATTAAGTACTGTGTGAGCTCACATTGATTTATCCATACATAGAACATGTATGCTATAATCTGTCTGAGCAGCAAAATATTTCTGTGTATCTGTCAGATATACCATAGATATCTGACAATAATATAGAAAAACCATAAGTCATGTCACCTCTTTGTCAAAATGACTCAATTTGGGAAAATGAGCTGTTGCTGCTACCTTTGCATTACCATATGAAGTTGCTTTAAGTTTCTTTCAAAAATGAATTCTCAGTGTGTTCAGGTACTCAAGAAGCCAATTGTTTTAGGATTAGCCAGTCCCTGATTTATTAGAAGTACTATCTCAATTTACGGCCACTGTAGATTCATTTATATAAGAAAATCTAGAAAGATTGACTTTTAAAAATGGCAAAAGTTTTGGGTTTTATAATAGTTATATGCCTGCCTTGACATGCTAAACATTTGCTCAGATGTCAGAAGAAAATTCCACTTAAAGAATTAAAAGGTTAAACTGGTGTAATGAAGTCTACTTATGGCCAACTTATTGTCGTATATATATATATATCTGAGTTTGTACTGCGTGCAATGTCTTAGTAATTCAACTAGAATAAAGCACATAACTGAGCAAAGAGATTGCCCATTATATTTCTTTATCAGTTTGAAAGGTTTTCTTGTGAGAAATTTTAGTAGCACCTTGGAATTCTGATTACAAGCTCAACAGCACAAAATTGCTTTTGTGAAATGCTTAAGGGTCTGGCATGGAAACAGAATCTACTGCTGGATCTTGAATAAATACACACACACCCAAAGGTCATTCTGTGCCATTTCTTAGAAAGGACTTGTTCTAGCCATGAAAGAGTTTTAATGGAAAACATTTCAAGAATTACTGATATTAATTTATTTATTTATCACTTCAGAATAGCTTGGGTAGACATTCCTTTAGTACTCAGATGAGTTTTTTTAAATGTGAGCAAACCATTAAAATTGTGTTAAAATGATTCATTTCAGCTAAACATGTTAAATATATATCATCTGAAAGTACCATCTTTGAGAGAATTATAAATCTAAGATTGTATTTCTTTCTTTTAAAGTTCAAGATATAATATTAAAGACCTGTGTTTTAGAAGATAAAGATGAAAACATTATTGTCAGAGGAAAGCTAAAGCATGTATACCATGAGACCACACCGGTATAGGATAAGTAGAACAAATAAAGTGATTTATTTCCAAAACTGTCTTCTCTAATATTTGTGAGTTGTGTTTGGTGTTTATGAAGAATTAAACCAAATTAAGCATGTCAAGTTTGCAATCTAAGCACAGTAACTGTATTTATAAAATATTATACTAATATTCAAGATATTGTGAAAAACATGGAAGTTCTTTAGCATGGCTAGAATGTATAAGGTAAAGAAAAGATTATCATCATAAATTTTAAGAACCCCGTGGCCATGTGATGTATCTTCCCAGCAAGAACAGAATTCCTCAAGAAATTTGGCAAAATTGAGGATAATTCTCTGTAATCACTGGTCCATTTGAAAGGAAGAGCCAAATAGGTCAGTCAGTCAGGATTTCAGAAATACAAATGTCTGACTGTCTGCAGAGAAGGCAAATATGCTGGACATGTCTCATAGTATGAGACAAACGCAGTACCTTCAGAGCACTCTCTAGGACTTGGGTCAGTCCCATGGCACAGGCACTTTCTGATCAGAAAGTCAACTCCTGGTCAAAAGCTGGTGAAGAAGTTCATGTTTTGCACGATTCCATCTTGAGCAAAGGGAAAGAATGCAAGATATTTAATCTTACATCCAAGTCTATTGAGTGAGAGGTAAATTAAGATGCTAAGATTGCTTTCTCAAGGTGTGTTTTGCAACTCTATATTTTTGAAAAAAATAATGGTATTTAGGGTTTTGTAAATGGCACTAGATGAATGTTTCCTTATGAACAGAAATATGAAAAAATGGTGACAACTACCCCAAAGTAGATGTAATGCTGCTTTCTTAATAACTCTACTTAAGTTCATTTTATAAGTATGTATCTCTAGAACTGGTAAATATGACTTACTGGAACAATTTACATCGTAACAGTTAAGATTACTGAATGGATTCATAGCTTTTATTTCATGTGAAATATTAGCAGTAAAAAAACATTTTTTCTTGTGAACATATATGGTTTGCAGTTTCACAGTTTAATGTGAATAAAATATAATATTTCCGTGACTCACTCTGACCCATGGAGCTGTGATATGTTTTAACAAAAACAGCAGTCTAGTTTGTGTCCAAGTTCCTACCGACCAAATGCACCTCAAAGCAACATTTAAAAGCTTAAGCAATAAAATTTTAGTTTACCACAAGCAAACTACTTACAATGAAATATATTGAATTAGCAAGACACAAAACCAGCCCTTTGTTGGAAAACAACTTGAATGATGATGTACAGTTGGGAAAACAATATTTAAGTTAGCCAATGCCTATTAAGAAAAAAAAATAAAATAAAATTCTTCATGTATATGCTTTGCTGAATAATGAAAAGATGTTGCATGTTTGTCTCATTCTTGCCATCACACTAATAAAAGCTTTGTACAAATTGATCTCTGTTAAAATCATAAAATCATAAAATATCCTGAGTTGGAAGGGACCCACAAGGATCAGTGTGTCCAGCTCCAGGATCCTCATAGTACCACCCAAAAATTCGACCCTATGCCTGAGAGCATTGTCTAAACACTTGAACTCTAGCAGGTTCAGTTCTGTGACCACTGCCCTGGGGAGCCTGTTCACAGTGCCCAACCAGCCTCTCAGTGAAGAACCTATTCCTAATACCCAGCCTGACCCTCCCATGTCACAGCTCCATGCCTTTCTCTCAGGTTCCGTTGCAGAGCTCAGTGCCTGCCCCTCTGCTCCCCTTGTAAGGAAGCTGCAGGCTGCCATGAAGCCTCCCCTCAGTCTCCTCTTCTCTGGACTGAACAAACCAAATGACTTCAGACTCTCCTCATACATTTTCCCCTATAGACACTTCACCATCTTTGTAGCTCTCTTTTGGAAACCTTAAAATAGTCTTATGTTGTTTTTATACTTTACTACCCAAAACTGCAAGCAGTACTTGAAGTGAGGCTGCACCATGAGTTAGACAGAATATTGTTATTACAGTAGAAAAATATGTCTTTCATGTGTGTCAGGTATGGTTAAGAAAAAACAGTGGACTTACATTTTCTTAAGAAGCTATAAGCTTTACTTTAGAAAACTGAGTACATAGCGTACAGATGGCACACGTCAGAAATTATTTCTGCAAATGATTGTTTTCCTTGTTGAGAACATTACATATGTAAGTTTTTTATAGGTTTCTTTCTGTAGTTAATGTAACTTATCTTTCTAAATCAATTCAGGAAGAATCAGAAATTCATGGAATCATAGAATACCCTGAGTTGGAAGGGACCCATAAAGATCATCAAGTCCAACTCCTGGCACCACACAGGTCTACCCAAAAGTTTAGACCATGTGACTAAGTGCACAGTCCAATTTCTTCTTAAATTCAGACAGGCTTGGTGCAGTGACTACTTCACTGGGAGCCTGTTCCAGTGCGCAACCACCCTCTTGGTGAAGAACCTCTTCCTGATGTCCAGCCTCAACTTCCCCTGCCTCATCATCAATATATACAAAAAGTGGATAAACACCTTTTCCCTGTCCCCTTAAGAAGGATTCAGGCTGTAATTTCATTTGTCAGGTTGCCAGTGTCCCCACACCACCAGGCCACAACCCTCCCTGAGCTCTGGGTCCGTTCTGGTGGCACTTTGGTGGTGCCAGTCCATTGTAATGTGGAGGCTCGCTGCTTCCAATGTGCAAGAAGCTCTCATCTACACAGAGGCTGTAGTGGTGATGAAGAAACTTCTGGCAGTGCCAACTCTTATTTTGTCTCCTTTAGTTTCCCCTCCAAGTTCTCAAATCTCTCTACCAAATCTGCATGTTTCTTTCATTTTAAATGTTAAGTTGAATGTTTTGTTTCAGAAGCTGCTTTGTAGCTTGCTGGTTTCTACAGCGTGGCTCCCTCTTAATGCACAGGCAAGCTGCAGCTGGGGCAAAGGCCCTGCAAAGATCACTGCTCTGAAGTCCAGGCCAGATCCTGGACAAGAGAAGACCTATAGGACATGAAGGGCACCTTCAACAAAACCAAAAAATTCAGAATGAAACAGTCTCAGAGGCATGCAAAAAACCTTAACTTCAGAGGAAGCTAAATTATATTTTAGTTATCTTGGTGCCTGTTTAGATCTAAGGAGCAATCAAGCCTTGATAGCTAAGCCATCCATTTCACTAGCAGTCCTTTACAGACACATGTTGAGTGGGATTTGCATTAACATAAATCCTAGATTAAGAGATAAAAGGATGCACAAGCCAATTTTCTGCTTTTACTGAGCTTTCAATATGAACAAACATCTTTATTTTTTTTGTTATTTTTTTTTTTTTATGGCCTTAGTTTAAACAGTAGATTAGATCCAAAGCTTGTGCAAATCATAACAGGTGTACTGTAGCAAATCTATCATTAAAACACAGAACATGAAGAAAATGAGGGTTCACAGTTATATATACAGTTTATTTACTCTAAATTGTGCTAAAAGTAAAAACCACCCTTGTTAAAGTCGAAATTGGAATGTCAAGTATGCCATGTATACTGAACATATAAATCTGTTAGTGGATCAATAACTAAAGAATTTTTCTATAGAAAAGCAATAAGCCTAGTAAAAGAAGATTAACTAGTAGTATAAGCATGTAAGTAGTAATAAGCATGGTAAAAATACAGAAAACCTGTAGTCCCAAAGCTGGGAAAACAGCCTACGAACAACAAGCCAACAGGCAAACATACTTTTAATTGTAAGCGAATATGAAATCATGAGTAATTTTATCCTTACATTTTCTTCATTATAATGTTTGAACAGAAACTTAAAGATTGTTATGTGTTAACATTTCAGCTGGGAAAAGCATAAATCATTGTAGAATTACTCAATTATAATAAAAGGTCCTACAGGGATTGTTAGTGGTTATGGTTATAAATGAGAAGATGGTGCAGTACTTTGAAAATAATCTCTTGAAATTGAACTTATGTTATAGAGTAGTCTTGAGGGAAATAGCTGACATGTACCACAACAATCTCACAGAAAGAAATACATTTGCATAACATATCCAAGAGTGAACATGACCAGTTTTAATTCTGAAAAGGGCAATATTTAATTTAAATATATTTCATGAAAATGAAAAGAAGATGAGCAGAGCCAGACTGAGTGATAATTATTTGGATCTCATAAACCACAGATTTTATTTTTTAACAAAGATGCTATTGTGAATATTTAGGACTCTACTAAGAAAATATCTTTAAGCATATTACGACATTTCTGTACAGCAAGGTTTTCTACTTCTTTGTTTAAATCAGAAGCATTTGCCTATCATAAACAAATGGATAAAACAACAAGGAATCATTTTGATATACAAGCAAGAATCAAAAGATTGCATGCAAAAATGCAGAAGATCACATCAGTGTTCCTTTGCAGTATTAGGATAATAACTGTTTTCTATTATGAACCAAGAGTACTTACAACTGCATAGAAACCTCTTGAGGGAAATCTTTTTCCCAGTGTTCAGTAAATCAGACATTTTACTGAATCTCTATTCATCATGTATTATTGTATGTAAACAAGAAAGGTAGATACTTTGAAAAATGACATATAGCTCCTATCAAATACAGTTAAGGGATTCAAGCAAGAAATATCTGGTAAAAGATAACATAGTCAAAGTGATTAAGTTATAGGAAAGACTGTGACATAAGATTTTACATACCATTAGAAAACTGGATGTATGCATATATTTTTCCCTTTCCCTTTCCCTTTCCTTTTTTTTTTCCCTTTTTTTCCTCCCTTCTCCTTCCTTCATGCCAACTAAAAGTACACTTGTAATCTGTGTTTAAGTTTTATTTAACAAGAAACAGCTTCATGCAATAGTGTACTGTGGGAGTATGTACTTATTGCATGATATCATTAAGACAAAGAGAAGTGGGGACTTTTATGCAACAAGAACTGTTCAGCTTTCCCAAAAGTCCTTATTTGTTAAGTCCTGTTGAAATGGATCCTACTGTGATAAATGACTGAGTCCCAAATAGTATTCTAATTAAAGTTTGTAATTTATTAAGCGAATAGAGGCAAGCAAACAGCGCTGGGTGCGCCGGGAGTCTCTGCTCCACCAAGATGTACACCTATTACATCAGGTGGCTGATTTTTATGCTCCTAGATTAATACATATTCATCATTATTCCTAGAAAGGGCAGGATTATTATAATTAGTTCCTGGAATTCAAACCCTCTCCGGACGCATGCGTATCAGTCTCTGGTGGTCTTTCTGGGGGTCTCTTGTGCTGAAGGCTTGTAGTCTTCCTCCTAGGACGTCCTTCGGTCGTCCTTCAGCTCCCCCTTTCTCCTTATTTGGTGGATCTCTTTGCCGGATATCAGAGGCTTGGGCAACGTCTCATGCAAAAGTCAGCAGTTTCCTAAAAAAACTCCTTGGTCCTCTTGGTCCTCTTATCTCCCAGACTAGAGTCTCAATGTTTGCCCTTCAAACCCTCCATTTACACAAATTTCTGGGCCCTTCCTTTGCATGATACAAAAACCATGTACACTAATCACTCTGTTTTTCTTAAATAGAAGGTTATATTTCATCATGCGGCCCTAGCACTGACACGAATCAAATTAACACATTTCACACTACTCATATCCTTGAATTACTATGTATAAAAAAGGTAAGATGAGATTTTACTGCTAATAGGATTTCCATACTCTTAGAGGAGCACAGAACATTCAGTTCTGTAAAAGATTTTTACAACTTATGGTATAAGTATATGTAATGAACAAATTCCTGCTTATGCAGAATAGCTTCACTCGGCATCTGCCTTTATGGAGACAAATTGTTGCGAGTCTCAAATTCCTGAGCTACAGTTTTCCAGTTGGTTTCTGTTATCAATATGAAACTATGGTAGATGATAAAGTAAGCAGCTCACAGTTACCTCACTTACTTCATCATCACGCATGGCTCTGCCAGTCAATAGTATTCCTGTGGGAAATATCAGAGTTGGAATGTGAAAATGAAGATTGTAGGAAGGAAGGATTCAGAGAGTACTTATTAATTGAAGGGTTTTGCCTACATACTGGGTTAGACAAAGTCTTTTTTAAGAGATGCTATTCATCTAAGGAGATGGGAATCATTTTACAGTCATCTTTTCCTCTGCTGGTTAATAAAAACAGTATTTAAAAAGTAAAGAAATTTTAAACCTAATCGTAATAAGTGTCACTGATCATCTCATTGGCAGCTGTGCAAAGCAGGGCTTTAAGTTCTCACTGTGTGTGATACATTGGCAGTAACTTCATTGTCTGAAAGGATAAACCTCTCACTCCTTTTGTGACTCCTCTTTTAGTAAAGAGACACAGGCACTAGAAGAAAGGGAGCCTTTTAATCCTATAAGCCTCTCTACCCACTGAATATTAAAAGAGGTATTCACCTCAGCTGTAAAATGTTTAGATGCCTGAAATGGGAAATATGAATGCAACCCTTGGCTTATTTAAAAATCTGATGTTGAGCAAAGAAGCTAATGTGATCTATAAAGGTCTCTGTGTATCCCTTTTTCTTTATAAGCAAAAACATTTTTGGACTTAATTTCTAGTTTTTTTTGTTTGTTTGTTTTGTTTTGTTTTGTTTTTTATCTCTGACGTATGATATCCATCAGAAGTAAATTTCATGATATGATCTGGAAAGGCTGTGGGTTGCACACTTCTTGTACTCCCACATGTTTATATTTCACTTCTGAATTTGCAGTGATTCACAGAGTGATAGTGTTTTCACACAAGGAGAGACAATGTGCATCTGTATGCATTGCAATACCATTAAATAAAAAAAAAAATTAAAAATAAATAAAAAAAAAAACAAGCAAAACCCCTAGTAACAAGATGATAGTTGGTAATGTTTTAGTATATATATAAAGATACAGTGTTATAAAATATATATTTGGAATGGAAACTTCATCATTTACAAGTAATTTTCAATCTGGCATTCTTCTCCCTCAGTCAAAAGACGATTTACCTGACCTCTGATTAACCTCTGATTTACTTGAAGGCACAGAGTGTCATGGAGTGAGAACTGTCCAGCTGCTGACCAAGGTGAAACATCCTCTCAAACAAAAGAGCAATTTACCTTAGTAAATGCTCATTTTATTGTTGTTGCTGTCCCATAATGTGCAAAATAGTAGAAGACATTCACTTTTGCTTGGGCATAATGCAATATAAAATGGAAATCATACAGAGAGAGTCTTTCTCATGTTAATAGGAAACTATATAAGTCCTTAAGAACAACTTTTGAAAACATGCTTCTAAAGACTATTTCTTGATGTATTTTATACATGATGTCTGTATGCCTATTGATTTGTGCCTATTCACTTGTTTTCCACCAAGTAAAATCAAGTAAATTCCAAACATTTCTGGTCAAGGTACATAAAGTCATGATCATGAGCAAGAGCTATTATTGCATTATTTTATCATCACTACTGTAAAACTTTTTAATTAAGGATTTATTCCCAAGGATGGCACAGCAAAAACTGGAAATGCTGTGAAGACATCAGGTTCTACTTTGAGTCTCCCCAAAGCCAAACTGAATTTTGTCCCCAAGAACTGATGAATTAGAGTTATTTTTACTGTTGTGGAAGGCTAATGATACTGATCTAAAGGTTAAAGACCTAAATGATTAAGAGAAAGCATGCAATTTACTGTTATTTATGGGTTAATATGTCTTAAAAGGTTGGAAATGCTTCTTCTCTCTCTACAGAAGCTATGAAAGTAAAAGGACAATGGAGAAAGAGGACATTTGTGGGAACTGTGAAAACAGTTACATTAGAGTTCCAGAGACAATGAAGAAAAGCAATAGAGTACTTGCATATTACATTTTTAAGTCATGAGGTACTTACACACAGCTCAATTTCTGCCACGTTACACATGCCCAGACTTTAATGTCTGATTTCAAATTTCAAAGAAACATATTTCTATTTGTTTCAAAAACAAGGAAGCATCATAAACATTAATGTAACCGGACAAGGAAATTTTTTTTTTTTTTTTTTTTTTTTACATTTTTTTTTTTTTTACATTTTTAACATGTTCTGAAATCTGCTGAGATTGCCAACTGAAGTACTTTTATCCAGAGAATACCTTGAAAATCCTGTTTCCATTTTTTTTTTCTTAATGTTGCCAAACATACTTTTAGAATATTTTTTCATTTATGAATTGAACTTTATATCCATTCTAATTGGAAAATCATTCTGTGTTTTATCAATGTGAATACTGGTCATAAAATTGTGATTGGATCACATAATTTTATTGAAGAAGGGTTATTTTCCAAGAATTTCTGAAAATGTCAGAAAAGGGCATTTACAAAAACTGAAATTTTACATGTGAAAATGAACCCCAGGGGTTAAAGTCAATTTTGTTTTTTCTTCAGTCAAACACAGGAAAGACTTGTATATCCAAAACAGAAAATCATATAATGATGGTACCAATGAATACTGAGGAAGAAGTTGTATCATTTCTTTGTGATGAAAGAATTTGCTGAAAGAACTGGAAGTCTCTATTTTCCTTTACCCTATTTTTAATTTTTTTAATATTGTTTTATTTTTATTTATTTATTTATTTATTTTCAGAAGGAAACAGTAATATATTTGAACTTGCTGGGACCATGAATTTAAATATATGCATGTTCAGAATGCTGTATACGTATTAAACTTTCTCTAATAGTCTGCATTGAATTTCTAAGACAGCTTTTCATGGGCTTCTTTAGCTTCTGGTATTTTTACTAGAGATGTTCTTCTTCAGTAACTTTTGATGTGCCAAACACGTTATTTCCCTCAGTGTTTTTCCAATCTGATTATAATCAAGAGTCTTTCATAATAAGAGTAACTGAAAAGTCTGAAAATGACTCAAAGCTGTGGATAGCATATGCTGAATTATCAGTTTCTGTTGAAGCTATAAAAAAAAAAAAAAAAAGAAAAGGAAAAGGAAACAAACAAACAAATAAAACAACCAAACCAAACCAAACCAAACCAAAATACTTAATTTTCTTTCTATCTCAGGTATAATGCCTTCAGCAATCAGGAAATGTATCAAAACAGCAAGTCAAGGAACTATGGTTTTATTAAGAAGGAATACTGCAGAATTTTCTTAAAGACAGTCCCAGTTGTCCTTTGATAGTAAACAATATAATTTTTTTGACTTGGAGAGTACTTCCTAGTTTATCTTGAAGGGCTAAGTTTTACTACTCTTCCTGTTCCAGACAGGAGCAGGCAGAGAAGGACTAAGGGGGCACCACCTCTTGTCACATCATCCTTTTGAGGCAAAGGAAATCCAAGTGTGCAGCTTACATGGAAATCATGCTATGTTTTGAGATTCCCAAGATCTCTGCATGTGGTGGGACTAGGATAAAACCACAATCTAGACAACTAATATGTATCTCAGTGACTCAAAGATGTATAGGGACTCTGAGATGGGAAAAGGGAGCTGGTTTGTTACACATACCAATCTGGTGTTTGCAACTGATGTTGTATAAGTGCCATTTGAATATGGCCTCTGCAGATATAAAGGTTTTTAGAGAGGATTTGAGGAAGAGGGTCATGATCTAAGTTTTAGGTGTGTTATAAAAATTAGTGACAATCAAAACTGGGGTAAACAGTATTGTGGATTAGATAATACTGTTGTCATAGTATTAAAACAGAGAACAGAATCTCTGTCAGCTAGATTTCTAAACAGGGCAATGGAGGATCTACAATTTAAAAAATCTATGGACGGCTCATCTGTGGGCAATCTGGAAGTCAATTTTTCCTATATCAGCTGATCAGCCAGTAGTAGAAATGGACAGTTGTGCAGACTTTACATTACATATTAAGTTAACTGAAACTTAAAGCAAACAAATAAACAAACAAACAAAATTTGTGACACTGTAAGTAATAAAAATCTGGTATGGCTTTATCAAACTGTGAAACATTGACTCATAAGCACTGACTTGGAAGGAAGGTGATTTTATTTATTTATTTATTTATTTTCCTACCTACACAATAGTAACTTTCCTAAACAGTTCCCATCTTCAGGTTGCAATGGAAGACTCTGCGCCACCCACCTGCAAGTTCATTGACTATGACTTTTTGGTCTTATATGATGTTGACTGTGGGCTGACTGAGAAGTAAAACTGTAA
Source organism: Stictonetta naevosa (assembly GCA_011074415.1). Classification (NCBI taxonomy): domain Eukaryota; kingdom Metazoa; phylum Chordata; class Aves; order Anseriformes; family Anatidae; genus Stictonetta; species Stictonetta naevosa. The sequence goes on from CM021697.1 coordinate 50,218,174, forward strand.
CAGTTTTGTAGTGATTTTATTAACCTGAGACTTGTGACAGGCTCATAAACAGATGCAGTAAAAGTTCCTCTATTTGACTGGTAAGAATGTGCTTCACAAAAGGCTCTTTTTGCTAGGGGCAAACTATGGTGACTCAGCAGCAGTCTTTTGGAAAAATCTTCACATTGATTGTCACTCTCTTAATGTGTAAACATCAAAGGGATTTCTTTCATCTTTCTCATTTAATACTAGCATGTGTCTGAGGGAGAGAATTGTTTCTTGCCTGCTGGGGGGCACTACCCTGCTGCTCATGAAAGGAGACCTTTGTGACTTGTGGAATTGAACCTTATTTTTTTCTTTCTATTCTGGTTATAAGATTTTACCTGGGGACCTGGCAAATTAATTGAAGAATTATGGAGGGTCCACAATACATTGATTGAATATATTGTACACTTCACTGCTATACTTATAACTTGTTTTTAATCCATGGTGCTTTTACTACTAGTGTTCAGGTTGTGGGATTCCTCTCTAGATAGAAGAAAGTTCTTGACTGTGGTTATCTATTTATGTCTGTGGAAACATTTGGCCTGGATCAATGTTTTCTTCAATCTTTATTGTTTCAGAAGAAGTCATATGGAAAGATTAATTAGAATTTTAGCTAAAACTTCCTAGCTGTTCCTAGAGCTGCTTTCTGACTGAGCATTAAAGGCTTTGAGACTTTAGTATTTTTAACAAACTGATTTACCAAGCTCTCCTCACCAGTTATGTATTGCATAGCCATGATGATAATGCTATGTGGGTTGAGGTGAATTTATTTTTATCTATGATGGAGCATCCTTTGTCCAAATCAGTTTTATACATTGTACATTTCTGCCTCCTGAGATCTTGATATAATTGTTGTCAAGCTTTTCTCTTGGGATTACATTTTTATCCAGCCGTGTCTTTATAGTAAGAGTGTCTTATAGTAAGAGTCTTCCATTCTGACTACATTAACTCCTTTGAACATACAGGACAGAGTGGCTGAGGTGAAAGTGGTATGATTAGCTGGAACCTTCATAAATGCTAGTGGCAGATTATGTACACTTTATGGGAATCTACTTTATTATGGATAATTTGGATGATCCAGGAAAAAAAAGTATTTTATGACAGCTGTAATATTGCTTGGAAATTATTTTTGTTTCTTCCCCTGTGATCTCCATAAGGCAGAAGCCTTACGTCTCTGATCTTTCCCTTTTCCTATCCAATTTTCTTTTGAATTTCCCTTTCCCTTTCCCTTTCCTTCTCCTTCTCCTTCTCCTTCTCCTTCTCCTTCTCCTTCTCCTTCTCCTTCTCCTTCTCCTTCTCCTTC
>CM021697.1:50231122-50241729 GCA_011074415.1 Stictonetta naevosa
TTTATTTTATTTTATTTTATTTTATTTTATTTTATTTTATTTTATTTATTTTTTATCCATGGTTGACAGAACAAAAAACAGTGAGAGAAAAAAAAAAGGGGGGGGGAAGAGGGAGAAAAAGAGGAGACAGTGAGAATTTTATGCCTCATTTTTAATCCTAAAAAGACAAAAAAACAACCAACCAACCAAAACCACCACCACCACCACCAGTAACAACAAACACAGAAAAAACCCTCTCATCCCAACCTTTTACCAGACAAACAATAAAAATGTGCTCCACTATAGAGCAGAAAAGGGGAGAGAAATTCTTGTAACCTGGCCAAAAAAAACAGGAATTAGATTTCTGAAGCTTCGTGTACCAAATGGCTTTGTGCAAATTAAACTATTACTTAACAAACTGGACAGTTATGCTGCTAACTGGCCAACTAAAGAAACAAACATTTTTGCCGCTTTCTTAGACATAAAGCAGTTATTTAAAGAATAGGTTTCTACAGTCATTCAATTCCTTCCTTGTTAGACTGTAATTTTTCATCTATTAAGAAAGAAATGTGTTTGAAAATGCAGGGAGAAAACGTAATGAAGTAGCTGATACAATAACCTTTAATTGATAATTAAATTAAAACTAAAACTTGAACATTTCAGACCACACAGAATTAATACTTCGTCTATTCTTCATTTCCTTCTGTGGTTTCTATCTCACTGTGATCTCTTGTTACGTGTTGTCTCTTTCTCTCCTCCCCGCCCCCCCCCCCCCCCCCGCTCCACCCCCCGATATACATTGGTTCTGATTTAACAAGTCCCATGGAAGATGAAAAGTTATTACAGGCCTTAACTCCATAATATAGCTATTACTAGAAGCCATTCTGAAATGAAATTTCAGTGAGACAAACAAACAAACAAACAAACAAACAATAAAAAAAAGAAGTGTAGATTTTGTTTACAATTTTAACTTTTATTCACTTAGTCAAATAAGTGCTTCTTGCATGTAAAATAAATAAATAAATAAATAAATTGCTCTGTCCCCACTTCTGTTCATTACTAAAACATAGTGAAAACGAATTATTTTCAAAATTTTACTCTGCCATAAACTTTTCTTCTTATTGATCAACAAAGTAACTCTCTTTAGGCCTTTTCAGTGACAGCATTAACTTTTGTTTCTCCTGTTCATTTTGCTGCTCTGTTTACTTGGTTGCAAGTTGCATCTCTGGAAACTCCTTTTCATGTACCCTCTTTTGACAGAAGTCCAATTGACAGCACAAGATTCTTCTCATTTTAGAAACAGGTGTGACAACTATAGTCAAAATATTCCCCCAAACATGTGGTTATTTTAGAGAGGCTTATTAGTCACTTCAACTTCAACCTAATTCAATTATGTGTTATTAGGAGCTATAAAATTAATTTAAATACTGTAAAAAAGGTAATTACTATTCCTGAGACAAATCTGCATTATGTAGTATATGCAAATAGAGGATAATTGTATGTTTTCATGCTCTTAAAAAGTTATTGATGAATATTTGATATACTTGAAACATTTTCTCTGGAAAAGACACAATATATTGATTTGTCAAATGCTCATATAAACAAATCTGTTTTACTATATATGTGATATGAAATAATTGGTTACTTACACTATACTTATACTTACTATACTTACACTATATATGTGGTAAAGAAAAATCCACAAAAATATCTTGGAAAAGAGAAATATTAAGCCATCAACTGTGGTATAAAATATTGTAGGAAAAACGATTGCCACAGTGTAGGCAAATCTCCAGCAAGGAGATTTTATCTGTATCTGAACATCTCAATCCCTGTGTGGCTGCTTCCTTGAAAGTTTTGCTTCTTAAAATACGAAATACAGTATATCAGGTTACAGAAATAAATCCATCCTGAAAAAATGTGGAAAGGCTATGGGATAACATTGGTTATCACCTCTGGTTATCAACTTTTTGATCTGCAGTATTTCTTTTGTGGGGAAATGTGGGAGTGTGGCATGGCGGTCGGCAAGACCCATGGTTGGTAATAACATCGGATTTAACGATGAGGCTCTAAGGAATGTAAAGAGTTTAGAGGGAACAAAGAAGGGTGATTCAGGAGACACCTTGCTGTCTCAGACTGCTTGTTCTCCAGTCCTTAAGACATGGAAGTTGCTGGGTGTTTGCTGTTGCCGGGCAAAGTTGTTTGACCAATGAATAGTTAGTGGAAAAGTACTGCTGTAGAGAGAATGGTATAGGAAGGGAGCCTGTCCTCAATAAGAGTTAGTTGAAGTTATGTCCTCAATGGAGATTAAGTTATGCAATCAATAAAGTAGTAGCAGTTACTGATCATTAAAGAACCCTGGTGTCCGTGTGGTCCTTATGCCACAGGGAAAATAATAATAATAATAATAATCATCATCATCATCACCTAAATTATCTGTAGTAAATGTGAGCAGAAAAAAATAATCAGATAAGAAAAAAACCCTCCTTCCCATTAGATATGAACATCTCTGGGGAAATATTCTTTAGAGGATTTAGCTCTTACTTTCAAATCCATAGTTCCCCATTTAAGGTTTGTGTAATTACAGGAAGTATTTGAGGACCTTGCAGGTCTCAGTAGCAGCTGGGTCAACAACAACTTGATTTCCTCTGGCCTGTTGATGAAATAGTCTCACACAGAATAAAATATTTCCTGCACTCAGTTTTTCTTACTTTATGACTGATGATTCATTCTTGAAAAGATTTCTTATGCTAAATAAAAAGAGTAGCAGATTAAATTCAAATTCTTATACACTTCTTCTCCTCCCTTCCTTTTTTTGTTTGTTTGTTTGTTATCATTGCCTTGAGATGATCATCTGTCCATCCACGTTTTTCCATTCCACAGACATGAACTGAGTTCTGAAAATTGGCAGCTGAATCAAAATCAAAGCTGAATCAAAATCAAAATCAAAATTTATTTTTATCAAAATAAAGACAGAGCTCTGTTCTCTTTAATGAAACTTTTTTGATACTGGAGTTCTTTCTCACTATCTGACAAACGTGAGCTCAGTGCTTGTTCTGCCTGAGAGTCTCAAACTCCCCCCTCTTAGGAGAATAATTTGGCCACTAGTCTATGGATTACAGGGGACTACTTCTCTTTTTGTCGAATCTCTTCCATAATGCATTAAAAATCTATATTTCACTAGGCCAGAGACAAGGAACAAAAATAAGCAAGAGTTCATACATCAGTGATTGGGGATTCACTATTCAGCTAGAGGTTCAGCTAGGAGTTTTCTAGGCTGTTTCAAGGGCTGCATGTTTTCCATTAAACAGTGATTGCAAAACCAACCAACCAACCAACCAACCAATCAACCAACCAACCAACAAAAAAAAAACACATTCCTTCAAACAGGAAAGAGGACTTGCAGTGAAGTAGGTGAATGTCCCAGAGAAAGAACTTTAAGATCTCTGATCATTCTAAGCAAAAGAGACTAGATCCAACAGAGGAATCAAAAGTTCTGCTCTCTTTCCTGCTCTCCATAGACTGTAGCATAAACTTGTTAGCTCACAATCCTTCAAATTGGGCATTCACTTGCAATACACTCTACTGCTGGGAAAAACAAAACACCAGTGGGACCGGTGTCTTTTCCTTCAGAGGTCTTGTGAAAACTATTAACTGCTTTGAGAATGACAGTTCTGGGTAGGCTGGCTTTCAGACACTGAGAGAGTTTAAATAGAAGGGGGAAAAATGAACCTGACATACCTGGAGTGTCTGTAGGATTAGGTAGTAACTGAGTGAGAACTTTGGATCTTTGGACCTATTTTTTTTTTTTTTTTAATCATTATTTATTTTATGTTTTTCCTGCTGCTGAGGTTTAATGGGTTTTCAGGATCAGAGATTGGTAATGAACAAAGAGTTTCCTTTGCAGAAGCATGTGAGAGACAGAAGTGAAAGATATTCGGCTCAGCCTTTAACCTGTAATAGACAATGAATTTCAGCTGAAAGTACAGACTGTTGGCTGTGGGGACGGCAGTTTATATAATACAGATTTGTCATCAAGGTCACTAATTCTATTTCCTAAATACAACCGTAGTTGTCAGCTAGTGTCAGCTGTGCTCTTTTAAGATAAATTTGAAAGCTTACCATACATTGTTTAAAGGCTATGTCAGTGGTGGTGTGAGGTAAATTTCTCAAATAAAATATGGTCATAGCATCACACAGAAGTTAAAGTGAATAGAGTTACCTGCGCCTTTGGTCTGTTTGGCTTATTTATCTTTATCAACTGTCAATCAACACTGAAATGAGTGGAATATCCTTCCTGTCTCACATATTTCATTTATTAACTGATCACTACTTGGATGAATTTTTAAATTTGGTGCATTAGAACAAAACTGACAACAAGAAAACCTAGATTTGTTCATTTTAAATGGGAAGTAGAAACATCCTTTAGGATGGAGGAACCTTGGGTAGACATGCTTCTCCATTACATACTGATTTCCAGAAAAAAAAAAAAAGTCAAAGGTAAATTAGGGGAAAATTATAATATTGATACACATAACTACACGTAGCAATCCTTATATTTTATACTAGTAATTTTCAATTACTCTGGAATATTTTTCTGTATGTAATTTAGGGTGAACAAGGTTGAAAATATAACCACGTATCATATTGATATGTCAGTCATAGTTAACAGGCACTGCTGGGAGGTAATCTCTTTTAATCAGTCCGTTGTAGCCTGGGAGACAGCACTTATTACTGTGTAAATGAACCTGCCAGCTGGTTATTGCAGGAGGTTACAGGAGGTGACATGATTTAAACACCTGGTTAAATGGGAGAACTAAGGGAGTATAAGCACCTCTTCAGGTAAAAATGGACACTAGGACATTAAAAATAGCTTCTGTGGGATTATCCCTTTAAAAACAAGATGGTGAGGAATAAGAGGAAAAGCTTTTTTTTTTTTTTTTTTTTTTTTCCTCAAATATAGTTTTCTGTATCTTGGATTCTTTGAGACAAATGAAAAACAAAAACAAAAACAAAAACAAAAAAACACACCTTGTTAGGCATAAAAACATGTTTGTGATAAAACCTCCCCATTCTTTCAGTCATTCCTCCCTTTCTTGTTTCTTTCCTTCTAGAGCTGAATAGTGGAATTTAATTCTTCAAGAGTTAAGGAATATTTTCCTAAAGAAATATTCTATTTATTCTACAAGTACTTGATGGAGATACATACTGTACTGTACTATTAACCCTAACATCTAACTCGCTGAAGGAAATACACCCTGCTTTGAAACACTGCCTTTTTTCCTTGGAATAGAAAGCCTCTTTCCTCCCTGTGCCTTCTGTAGAGATAATCTAGAAGCTTTTTCTGATATATTAGCATAAGGTTATATACCTTTATTGACCTTCTTTTCCTGGGAAAGCCATGAAACAGATATAATTATCACATCATTTTATGCTTTAGCCAGTGTTGTTTCTTGTGCTTGCCAAACCTTTGTAATAAATATGGTTGAATATAATAATCCCTGCATAATTATACTGGCAAAGCTGTTGTCTGGTAGAAGCTAAATTCTATTTCTCTTTTTATTTATGGCTATTACACTTTGGAAAGACAGGGAAAAGAGAAGCAATAATGAGTTTCCCTGCACTTTACACAAATAATGTAGAGACAAATTATGTGCCCAAATCCAGGGAAGGGCAATTACTAACTGTATCAACAGTTACAAAAGGCTCAGTGATACTAATAAAGTAAATTAAAAATGGGTAATCTTATAGGCTTGTGCCATGTGAAGAAGGGTTTAATTGCTCAGACTAAAAGTGTATGTTTACCTTTGGCTTTAGCACAAGAGTTCTTCCTTCAAGCTGATTATCAAAAGACAGTACTGTTTACTATTTTCCATACTCCAGGAAAATTCTGTCTCAGAATAAGTGAGGTATTTGAATTTTATCCACAAGGTTGAGCTAGGCTGTTATTCCAGATGTGTTGTGGTCTAACCCTGGCAGGTAGCTAAGTGCCATGTAGCCACACACTCATTCTTCCTATGTGGGATAGGGGAGAGAATCAGAAACGTAAAAGTGGGAGAACTCGTGTTGAGATAAGGACAATTTACCAGGTAAAGCAAAAGCCATGCATGCAAGCAAAGCAAAACAAGGAATGCATTTGCTATTTCCAATCAGCAGACAGGTGTTCAGCCACTTCCAGAGGAGCAGGATTCATCATGTGTAATTGTTTCTTGGCAAGACAAACACCATCACTCTGAACGTCTCCCCCCTTACTCTTTCTTTAACCCAGCTTTATTGCTAAGCATGACATGATACAGTATAGGACATCCCTTTGGTCAGTCAGAGTCAGCTGTCCCGGCTGTGTCCCCTCCCAGTTTCTTGGGAACCCCCAGTCTACTCTCAGGCAGGGCAGCACAAGAAGCAAAAAAGTCCATGGCTCTGTCCAAGCACTGCTGAGCAACAACTAAAACATCAGTGTGTTAACATGACTTTTTTTCATCAAAAATCCAAAATAAGGTATTGTGTGAACCTCTACAAAGAAAATTAACTTTATCCAAGCCCAAACCACTACAAGCTGCAAGTGATACTATGTTGCATAACCAAGTCTTACAATAAAAATATTGCAATGTATTTGTTGTTAATGCTAGTGGCTTCTTTATCATATTTCCACAAGAACAGGCCTGTTCTCTAAGTAGAGTAGCAGTTTGTTAGCTTTCTCGCTGAAATATATAAATGGAGTGAGATATAAATGGACATGTTCCAGAGTTACTTTGGGTAGCTAGGATTTTATTTTTCTGTAAGCATTCATATTCCTACTCATAATATGCAAAAACAGTTAATTTTCCATGAGTTAATTTCAATGCAAAACCTACTTTTTATCCAAGGACTATGGATTCTTATAGGAAATTTCTGATCTTTCTCATGGGAACATCCTCGCTGTACGTGCAAGTGATAATGCTGTGAAGTTCAGAAACTGAAATTAAAAGCAGTAAAATTATTAGAATACTTCATTTTCTAGGCATTCACATAAGTAGGAGGAACATAGCCTAGAGCTTGAGATAACCCTCCTGTGGTTTTGTGTAGTACTCCTTCTACCAAATTAAAACATTAAAGTTTCAACTCAAGTGGGCTGGAAAATGTTATTCCCTCCTTTCAAACTTACTGAAATTGAAAAAAAAAAAAAAAAGCATGAGCAATACAAGAGAAAAGACTTCCAGTTGATCATTGACATTGCAACAGATTCAGAGAACTATTTTAGTTTTTAAATGATAAAATCCATGAAATGATTAAATACTTTAATAAGTCAGATATAATATTCAGCCCTGTAACCAGTCTAAGTTCATCCTAGTTGGCTGCTATAAATTTTTGGTGGTTTCTGTAATGCCTACCATGAAACCTTTATCTATTTAGTAATAACATCACTGTCACTGATCTAACCAATAATTGAGAATTAATTTTCAATGGGGAATAGAAAACAACAGTACAAACCAGCAGAGAAATAATTTTATCATTTATATGGTAGGACAGACAGAGTTAGATTCTATATATTTCCTCAGTTACAAAACAAAATTGAAACTGTCACTCAGAATCCTAATGACACTAGATATCTTAGTTGTGAATCTCTTGGTTTGCATGAGCATTCACTGAAAATGAAAGGTTCCCAACAGATTTTGAATTAATGCTTCCTTTTCAAAGGAAAATTCTTCCAAAGATTATCAGACAATTCAAACTGGTATAGTTTTTAAGAAATTACACTTATATATATATATATATACATATTCTTTTTTTTTTTTTTGGGGGGGGGTAGGGTGGGAGGAGTGCTCTAACTTCCTTTAAGTGTCATTTGCTTCTATCATTACAAGTTGCATATTGCTAAAGTAGCATATAAATATTTCCATCAGTCCAATTCAGTGGAAGAATATCAAATGTTCTATCTCACCTTTTTATCACAGTCTTAAGAAAACTATGTTTTAAACAATAAAATAAATTTATCTGTTCTCCATTCTTTCTCTCTTCTTTTTTGCAGCACATTCTAGCTGAATATGAGAGGGTACTTTATTGTGAAGGTGACAGAGCAATGGAACAGGTTGCCCAGAGAGGTTGTGGAGTCTCCTTCCCTGGAGATAAACAAGATCTGCCTGGATGCTATCCTGCGCATCCAGGTTTGGACTAGATGATCTTCAAAGGTCCCTTCCAACCTCGGCCGTTCTGTGCTTCTGCGAAAATTTATCTTGTCAAGAATCTTATTGAATTCAAACTGAGGGATAGAAATTCTTATTAGTTAAATCACAAAATGAAAGTAAAATTTGAAATATATATATATATATAGAAAGATTTTATGTTAATTGGTCACCCCTTCTCTTTCAGAGAACTATTAATTATCAAAATGAGGAAACATCTCTTACATATATTTCAAGTCTTTGGAGACTGAAAACCTCATGACCTGATGTAATGTTCAATGTTGCTGGAAAAGCATATGAACACCTTATGGGATTTATCTCACTTTCAGATATCTACATTTTAGTTTAAGGTTAAGTTGATTAAATGTAGACATCTACTTAAGGATGAAATTTATTGCACTGTAGATTCAGTTGACTACACTGACAATATCTCCATAGACAGTCAAAAATGTCTAAGAAGACAATTTCAAATGTAGAAATATTCATATGAGAAACCCACAATATGTCAGATAAATCCCAGCAGTTGTCTATAGTGTATAAGATCTATTTCAAGTCTGAAAGACTTGCTCTGAAGTCAATGAAGCAATATCAGCAGTATGAGTGGGTTGTTCATCTCTGAAACTTGACAACCAATGTTCATAAGATAAATTAGACACCTTTAAGGCTTTATACTGTATATTCCTATGTTTGATCAAATGATTCCTAAGCATGATGTAACTATAATAATAATAAATTAAGGTTTATATAGAAAAGTAAATATGGATTTAATTTAATGATGTAATTTAAATAATGAATTTATATAAATTACATGGGTTAAGTGACTGACCGAAGAGCAGGTATGAGATATTTTGGTGAAACACTAAGATGGCTCTCAACTGTCATCCTGTTGCACTTGCTTGGGTTGCTCCCCATAGTTAGTATAGGTAATACAAATATTAGCTGCCTGTACTTCCTTTCTCTCTTTTGCCAGTTGATGTTCTCTTAGATTTTCATGTAAAGATAATTACCGATCATTCACATCCCCTTGAAAGAGCTGTCTGACTTCCTAACTAGAAGTCTTAACATCACGTATTTCAAATTAATTGTTGAAGAACCTGGTCTAGAAATCAAGGCCAGCTGTACTAACAGATAATCTTAAAATCAGTGGTTTAATTAATGCAATTAATGTGTTTATGCATGAAGCTACAAAAAACTTCTTAATAGATTGTCCACACTATGGAAACTGCTGTTATAGTAGTACTATAGTAGTACTATAGTAGTACTATAGTGTTATATTATCACCAACATAGACAAAACATCAGATGGCAAAAGGATTTTTCTTTCAACTTTTCTCCCTTGTCACCATTAAAACCATAAATTAATCTGATACAACTTCTTTTATTTTGTCATAACTGAGTCCACAACATGGATATTACTAGCATAATGATAGGATGCTTTTCAGCAAAATATATGGTCACATAATTTGGCCCACTATAACTTCTAATGTGGTTCCAGCACTGCTGCAAATATAAAACAGAACGTTGTCTAGCTGTTACACAGTGTTGTCAGGGCAAAGTATGACAAAAGAACATTTACGAGGAGCACCTAAATACTAAATACTAAAGAACAGATAGTTCTGTAGTTTCTAACAAACCTAATATTAAAATCATCCAATAACCCAGTTCACAGGAAAAAAAAATATAAAAGAAAAAAAGAAATATTTAAAAGTTCTGGATACATACCCCTTTATTTTCTTACTCTTATAAAACCTTCTGATGAAAGTTCTGATGAAAATGAAGACCATTTCATCAGTAACTATTCACTTTAATGTCAAACCTCTGAATTGCTTTCGGCAGGACATATAGAAAATTAGATCATACAATAAGCTTTTCTAATTAATATCTCACTGGACAGACATATGTTCAAAATCCTAAATAGGCATAGGCCCTGCAGTGACAAAATCATGAGTCTTAATAACTGTGCATTCAGTTGAAGACTTATGTTTCAGAAATTAAACAAAATAAAGTGTTGAAAATATAAAAGAAATTAAACTTTCCTCACCATATTTTTATGATAAATTTGCTGTTGGAATGTTGTTATTTTTAATGAAATTTCAAATACCCTTTGTGCATTAATTCTCACTACAAGAAGGACATCAAGGTGCTTGAGCGTGTCATGAGAAGAGCAATGAAACTGGTGAGGGGTCTGGAGAACAAGTCTTACGAGGAGCGGCTGAGGGAGCTGGGATTGTTCAAATTGGAAAAGAGGAAGCTCAGAGGCAACCTTATCGCTCTCTACAAGTACCTTAAAGGAGGCTGTAGTGAGGTGGCGGTTGGTCTATTCTCCCATGTGCCTGGTGACAGGATGAGGGGGAATGGGCTAAAGTTGCACCAGGGAGGTTTAGGCTGGATATTAGGAAGAACTTCTTTACCGAAAGAAGTTCTTTTCCATGGTATGCCACAGTAATATAATACAAAATAAGGCTTAATC
>CM021697.1:50241739-50289136 GCA_011074415.1 Stictonetta naevosa
ACCGAAAGGGTTGTTAGGCATTGGAACGGGCTGCCCAGGGAAGTGGTGGAGTCACCATCCCTGGAGGTCTTTAAAAGACGTTTAGATGTAGAGCTTAGGGATATGGTTTAGTGGGGACTGTTAGTGTTAGGTCAGAGTTTGGACTCGATGATCTTGAGGTTTCTTCCAACCTAGAAATTCTGTGATTCTGTGATTCCATGACAGACACAGAAAAGCAAGAAATGGTGTATAATGACTGTTGTAGCAGTATCTCTGTTGCTCTCCTAGTAACAAAAACTATTTACTGTTACATAACTAGTTTGCAACCATTGTGTGACAATAACATCTAAAGAATTCATATCTATCCTTTTAACACTTTTAAAGACATTAACAGTGAGATTGAATAAATTTTATCCTTGCAGTCTTTTTACAAGAACTAATTAAAATTGATTCTCATTTTATAACCTCTGAAGAAATCATTTCTGATGACCTGCTAAGAAATTGGAAATGAAAGACTATGATCAGGATAAAGAAGAAAGAGTTAAATTGTTACTATCAGGAGTAGCTGTCTGTGAAGTTTTGCATCTGTGAAAAGCAATTCTGTGAGGGATTTCCTCTCATAGAGGAATACAGGAATTGGTTTTATTCTCTATCCAGTCATATTCAGTAGTTCCTTCTTTTAAAAGTAAGTTGGTAAAAGTCTTCATACTGATTCTTTTTTTCACAATAAAGCCTTCAACAGCATAAGAAATTGGCAAATAGGGTTTAAGTGTAATCCCTGAAAAGACTATTGCAAATTTACAAAAGCTCAGCAGAGTTGTGACAACAAAAATAAACAGAAAACTAGTACTGTAAAACAGCCAGGAGCTGAGGAGGAGAATTAAATATTTTAAGAAAAAGACCATCATTAAAGTTGTTTGGACCTTCTTCATCCAGGAGAAAACAAACAAACAAACAAAAAACTTCTTAACAAAATTCTTGTTTTCCTTTCTCTTTTTAACTCTTATTGACATTTCTTTTTTTTTATTTTTTTCCCTTGTAAATTAAATTCACTGGTGAGTAGATGACACTACTGAGGCTGGACAAGGCAAGGAAAACAAACAGGCTGTTGTGTCCACAGTGCGTATATGTTTTCTTCTTGAGTCTGCATGATACCTGATCCCTGCTTTGTCACCTTTAATGAAATGGTATAACTCTGAGATGAGAAAGAATCCTCCTCCATATAAACAAATTATATGCCAGAATAGCTAGAGGCGGTTTCTTTCAGTGATCTCTTTCCCTTTTCTGTCTTCTTGAATGAGCTTTTTAATAGAGGACTATCTTCATGACTTTCCTTCCTGAGCACTTCAAGCAATATTTCAGAAAACATTTTATGTTAATCTCCATCAGAAGGTTAGTCCTCAAATGTGTGTGCTGTACAATAGACATTTATGGACAGATGCTTCCAGCTGTAGCTATAACTTTCTCTCATTAAGAAATCCAGAAATTTGCAAAATGTTCATTGCAATCATCACTTTGCTTTCTGTATTAAAACCCAACATTATTAAATAGCCAGCTGCTGATAATAATTTTGCTCATCAGGACCTCTCTCACCTGCCAAGTGTATGTTATGTGTTGGTGCTAGTCTTTGGCAAGAATATTGACAATTTCAAGGGCATCGAAGACTTCCTTCATTTCTCCTCTTCCTATCTGGGAGTCTAACTCTTGATTCTTTCATGAACCACAGTGGACACAACTGTAAAGTCATAAGAAGAATTAGAAATCTATTATTTCAAAGATTTTAACAGAGAGTTTAAACACAATTACTTTTAGTGACATTATGAAGAAATTCATAAGACATCTAAGTACAAAGAAATTGTGAAATTTTTGTCTGTTCTTACTTGGTGTGGAAGGAAAAATGTTTGTTGGAGATTAGCATAGTGCATGCAACAAGTATTGCATTGCCATTTCTGTCCCAGTGTGAGTGGCATATTAGAATACATTTGTCCTTTATTTTGTTTTCATCTCCATCTTTTCATTTTGTTTTGTTTTCTCTTCTAATTTTAATCTTGTCAGGTTTAAAATCAATTCTAACTGGTAAATTTTACAATCCTTTATGATACCAGCAAATAACTCTATAGAGCTTAAAATTTCAATGACTGGTTTGTTCTAGTAGGTGCTAAAATAATGACTTTGAAAATGGTAAATAGCCAATAAATGCATTACCTGTTCTTGACTTTGTTATATATGGTACTTGACTGACTGTGTAGGCATTCCTTTTTCTCCCCACTCAAAGTCAGTCTGTAATTTACAAGAAAATCCATTTAGCTTTATATTATTCTTAAATAGTTTTAGTCATTTTCTTTTGTTTCATTTTGTTTTTTGCTTGTTTTTATTGTAAAGAGGAATAGGCTTTATATAATCAGCCCTTTCCTGACTATCTTTACATCAAGAAATTACTATACTGTCTCTGTCATATTTTAGATCATGTAATTGTCAAATTATGTCATTTAATGGATGTAGAAATGCCAGGAAGAGGAAGTGAAATGATTTGTCCAAGGTAACTAAGCAATTTAGAGCAGTAGAGTCAGAACAGTAACAAAAGCCTTCTGAGACATGTTACTTCTCTGTCTAGTGGTGTGTTCAGCCTCTTTGCTAGAGCAAATTTAAGTTACTTGTGACTTTTGTTGCACTGCAGAGCCAATATAGCTCTCAGTGAGTGAACAGGGCTTGGTTCCAGCTGGCACATCATCAACCAAATTCCTAACAACAGTTAGATTTCAGCGTCTTTGTAGGAGATGTGTGAGCCAGAAAAAATCCAGCTTTGCTTTCAGACTCTAGGATGAGTTTGAGAAACGAACAGTTAGAGGAAAATACCACAGCTTTTTTACATTTAAACTGAGAGCTGAGCAGATGTAATATGGAAATCATTGCAAGAGAACAAACTAGAAACTCACAATTCTTTTTTTTTTCTTTTACTTTTTTTTTTTCCCAAAAAGTATTTTTTTTTTTGTAATTATTTATTTGTTTTGATTTAACCACATGCAGGGCAAAGCCACACTTCAAGCTGCCTTAGTCTGATTACATCTACATTTATATATTTATTTATTTTCCTGCCTACTAACCATATACACGATAAATTAAATCCTCAAAATGTCAGGGGATACTTGCCAAAAAACAAAAAAAAAAAAAAAAAAAACAACAACAACAACAACAAAACACTTAAAAAGCTCTTTAACTCTATTTCTAATAAGATTTCAGAAAATCAAAGAAAAAAAAGTAAAACTACATTCTACTTTTCCTTGTATCTAAAGTTTGCTTAAAGCCAAGCCAAATATTTTTAGGAACAGCTTATCTGACAAATTTAGCTCTTGTGTATCATTCATGGAAAGATTATGCATCTTTTTATTCATTTGTTCACTACCTATAATTGCTTGAACATTCTGTAGAAGTGAAAAACTGTGGATTATGACACCTGCCAAGACCAAATTTTCAATAATCTCTTAAACCATAAAGCTTTAAGGAGATGAGAGTGAAGAGAAAAACACTTGTTCTATTTTTCCTTTTAGTTTGACTTTTAAGGGTTGGCAAATATATTGTTTGTAAAGGTTCTCCAAAACTATAGAGATTAGATTTAAAAATATATCATCTTTATATACACACATTTATGTGTGTATAGAATAAAAGATGTGATGAAACATGAGAGTGTTTAATAGTTACTTATTTTCAAGGTAGGGTATTTAAAAATATTAAACACTTTGTTGTGAAAAATAACAAATGTTGCCATCATAAACACTTATGTTTATTATTCTCTGATCAGTCATGTTAGTCATTCATCAGTTTGGATGTGTAGTGTTTCTGTTTCCAGATATATATTACAGTAATAGAGGGCAGCTGAAACCAATCAAATGGATTCTAATTAAGGAAAGAAATGGTGTGCAAATCTTTGGTTTATTTGTTTGTTTGTTTGTTTGTATCCTGTATGCCTATATTTTGCATTGAACATTTGTTACTGGAAGGAATTAAGAATGAGTTTAACCTTGATGAGCTTGAGCAAACACTTCCATTTGGTCAAATTAGCCAGAATACATGATATCAAATTTACGCTAGCTTCTACATTTTTATATTCCATGCAGAAGAACAGACAAAGCCTGATCTGACATAGAGCTGCTGATAAAACTTTAATCCATCAGGGTGCTTGAAGCATATTTGAAGAGGCAGAATAAAACCGAACTGGACTGGCACTTTGTGTCATGCAGCCATGTTACTTTTGTTCTGTCACTAGAAACCAAGAAGTTTAACATATTACCAAAGCATGGCCAAATACAGGTTTGACTGAGATAGACATCAGAAGAGGCAGTGTAGCCAGCCCTGTGCAGCTGTACTACTATGCTGATAACGTTATCTCACCTTCTGAGCACTTAGCTTAGTATTTCAATGACACCTCACTGTGATATATAGACATAGTGTTCTGGGACATGACTGAATAGCTTGATTTTGGCTGCATGCTAGCAAAAGAAAATACATTTTTGCTTTAGCCTCAGACTGTCCTGGAACACAGATTTTTGTCATTCTTGGTTTAGGTTCTGTCTTCAGACAGAACAATTTAAGTATAAAAATAAAGATTAGGACCAAATTTTTATTTTTATTTATTTATTTTTTCCTCCCTCTGAATATACTCTTAAACCAAAAAGATTGGACACTTACAATGTTAAAAGGAAAAAAAAAGTCCTAAGATCATAAAAAGTTTTTCTACTGGCTTTCCTGAAATGGTTAGTGAAATGCTAATAATTACCTGTCATGATCATTAGTGGCATTGCTCACAGCTGATTGATATAACTAGTTTGGTACTTCAAATGAGCCTCAGAAACAGCAGATAGAATAACTGAACCAAGATAAACAGTGATTATACTTAAAAGCTACAGTCATCCAGTGAGGGCAAGGAAATAATACTTGATTTTTCAATGATGTATCAAAATGTTAAATATTTAATACTTACTGGCCAAAAGTAAACAATCAATATCTAATTTAAATCACTTTAGACAATATATTCCAGACATTCATACAGAACACAATGAACACTTTAATCAGAATTGTCTTGAAAATACTTTATGAACAGAAAACTCAGTTTTTATTAGATAATATATTCACTATTTTTTTTTTTATCTGCTTGATGCTGTAGCTGGCGATTTTATGTCTGTGAAAGTGTGGGTGAAATCACATCGTCTACCTTATACTTAACTGCTGCTGTCTCACGGACACAGTGTACTTAGTTGCTCATAAAGATCTCTGTAAATCTTTGTGTGTATTTTGTAAGACATACTAGAAGTAATTCTCTTGTTCAGAGCTAAAAAATAATAGGTAGAGCCATAAACACACAACAAAGGTAACAGATATACAATCATCACTATGTCGGATAATCAGAGCCCTGCTTTTGACATGCAGATCATGTATAAAAACAGTTACCAAAAATCTCTGCCTCATCCTTTTTCCCAATGACATTTACTTTCAGAAATACTGAAACACGTCCTGTGGAAACATTTCTGCTTCTTCTAAACTGTGAAATGACCATTTATTTGTGTTAAAACATCTTATCATTTTGATTGCATAGAATCACAAGTGTATGTCTGAAAAATGTGCTATGTGTATCGTAGAGAAGTTATTGATTGTGATCAATATTTTCCCCTCCAGTATTGACTGCTGTGGAAAAGGCTAATTGGACATTATCCAGATGCCTAGCTATCATTCTTTCTTCCATGGCACAGCATGTGTTCCTTTTTTTTAGTCACAGGATTTGATGAATCTTCAGCACCTGGCTTATTTTTTTTCTCTGTATGCACCCAAAATATTCCAACAGTAGTTCTGGTGACACAGCTATTCAGTAACCAGCAGACTGTTCATGCAACACCACTCTGCAGCTTCTAGAACTTATTTCTTCTTCTTCTCTTGGTTAGGGGGAAATAAAAATAAAAATAAAATGGTCAATGTCTAACTGGCTCTCAACAAATATATTTGATCCAGTTCAGTGCTTCTGCATCTATTGTAATGAAGTGTTTCAAAATATGAAACAGATTATTATTGTGATGGATTTTGTTTAGATGCTGACATTCTGCCAACATGCTGAAGGTGGAAAATTATTTGGTGAAAACAATTGATCTTGAAAGGAGTCAAACTGCTCATAGCATTTGGATGTTAGACTGATTTAGTTTGTTAATGCATTTGTACTGCATAAATAAATTTTTCAAATAAACTATTTTGATTCATAGATGTTTTAATAGAGTTACCCCAACAGTGATTCTACAACACAAATTCTTTCATTTACTCTCTCAGTTTAAATACCACATGGCACTGTTTTCTCTGCCAGTTACAGGGTATTCTATGTGTTTTGTACAAATTATAATTTAGAATCGTGGGCTTATTCTGTTTTTCTGTAACGGAACCTCAATGCTTCCCAGCTGCAAATGGTTGAATCTACACTAAGCAAATCTTCAACGGCTGTGTCTGTTTATTTGGAGTGCTACCACCTGTTAAACAGGTCTCTAACAGGGACCTGCAGAGCATGCTAACAGCTCACCATACCAATAGGGACAGAGGTGACACATCTGTTTGTATGGCTAAATCACAGGCAGGAAGGCAAATGTTTAATGATATCTTTCATATTAGTGCTTAACAAGAGAGACAAAAGTGGCTTCTCTGTTGGAGAAGGAATGCTAATGAACCAGACTGGTTCAGCTGTATAAACCTGAGCAAGTTTCAACATTTGGCCTGTTACATGATTCTTGCATAGTTTTTGGCAAGGGCTGTTGGTACTTGCAGGAACGGTCTCTGTTCTGTGAGCGCAAGGTAATACGGCAGAGTACAGCCTGGATGTATGGTGAGACACAGCAAGCAGATTTGCTGCTAATTTTATAAAAACAGTAATGTGAAACTCAAATGAACATATTCTAAGGAAGTGAGTAGCTTTGGGAGTGAAGTGCGTCATATTCCATAAGGAGGTTCCAATATGACTCTAGAAACCTAACTAAAAAATCATTACTTTTTACCAGGGTGTGTCCTCCAATAACTACTTGCTTTATTAGGTTAGTTTACTTTTCTACTTGGTGCAATGTATGGGCCTGTGGTGGTTTTACTCAGGTGGGCAGCCAGGCTCCACCACAACCACTCTCTCACTCCCCCTCCTCAAAGGGAAAGGGGGAGAAAATAAGATGCAAATGGTTCAAGGTTGGACATAAGGACAGGAAAAACAGTCAGCAATTACCATGATGGGCAAAACAGACTCAAGAGTATGGAGACAGTAGCATTTGTTGCCTATTACTAAAAATCTAGAGAGGTGAGAAAACAAATGAAAGAAACTAAAAATACCTTCTCCCCATCCAGCCTCTTCCACTTCCACCTCCTCTCCACGAGTGGTGCAGGGGAATGGGGGAAATGAGGGTTGTGGTCAGTCTATAGTGCTTTGCCTCCGCTGTTCCTTCTCAGTCACTCTTTTCCCCCGTGCTGTCGGGTCCCTCCCACGGGATGCTGTCCTTCCCAAACTGATCCTATGTGGGCTTCTCACATGCAGCAGCTTTTCAAGAACTGTTTCAAATATGGATCTGTACCATGGGGTTCATCCATCAGGAGCACACTGCTCCAGCCTGAGTCCCCAGTGGGCAGCAGCTCCTGCCAGGTCAACTGCTCCTGTGTGTTTTCCTCTCCACGGGCTACAGGTCTGGCAGGGGTTCCCACAGGCCACAGCCTCCTTCATGGCAGTTCCACCTGCCTGTAGTCTCCTCCATGGACTGCAGCATGGAAATCTGCTCCACCATGGGCTGCAGGGGGGACAACCTACTTCACCATGGACCTCTGCACAGGCCTCAGTGGAACTTCTGCTCTGGTGTCTGGAGCACCTCCTTCTTCACTGACCTTTGTGTCTGTAAGACTGTTTCTCACTCCTCTCTCTCCCAGCTGCTATTCCTCCCCCCCAGCATTTTTTT
This sequence comes from Stictonetta naevosa, assembly GCA_011074415.1. Lineage (NCBI taxonomy): Eukaryota > Metazoa > Chordata > Aves > Anseriformes > Anatidae > Stictonetta > Stictonetta naevosa. Next base: position 50,249,674 of record CM021697.1, read on the forward strand.
TTTTTTTTCCATTTCTTAAATATGGTCTCACAGAGGTGCAGACAATATCACTTATTGACTCAGCTCTAGCCAGAGACAGGGTCTTTATCTAACATGGGGCAGCTTCTGGATTCTTCTCACCAAAGCCACACTATGCTAACAAAACCTTGCCATGTAAACCCACTACAGGGCCACAGATTCTGACCAGCTGTATGCTTTTTCACTTGTCCCGAATCAATATACAGAAGCAATTAATTTGGTATTTTTTAGCTCATATAGACATATTTGCCCTGTGTTTAAGGCCAGAAGGCGAAGACTTAATAACTTTGTGTAAAGAAAAAAATCTCAAGGTTAAGCAGAACAGGAAGACAATGTTTTTCTACAGTTACTCCATGTATTGCATATAGTGCATGTACTTACTATATGCACAGAACATAATGCATATAATCAAATGCAGGTATGATGGTCTCATTTCATTATTGATTTGCAACATTGTAAACTACTTTACTGAAATTGTATTGGCCACTAGAAATGTTTTTGAGAGGTGACTAGGTAGCTTTGGGATATGGAAAGGAATCTGCATATGTACTTTTTAATGTCTAGAACTTCTAACACAGTTACTAGTAGCTCAGTTGTAACTACAACTACAGAACTGAAAATGCAGTCTTGTTGAGTGAAAGGTGTATTTTTTCTTGTTTGTAATAACTGTGATCTTATTTCTTCTGGTGGTGTGGAGAAGGATGAGACAGTTGTATTCAAATTTCAAGTTAATTAGAATGTTTTCATTTGGTAGTATTTGCCTACTTCTTAGGATCATGCAGCGTTCTGCAGATTTTATTGGACTTGTGATAGTATGTTCTTCATTAATTATACTTTCTGCAGTACATAACTGCTGTAAAGCATTTTGGAGGTAAAGGAAATTATATTTATGTCAAATAAGTATGTGAAGTGGCCAATCAATACTGTTCATTGGCTTGCTGTTGAACTGAAGAGAAGTAAGGAATATTTTAGCCATGTAAAAAGAGTTATACTTTCCAGTTGTTCCACAGATAAGACTTTTTATGCTTTATTAGATCTATGGGGTGGTTGTACTATTTTTTTCCGTCCACTATCTGCAATTAATTAAACATTTAACTGCAGTTTAATTACATTCCTATAGGTGATAGATTTCCACTTTTTCATGAACCAAGTATTATTTTCCTATTTGTGGAATTTAGGTAAATGCAAAATTCAAATCTTATTTCGGAGTCTGTTTAAAACTCTTATTTTAAATAGAAAGAACACTTTTATAATAGTTTCATTTTTATTCAGAAGGGATAGTGTGATATAGCTAAAATACCCCAAAAGATGTTTGATTCATGAGAATCAAGTCTCAGTTCATCATTAAGTCCTTTACGTAACATCTAGGAGTATACACCTGTGGATAACTTGAAACATGCAGCTCTGATTTAAACCCAGCTGTGAAACTCTAGTTTAGAAAACTCTCTACAGAGAAACACTTTGCGATCAAACACTTGTATATATACTTTGAAATTTCTTAAAAAAAAATGGATATTAATCTGGGAAACAAATAAACCTTTCTACATAAATCATTGTGGAATCTTACATGTTTAATAAAAATGAAGAAGCAGGCAGCCAAAATGTTGTCTTTTTCTGTTTAGTGAATATCTAGCTGCTATTGATACCATTGTAATTAGATTTTTTAATGTCATTATTTTTAAAATGGGTTGATATTATTTAGTATTAATTCTTTTGATTTTAGTGCATTGTGTTTTAATTAGTATGATCTATATTAAATTCACACACACACAAAGTCTATTTAATGCATTAACTCCCCATGACAAACGGTTTAATACAGATGAGGCAGTCATTGGAATATTTCCTGCAGCCAAAATAAGCTGCTAGCTTATCAACTGGAAACAAGGCATCATCATAAAACATTTCTCAGCAAAGCCAAGGAGAATGATTTGATACCTAAACCCTCCAATAATTAAAAACATACTTCTGAATAATTAAAATATACTTCTGAATTATAGCTTGACTAATCTCTTATGAAGTAACTTTTTCTCCCAAGTATTCTCTATACTGCTACAAGGGCGTTTGTGAGTCAGTAGGGTGCTTTAATATAGAATCATAGAATCATTGGAGTTGGAAAAGACCTCCAATATCATCTGGTCCAACCATCACCCTACTACCAATGTCACCCACTAAACCATGTCCCTAAACGCCAAGTCCAACACCTCCTTAAACATCCCCAGGGATGGTGACTCCACCACTTCCATGGGCAACCCATCCCAATGCCTGACCACTCTTTCTGATTAGAAATGTCTCCTAATTTCCAACCTGAACTTTCTCTGGCACAACCTGAGGCCGAAGACTTTACTGAAAACAAGATATACCATGTCCACTGCCTTTCCATCATCTATCTACCTGGTTATATCCTCATAAAAGGCTAAGATGACCTGTTCCATCATCTTTCCTGGCACCCAGGTCAGGTGGACAGGCCTGTAGTTCCCTGTGTCCTCCTTATGACCCTTCTCATAGATGGGTGTCACTTTAGCAAGTCTCCAGTCATCTGAGACCTTTCCGGATGACCATGACCGCTGATAGATGATGGTAAGCGGACCAGCAATCACATCTGCCAACTCCCTCAGCACCCTCGGATGGATGCCATCTAGTTGCATGGACTTGTGACAGTCCAGGTGGAGCAGCAGGTCTCTAACTGTTTCCACCTGAATTGTGGGGGGTTTATTCTGCTCTCCATTCTAGACTTCCACGTTGGGAGGCTGAGTACTCCAAGGACAAATGGTCTGACTATTAAAGACAGATGTAAAGAAGGCATTAAGAACCTCAGCCTTTTCCTTATCCTCAGTAGTCATGTTCCCCCTTGCATCCAGTAAAGGATGGAGATTCTTCTTAGCCCTCCTCTTATCATTAATATACTTATAAAATCATTTTTTTGTTATCCTTAAGCATAGTAGCCAGGTTGAGCTCATGCTGGGCTTTGGCCTTCCTGATTTTTTCTCTGTGTATGCTGGCAACTTCCTTGTACTGTCCCCGAGTTGCCTGTCCCTTCTTCCACTAGACATAAACTCTCTTTTTCTCCTGGACACTCAGCAAAAGTTCCCTGTTCGGCCATTCCTTTCTTTTTCCCCGACAGCTCATTTTATGGCACATGGGGACACCCTGCTCCTGCACCTTTAAAACCTCCTTCCTGAGGATCATCCAGACTTCCTGGACCCCTCTGCCCTTCAGAGTGACTCCCAAGACCCTCCCTACCAGTGTCTTAAACAATTCAAATTTTGCCCTCTGGAAGTCCAAGGTAGCAGTTTTATTGCATCCCCTCCTGAGTTCACCAAGAATAGAGAGCTCTACCATTTTGTGGTCATGCTGCCCAAGACAAATCCCTACCACCATATCTCTCACCATCCTTCTCTGGTTCGTGAACAACAGGTCTAGCAGGGCATCCCCTCTGGTAGGCTCACTAATCAGCTGAGTCAGGAAGCTGTCTTCCACATACTCCAGGAACCTCATAGACTATGTCCTCAGGGATATTTCCAGCATGTCTGGGAAGTTCCGGACAAGCAAAGTTAATTTCCCCAATGCCAAGTCCCTCCCCTCATACCAGTGCATTGCGAAAGTTAAATAGGTGGGAACTGGCTTTTTTTTTTTTTTTTTTTTTAATATTTGTTGAAGTCACATTAATATTTATTTACAAGTTTACTCTTCAAGTGAAGTTAAATTTATGAATGAAATTATACAAAAGAGTACTAGTGCAGTTAGGAACATTTTGTCATTAATCATTTCCCAATTTATACCAGATGGGGAATATGATCAATCAGGTAGAATATTAAAACTTGGTTTTAGTTAAATCAGTTAAATTTGATGAGCCACTAGCAGCAGAATATTAGTGTCTAACCTATTCTTTAACCTGCATGGCGTAAGTGGGTGTTCTCGATATGGGACTAACTAGGTCACAGAAAATACTGTCACAGATGAAAGGATCTGGCATTTGTGTTGAATGAAATTCTCAAGACTCACTGTATAGTAGCACCCAGATAATTAGCAGCTTTTCAGAGCTTTCTGAACATCTTAAAAATAGACTGGGATGTAAATCTCCTAAAAGGCAATTCTAGCCATTATTTCTTATTAGATCACAGAATGGCTGAGGTTGGAAGGGACCTCCAGAGATCATCTAGTTTAATCTCCCTGCCAAACAGGGTCACCTAGCACACATTGCACAGGATTGCATCCAAGAGATATTTTGAATATCTCCAGAGAAGAAGACTCCCCAGCCTCTCATGGCAACCTGTTCCAGTGCTCTGTCACCTGAACTGTAAATAAATGTTTTCTCATGTTCAGCCAGAACTTCCTGTGTTTCAGTTTGTGCCCATTGCTTCTTGTCCAGTTGCTGGGTACCAATGAAAAGAGTTTAGCCCCATCCTCTTGACACTCTGCTTTCAGGAGTGTCATTCCAAGTAGAATTTCCTACACTAATTATGTAGGAAATTCTACTTGGAATGATTTTAGGAACATAGGACTAGCAAATGTGTAATGGATCAAGCTTTTCTCTTCTTGCTACAACAAGCAACAAACATTCCCTTTATAGAATAAAATTCTATTTCAGGTCATCTGTCTCTGTTACAAGTCCTCCTAGAAAGTTTCATTACTTTATTCTCTCAGTAGGAAACCACCCTGTAATTTCCAGCACAATTTCCACTTTTATGTATTACTGTGAAACAGGGCTTTATAATTTTGAACCAAGTATTGTTATTGATTAAGAATGGTTTTAAAACAGCAAAAATTTATACAAGATATTATGTCATTGTTCATATCAGGATTCTTCTAGTGTTTTTTAATTAGCACATTACCATCAGGAGAGATAGTGTAGCATGGGAATTTATGCTTTAAAATTCTTTTTGAATTCATTTTTAAGAAGACATATGGCAGACACATTTTTGAAACTCAACTAAAATTCAAATATCAAATGATAGATAAAAATATTAACATAATTAGTAGATTTTTAAGATCCTCTATTATGCTTGGATTAATTTTTATTTGATGTATCCAGCTCAGGATTTTATTTTGTTTAGTACTGATAACATTCATCTTACAAAAATAGTTTTATTCAGTAATTTGAATGCAAATAATTCATTTTGTTGAAAAGTAAGCATAATATATATATGAATGTATTACTATATTAATCTTTCAAATAAGGATGTGAAACTATATTGAATTCTGTCTAAAGTTTTTCTTGAAATAACTCATGAAAATGCCAAAAAAAACCAACCAACCAACCAACCAACCAACCAACCAACCAACACACAACACAAGCTCTTTTAACACAACCCAAGAGAAGAATAACAGACGAACCTCACTTTTGTGGAAGTTTTGGAGCAAAGTCTCCAAAGTCATGGAAAATATATATATATAAGTCCAGAGGCCATTTTCTAGTTTCATGTTCCCAGGGGGAATGTCAAATAGAACATCTTTGGAATTTTTTTTAGTGATTTTTGCAAGAAATCTTGAACACAGTTTTCAGGGATAATGCGCCTTCCTTACCACGAATAATTTGCTCTTCTTTTGGAAGTTTTGTTTCATGTGAGTTTTCTCCAAGGAAGATACTTTAGCTCCTAAGGTATAAACAGAGAAATTCAGAGTGACTGGAATCTGGTTTTAATACTGGTATTTGAGGGATGAGTTATTAGGACCTCTAAGTTTTACCCAGGCCTAGTAAGAGAAAGCATACCAGGAAAACATTCAGTGGTCTAAACTGAGTTTAATTCTAGTCTGTGCAAATAACATTATTCATTTAGAGAGACTTATTTTTAATTTTTGTTCTTTTCAGATATTTTATTTTTATATAATCTCTCTGTAAATTAATATATTTTTAAACATGCTTTTAAATTTCCTACTGTGCTTTATTTAGATTCTCTTTCACCATACAGGCAGATAACTAAAACTTCAAGACGTTTCTGTACAAGTAAAGAAGAAAATGGGACTTATTAAGAAACAATAGCATTTTCTCCAGTTATCAGTTATCTTTGTTTTTGTAGCACCCCAAACTCAAACTTCATTTAAACATATTTTGCTTGAGTGGACTGCATGGGAGTAAGCAAGGACTGTTTGATTAATTAAAATAAATAAATAAACAAATAAATAAAGTAAGTAAGGTTTAACTGATTTGTCCCTCTTACCAAGGCCAAGAGGAATTACTTAGGCACTTTAAGTAATGTAATTTTTAACCTTGCTTTTCCTCTCTTCTGATTTACCCCGATGTTAACAATGAACAGAGAAAGCCAGCACAAATATATTTAAAATAAACTTTTTGCCTCCCTGAGGCTTCAATCACTGACCTCTTGCTCTAGTATGATTTACTTACATCCCCAGAAAGTAAAATTATATAGCATTACATAAACAGAACACATTCAAAATATCATTCTATTTACATAGTCTGAATGTTAGAGACAGAGAAATAAAAATAATATTGTTATAAAACTTAATTCACAATGGTGGTAGAAATACCTGAACTGGAAAGAATAGTTTGTTTGTGTTGGCAGTTTCTGTGCCCAGACAAATTTAGAATACAACTACCTTTTCTTCAAATATATTTGTCACACTGAAGTATGGCACAGACCTTTTCACCACAAGATTATAGAATCTAAAGCATTTAGATGTACATTATATTCAAATTATGATGTAAAAAGTTTTATTCTTCAGAATCTCACATTACTATTATATTTAGTTTACTGAGAAATCAATGTTTCTTTTTTCCTTTCAGTCTCAAAGGGCTGCTCTACCCTCTGGGATGTTGTTCATAGCTTGAAGGAACCACTATCCCCAAGGGAACTGTCTGTCTCATATTGTCCTTCAAGTCAGAGTGTGTACTGCAACACTTCTTGTACATCAAAACAGCTCCATACTGCCTTCATCTTTTCTTAGAATTTAGGGAACAGAGAGAGCAAACATGGTCTTGCACAGTTTACATGGAGAACCTGATATTCAAGGAGTAACAGTAGTTAAGAAACAAATGACTTTGTGCTCCATCTTCCAGTAAAACACATCTGACACCAAATCATACGTTTCATGAACACCTTCACTGTATGTCTTATCAAATATTTGCAGAAATTAAGCACAGGAAAATGCTCACTAGAGTCAAAGCATTAATTTTAGCAGACACTCTAAGAAAAGTTTTTTAACACCTCGGATTTTTAAAATCAGGCTGGAGAAGGTATTTATGCATTGACAAACAGGTCAACAAAATGATATAATGTCCATGTTTATCATCTTTATTGTTCATAATAACATGATCCACTCGTTTTGCACTGCTGTGGGAAGTACAGAACAGCCATTAACAACATTTACTGGTCCATTAGCCTGGCTATAAGGATGAATTTCTTCATGGGGTTGCACAACACAAAGTACCAATGAATCTGCATAGTGTAATAGAAGGAGTATATATAAAGGTAGAAACGCATGATTTAAGGTGAATTTATCTCTATCCTAGTCAGCAAGGTACTGATTATACATCTGAGTATCTTAGGCACTCTGAATTGGCATAAGTTCCTGACTATTACTTTTTATTCTACTTTGTTCTCATTTTATCTGCTGGAGAGAACTCAGGCCTTGTTAGGACTCTAAGCAGGTTTCTACAGATTTGCTTGTCAAGAAATAATCCACATAAAATTATTATATTAATTGAAAAATAAAACATAAATTAAATATATCCAAATCTATCTCCCATGGGTTTTACATACTGAATTTAGTTGAGTTACTCCACAAGTACATCGTTGGATGTCACTAAACCCACAGAATTCAATACAGAGCTAGTGGTTCTCTCCCACAGATCTTTGACTCTCACATGTCAAAACTAGAAGGATCATATAAGTCTGTTAGCCTTCCAGTCTCTGAAGGCAACTGTGCTGCTCAGCAGAAGTGTGTACATACTCTCAAATTAAAATGTTTTTCTTAAAAAAAGGTACTTCTATGCTATTGGAAATCTCTCCACATACATAAAGATAGAAGGAGAAACAAACAAACAAACAGACAAACAAAAAAACAAACATAAATTTGAGACTAATTGTAACTAACTCTCAGTTAATTTACATTTGAGGTAGATATTTGCGATATTTATTTAAAATATAGTGTACAATATGATTCTTGTAGCATTTTTCTCTAAAGATCTTTCAAAAAGTTGTGGAATTTTCTCAGTACTGCTGTGGAAACTTTCAGCGGAAAATTCCTTTTATGAATACTTATTCAAGATTACCACATGAAAGTCTTTCATGCTGGTATTTCTGTCCAGGACTGGAATAAAATGTGTCAATACAACATGAGAAATTACATTCATATTTCTAGTTAATTCTCAAAGACTAGAAATACTAGCCTTTTCACTGCTCTGTGAAAAGCTACAGAAATGGGACATGCCAACAGAACCAGAACACATTTTCCAGAAATTAGTATTTATAATGGTTTCCCTTGTCTCATTTGTCATATTTCTTTTACTACAGTAGTATTCAGAGTAAGGGCTATAAACTCCAAAACTGCATTTCCAGCATGAATCCAAATCATTCTCTTTCTAGTTTTCCACTTTTTTGCGGGGGAGAAATAAATAAATAAATAAATAAAATGTTGGGGTGTAGGGGGAAAGATCCTAATGCCGTTTGTTCCAGGAAAAGAATACCCCACTATGCTGATTCCAAACCATCAGAGCAAAACCACTGTCAGTTCTTTCCACAGAGCACCGGTGAGCAGCCTTAAGTGGGAGGCCAAAAGCACAGTGTTGCAATTACATGTTCATAAAGACTTTTATATATTGAATAATAAAATACTTGATTTAACATATGCTTTTACACTATAGGGTAAAATTCTCTGGCATTATAGGCACCTTCTAGTTTCTGTACACATTAGGGGCTCAAGTATTTTGCTACTTTAGCAGCATGTAAAAGCAACATTGTTTAGGTAAATTACTGTGTGCTATTAACACTGTTACCACATGGAGACCATGTTATTTCTTTAGTACGTGGTATGGTATTTACTGGTAATACCACAAATGCTGCCTGTCACCACTGAGTTATTAAGAGCTTTTGTGATATTTAGATTTATTTATTATTATTATTATTTTTAATTTTACATTCTGTTTACACTTTGATAGCTTTTCTAAAGTAAATAATAAACAGAGATATCTTTTGTGCTATGTACGTAAAAGGAAAGGCTTTACCTGCTGAATGTTCTAGCTTCCCAGGACTCAGATTGGAGAGTTGGCCTAATCCACAGTCACTTGAAACCAGATGTTTTCTTCTGGTCTTAAAACCCTGCAGGGATGGAACATGCATAACTTATCTGGGCAACCTGTTCCACTGCTTCACCACTCTGAGTAAAGATTTTCCTTCTAATATCCTCTTTTAGTTTAAAACAATTCCCCTTTACCCTATCATATGGACAGATGCCAACGTAGAAAGCTACATCTCCATCTAGACATGCGATGAGGCCTACCTGGAGCCTTTTCCTCTCCAGGTAATGAACTTTGCATTGAACACTGATTCTGTATAGCTTCTGATATAGTGAACAGAACAGAATGTTCCAGGATCAGCCTCTGGCCCCTTGTAACCCATATGGATAAAACAGGATAAAGTGAAGGAAACTGGTATACATGTAATATTTTTTCCTTTCCATGTTCTCTTAAATCCTTTTGCACAGCTAGTTCCAAGTCATGCTGAAAAATCTAAGACACAAAACACAACTTACACTGAGTAGATATGCTCACCATTTACTTGATAAAACTCAGCTTGAAGTAACCTCAAACTAAAAAAAAACTAATTTAAAAATCAAGCTATTTACCTAAACCAAGGAACTTTATTAATTAATGGAAACTGAAGCTCTACATGCAGAAATTTTAGACCTTTGAATTGTGTCCTGTCATTCATTCATTAAAAAAAAAAAAAAAAAAAAAAGGAAAGGAGAGACAGAATGCAAACCCTTTATACTTGAAACACTGAACAAAATAAAGCTCTAAATTTCAAGATAAGGGAATAAGGGAAATATACTTTTATTATTTAAATACTACACACATCAGCAGAATGCTTTTATTCAGAAAGTTTAACTAAACAAAAGGACTCTGAGAATCAGATGAGTAGCTCTGAATAATTTTAAGAAAATTAATAGCAGAGCTTGGAAAAAATGTTCTGAGAGGAAAATTCTAAATAAATAAATAAATAAATAAATAAATCCTCAAATAAATCAAAATCAAAACAGAAAATAATAAAAAAAGGCTTTCAAAACTCCTTTTGCAAGTGAAGTTTTAAACTCCAAATAGAGAAATGTTAGAATTGATGGAAAGATTTTTTGCTATTGGTGGTATAATATCCAAAGGAAGAAATATATGCGAGGCTCAACACAACACACACTTTGACAAAACTTAAAAATATTTGCAAGAAAAATTTGTAACACTAATTCAAAGCAAAAATGGAAAATACGATTAAACGGGACTTCTTCCCACCTCCTTCCCTACATACAATCTGTTAATCTTCAAGTGGTAGATAAAAGAATTAGGAACTGCAGAGTGGATGGGGATAGAGAAGGAAAAATCTGCAGGCGAAAATGCCTCTGAGCATCACTGAACTTGGTTCTAGAACTGGAACCTCTCCCATACATCTTGATTAATTATGGACATGGCAGGAATTAAGCATTCCTCTCATTATTGTTACATTAAGTCTGTTTCTTACCCATATTTTTCTAATCTGTAGTAGTCCAGCTTTGCTTCCCCTCACTCTCTGATCCTCACCCAAAAAATCCTAAAACACATATTGGTCTTATCCTTCGGACATAATGTGAACAGCATGAAAGAAAGCTGCAACAATTCAAACCCATGCTTGTGGCACTATGAATGGTGCAATATTTTCGCTCCCAGATAATGGTGTGCCAGCAGATACACACCAAATTATTTGTTCAAGTTTCTCAGACACATCTCAGCTCTCCCTATAGAGATTACCACTTTCTAGACATTGCATACGGAAGTCTAAAGGTAAATGTACCTGTGTCATCCAAAAAACATGCATAAAGCACAGTGCCTCTTAAATGTATATTCATGTGGGTACCACACTCATGTGGTTTTGAGTAGCTATGCTACATAATTAGTGCTGTTCCCCCTGTCCTATCTGGATGTTGTTCAAATCCCTGGGTAAACATTGTTTGTTTAGGATCTGGTGGATTTGGGGAAAAAAAAAAAAAAAAAGTTGAAATGAAATGAAATTGTAGCACAGTATAGGGCACTAGAATCTCTGAGACAGCCTTGTGCAAAATTTTGCTATGTAAGAAACTTAGAAAAAAATATTATAAAACCTTCCATGAATTTTGTTTTATTTAAACAGTCAAGAGAAAAAGTCTAAGAGTGACTATCACTAATCTAAGTAAAATAGATCTCTTTCTTCTTTATCTGAAGACTCGTATGTAGTTAACCTAATCCTAGTTAGTGAACATTTGAAAAACTAGCAGAGATATTTTTAGATGACAAGATAAAAGAAGTGGGAAGAGAACATACACACACACACACAAAAGACAGAAGAAAGATAGCTGAGGAGAAAAATCATAGAAAATTTGTTTTAGTGTGATATTTCATTTGAAATATATGGTAAAATACCCCTCTCTTAAGAAATTTGATTTGTCCTGTTCACAAATACCACTACTGGACTGAAAATCCATTGGAAAACAGTAAGCAAAGATTTGTAACAAAAAGCAAAGTAGTTAGCTTGTAAGAGAATAATGTACTATGGCACTTCAAGCTATGACACTTGCTAAGATAGGTTATGATTTGTATAAAATCATCTTGATTTTGAGAGCATCATGACTCTAATGACATTTTCAAATTAGAAATTGGAAACAGTTTAAAAAGCAATAAGTACATATAAAGGAAATTATGTAAATCTGAACCATAATAACAAATAGCAAATTATTTTTTTCTCTAGGAAATATGCAGGAAAAGTAAATATTTATAACTCTGAATATGAGGAAAGTAGTAATGCAAAAAATGAACACACACAACACACACACACACACAACTTTATAGGAAGAATCCCATAGCACCTGAATAAGAACTTACTAAAAAAAAATAAATTAAAAAAAAATTAAATGATATAGAATTATTGATATTTCACTGAAGAGAAAACAAGTATTTCCTCTGTATAAATCCAAAGCACACTATGAAGTTTACACACATAGATTTGAATTATTTCAGTGACATTAATGATATGTTTTCATATGCCTAAGATGATTTACCCACTCAAAAACTTGTTAACTCTCTCCAGGAGCTCCCCGTACCTCTTGTACTGGGGAATCCAGTACTGGACACTACTCCAGTTCTGGCCTCACCAATGCTGAGTAAAGGGAGAGGATCACCTCCCTCAACCCAATGACAACACTCTTCCAAATGCACCCCAAAATATCATTGACCTTCTTGGGCAGAAAAGCACATTCCTGACTCATGATTAATGTGCTTTCATTTGCTTCATTGTCTTGGTTGGGTAGTCTATAACATGCTCCATCCACAGTTGGCCTTTCCCCTGACTTACCCAGAGACACTTGACCCTTTCATCATTAAGCTCTATTTACAACACAGAGGGACCTACAACACAGAGGGCTACCCCACTTCCTCTCCTTCCCTGCCTATCTTTCTTGAAAATCTGTTGCCATATATCTCAGCACTCCAAATATTAAATCCATCCCACCACGTCTCACTGAGGCCTACGATGTTTGAGACCTGAGACTGGGCTAAAAATTCCAGTTCCCATTTCTTATTTGCCATGTTACATGCATTTTTCTAAAGAAATTTAATTTGGGCCCCTACTGAAACTGATTTGTAGTATGGCGTGCTGCTCCTCAGATGCTGTTCTGCTGACCTGTGCTCATCTTCCTATATCTAAACAGCCACTGCTGATGCTGCCTTCAGTGCTCACCCCTGCTAGCAGCTTTAGTTTAATGCTCTCTTCACCAGCTGGGCAAGATGGTAGAAGAAACAGTGAAACAAACAATCCTCAAGCAAATTAGTTAACAAAGGCTGATAACAACTCTTTATTCTGCAGAGTATTCATCCCACTCAATTTCACCTGTACTCAATACAGTGAAAAATGTTAACCCTGAGAGTCTGACAGAGCCTGACTGTGATGCTCCCACTCACTCTCTGTAGCACCATGTCTTCACATATTATAGGCAGAACCTAAGGAAGCATCCAGGGCACTTAACAAAAGATATTAGTCTGAGAGTAGCTGAATAAAATATAACATCTTCTGAGATAAAGTTGTGAGTCAAAGAAGAAATAAGAAAGTGTTGTGTGGTAACAAATTTAGCTACTCAGCAGCTGTGACTGAACAGACCTGACAGATGACAGTGAGGGAAACTAAGCATTTTCCTGTTAATAGAAGATGCCAAAGCATCCTCAGAGATTTCATTAGTTGGAGTGACAGCACAGCTAAATATTTAGGATTGTAGAATTTGACTGTATGCTTTCTTAGTAATGGAACTGGAAACACCAAAAGTACGTGTTCTGTAGAAATTGTAGTCTTCCACAAAAAACAGAGATTATGAAACCAAATTAACAAATGGCTAAAAAACACTAAGAACTTTTCCCTAAATTTGAAATTGTTACTAAACAATGAGCTATTTAAATCCTAGCCAAAATGTAGCCAAAAAAGGCAAGAAACTTTCCAACTTTTATCCATATACATTGCAATTTCTCCACTGAAGGGGATGTGCATTCTCAGTTCTTGTCCATTTCCTGTCTTGGAAAAAAAAAATTAAAAAAAAAATAAAAAAATCACCATGTTTGATATATATATGTATTAATATATATATATTGTCAGTAATAGTTCTACTTCAAATTCTGGACAGTGCATTTTAAGAGTCCTTGACATTTCTATATCATGGGAAAAATAGTCCACCCAAAGTCCTGTGAGCAAGCAACAGAGAAGACCTGCACATTTCATAAAATTCTATGCAGAATTTGGGTTCTAGCTAAAAAATTTCAATTTTCAGGTAATTGATGAGAAATGTTTGCCTGTAAAACAAATTCTCTTCCCCACCAAAACAAAACAAAACAAGCAAAAACATAAACAAAAAATGTGTTATTTCTTTAAAATCTGCAATTAAATATTTCGAACACAAGTAACATTATTTTCATTTCAGATTTTATATGGGCCATTTTTCTGTTACTTTTCTACAAATATAATGGATATAATCTATGTGAAAATCCTAGGGACAGACTGAATATGGTTTATTAAGCTGTTTAATATACATATTAATAATATTTGGAATGAGATCAGCATGAAGGACATGTAGCAGCTTGCCAAGTCTTGGTATCTTCAACCACCAGTTCTGGAAGAAGGGGAGATAGCCCCTTCCTTGAGCAAATTTAGCTGCTGTATGGTGGGCAGATGTGAAGAGGAAGACAGACAAACCAAGAAGAATGCTGTAACCATGGTGGAGATAGAGTTTCCTTAAAAGGGGACACGGGGACGAAAGTTAACTCTTAAAAGTAAATGTTATTTTTAAATGATCTTGAGATGGAAGGTCCTTTGTATTAAACTTTTTTTTAATTATTATTATTATTATTATTATTTAATTTTAATGCTGAAGTTCATTCTGACTTCAGCAGAAAATCAGGGGAAAACAGAAAACTGATTACCTAATAAACTTTATGAAATCATCGTACTTAAAGCATTCATAAGGAAAATTTTAAAATAGAATTATATTATGTTGTATAAATATATATATATATATATAGAGAGAGAGATTTTATAAACATGTGACCCTGCTTAACTGTTCAGATCTTTGGCTCTAAAGTCATTCATTATATTAAAATAATTCTGTTTTAAAAGTGCAAAATAGTTACCAATTTTTCAATTAATTAATGGCTCACACTACATTATGTAGAAGCATGATAAATGTTGATATTAAAATAATTGTTTGCTCTGGCCTTACATATATTCACCTTCCTCCCCTCTTCTTGCTCTCTCATCAGCCTTAGAGACTTAATATTTTTTTTATGCTTTTACAAGGTTATGTGTCTTCTCTTTTTTGTTGATGTTATTTCTCATCAGTTCTATTCCCTTGCTTCTCTAAACAGGGTCTGACTCAGTGGTTTTTTTTTTATTATTTTTTCCAAATTAAGCCTGAAGTAATTCAGTTTAACTACATTTCCCCTCGTCTAGAGTGATGCAGCCTCAAATAGCTTTTCTTTCTCCCTTGAGTAGGACCTTCTGTATCAACTCTTTCTTTCCACCTGGCATTCACTGGATGAAACTCCAAAAAAATTCCTGTTGGAATTTAGTAATTCCATAATTTATTTTTCCTCTTTCTTCTCTGCCACAATACTGAGGGTTTTCTCTTAAATCTTGTTCTTTTTCAGTAGGGAACTTTGGGACTTTTTAAAGTCAATCTATCCCACGCTCAAAGAACTTATAATAAAACTTCTGAAAAAGTTTATATTCATAATTGCCAACACCATATAGCAAATAAGGATTTGACCACTTCCAGTGCATTGAACTAAACCAAAAAAAAAACAAACAAACAAAAAAAAAAACACAGAATTGCACATCTTCCAATTAATCTTTGATTTTTCATGTAAATTTCAAAAGTTATTAACCAGAAGTTCTAGACTTTGGATTTCATTGTTGGGATTTAAGGTCCACTTAAAGCTAAGCACTCAAACTATATAGATAAAAGGCAGACCCTTGTTTTAAAGAACAATTAGAAATCCCAACCAACAAATGCAGTCTGTTACATTCTTCATAAGCTTCAACGCTCATCACCTTCAACATATGTTTTGCTGATGCAAATATTATGATTTTATTATTATTATTTAATTAAGGCTGGTTTGGTTTTGTTTTGTTTGTACTCTTGCAGTATTCTATAAAACAAAAGAAAATCAGAAAAAGAATTACCACTGAGTATTTTTCAGAATGAGGAGACGGAGGAGAAATCCTACAGGCAGCTAGAAAAAGTTGCAAAATCGTCGGCTCTTGTCCTCGTGGGGGACTTCAACTTCCCAGACATATCCTGGAAATGCAATACAGCTCAAAGGAAGCAGACTAGGATGTTTCTGGAGAGCGTGGAAGATAGTTTCCTGACGCAGCTGGTTAGTGAACCTACAAGGGGAGGTGCCCCACTGGGCCTTCTGTTCACAAACAGAGAAGGACTGGTGGGAGATGTGGTGGTCAGGAGCTGTCTTGGGCAGAGTGACCTCGAAATGGTAGAGTTCTCTATTTTTGGCAAAGTCAGGAGGGGGACCAGTAAAACCTCTGTCTTGGACTTCCAGAGGGAAGACTTTGAGCTGTTCAGGACACTGGTTGGCAGAGTCCCTTGGGAGGCAGTTCTGAAGGGCAGAGGAGTCCAGGAAGGCTGGATGATCCTCAAGAAGGAAATCTTAAAGGCTCAGGAGCGGTCTGTCTCCACGTGTCCAAAGACCAGTCGGCATGGAAGAAGACCGGCCTGGCTGGACAGAGACTTGTGGCTAGAGTTTAGGAAAAAAAAGAGAGTTTATGATTTTTTGGAAAAGAGGGCAGGTTACTCAGAAGGATTATAAGGATGTTGTAAGGATGTGTAGGGACAAAATTAGAAAGGCCAAAGCTCATCTGGAGCTCAATGCGGCTACTGCTGTTAAAGACAACAGAAAATGTTTTTATAAATACATTAACATGAAAAGGAGGTCTAAGGAGAATCTCCATCCTTTACTGGATGCGGGGGGAAACTTAGTGACGAGAGATGAGGAAAAGGCTGAGGTACTTAATGCCTTCTTTGCCTCAGTCTTTACTGGTAAGACTAGTTGTTTTCTGGATACCCAGTACCCTGAGCTGGTGGAAGGGGATGGAGAGCAGAATGTGGCCCTCACAATCCATGAGAAAATGGTTGGTGACCTGCTACTGCACTTAGATATACGCAAGTCGATGGGGCCGGATGGGATCCACCCAAGGGTGCTGAGAGAACTGGTGGAAGAACTGGACAAGCCGCTTTCCATCATTTGTCAGCAGTCCTGGGTATCAGGGGAGGTCCCAGTCAACTGGAAGCTAGCAAAAGTGGCACTCATCTACAAGAAGGCCAGAAGATTGACCCAGGAAACTAAAGGCTTTTTAGTTTGACCTCAGTGCCAAGGAAGCTGATGGAGCAGATTATCTTGAGTGTCATCACGTGGCTCTTGCAGGGCAAGCAGGCGATCAGGCCCAATTAGCATGGGTTTGTGAAAGGCAAGTCCTGCTTGACTAACCTGATCTCCTTCTATGACAAAATGATGCGTTGGGTAGATGAGGAAAAGGCTGTGGATGTGGTCTACCTTGACTTCAGTAAGGCTTTTGACACCGTTTCCCACAGCATTCTCCTCAAGAAACTGGTTGGTCTTGGCTTGGACTGGTGTATGCTTCGTTGGGTCAGAAACTGGCTAGGTAGCCAGGCCCAAAGAGTCATGGTGAGTGGAGTTAAACCAGTTGGAGTCCGGTCACTAGTGGAGTCCCCCAGGTCTCATTACTGGGGCCAGTTCTCTTTAATATCTTTATCGATGATCTGGATGAGGGGATCGAGTGCACACTCAGTAAGTTTGCAGACGACACCAAGTTAGGTGCGTGTGTCGATCTGCTCGAGGGTAGAAAGGCTCTGCAGGAGGATCCAGATAGGCTGGACCAATGGGCTGAGGTCAACTGTATGAAGTTCAACAAGGTCAAGTGCTGGGTCCTGCACCTGGAGCACAACAACCCCAAGCAGCACTACAAGCTAGGAGATGAGGGATTAGAAAGCTACCTGGCAGAGAAGGACCTGGGAGTGTTGGGTGATAATCGGCTGAATATGAGCCAGCAGTGTGCTCAGGTGGCCAAGAAGGCCAACAGCATCCTGGCTTGCATAGGAAACAATGTGGCCAGCAGGGCTAGGGAAGTGATTGTCCCCCTGTATTTGGCTCTGGTGAGGCCGCACCTCGAATACTGTGTTCAGTTTTGGGTCCCTCGCTACAAGAAAGACATTGAAGTGCTTGAGCGAGTCCAGAGAAGAGCAACGAGGCTGGTGAGGGGTCTGGAGAACAAGTCTTACGAGGAGCATCTGAGGGAGCTGGGATTGTTCAGCCTGGAAAAGAGAAGGTTCAGGGGCAACCTTATCGCACTCTACAGGTACCTTAAAGGAGGCTGTAGCGAGGTGGCGGTTGGTCTATTCTCCCATGTGCCTGGTGACAGGATGAGGGGAAATGGGTTAAAGTTGTGCCAGGGGAGGTTTAGGTTGGATGTTAGGAACAACTTCTTTACTGCAAGGGTTGTTAGGCATTGGAATAGGCTGCCCAGGGAAGTGGTTGAGTCACCATCCCTGGGTGTCTTTAAAAGACGTTTAGGTGTAGAGCTTAGTGCTATGGTTTAGAGGAGGACTTGTTAGTATTAGGTCAGAGGTTAGACTGGATGATCTTGGAGGTCTCTTCCAACCTAGATGATTCTGTGACTCTTTTTGATTTGTAGAAGTTATAGTTCTTTCTGGTATCATTAAGCTGTAGCTGACTTCAGAGAAAAGTGTAGTATTTACATTGTTTTTGTATTATGAAATCACACTTAAGAAACTCCTGAAAGACAGTCTTAATCTGCTTTCAGTATTTGAACAGCTGGAAAGTAATAATAATAATAATAATAATAATAATTTATCCTTAGAAAAAATCCTAATATTTCAAATGTTTCCTAATTCCCATACCTAATTATTTATCCCTGTGTGGTAAGCTTCTGCCCAGTAAACAAGGGGAGTAATTATTCCCTTCTTCAGATGACTGTTGTCACAATAATTTGAATACAGCTGTTGAATGTTCTTTCATTTTCTGTTGGACAATTAACTCAAATTATATAGTCTTCCTTAGTTGGCCATATTTCCCAGAGTATTCTCCAAAGATATCTACAGTTGATATACAGCTTTCTGATATTTGTGTCCTGAAACAGAAAAATATTTTATTGGAAGCTTTCACCACTACTAAGTAGAAAAGGAGGATTACTTCATGAGTTTAGCACGTTTGACTACAATGCAGGAAGACCTTGACACTTTCTAGATGAGCTTCAGTCAGATGGGTCATGGCCTTTATGTCCACAGTTGAATGGAATTACTCTAGAAGATGTAAAAAATTGTTGGGATATTAGTAAGGAGGTCATTGGCTTAGCTTCTAAGTTATAGGTGAAAGAAGGCCCAAAGGGGTGGTAGTTCAAAAATTAAGGAACTGTTGCCAACATTGATTACAGACGGATGAGCCCTCAATAATTCAAGACATGATGTTGACTGGGAAAGGTGATGTATTAACTTGTTTTCTTGCAATGCATGTCAGCTTACCGAGATGTTATGTGTATTGCATATAATAACAGAGATCAGGCTTTGTACTTCTCATAATGTTAAAAAGCAATCTGGATCTTTCTCAGACACAAAAGGCAGTTTCTACATGATTTAAGTTTTAGCTCTGTAGAGCTACTGAGAGACTGCCTTATTTTTATTGTTTTTAAAGGAAAGGAACCACACAATGAATTTTATAAATGGATTACAAACTATCTCTTTCTTTGTCAGTCTAAGAGGCTAGGAAGAATGATATTCCTGAGGTGTTTTTATGTGACTGATTTACTCAGATTCAATCTTATAGATCTTGACAATCTATAGATGTCCTTCACTTTTTTTCTTTCATTAAATAGGTTTTCGGAAAAGTCATTTCTGTGTCTCAAGCCAGAATAAGAGGTCAGCAAGGAAAATTTAGAATCTAATCTGAAAGCTGCCAAAGGATTAGAGAACTGGATTTATTTGTACTTTCTGAAACAGTTTCTTAGCGTACCATGAAGGTAACAGCAATTCTTGAAAATATATGACTTGTGTTCCCAGTTTTATATAGAAATACTATAATTTGTTGTGTTTTTTTTTTTCTTTTTTCTTTTTAATTTAGAAAGTGGTCATAATATTTTCTAGTGCTTTCTTAAGCTACACAGATTCCAAAAGATAGTTTATGTCTGTTAATTTAATTAAACATATAAAGAGTCAACATGTTAGTGAGTATGCTACTGAAAATGCTTTTTTGATGTCCCAATGTTACAAATATTGCATTAAAATAGGAGGTTTAGAATTTAATTCAATCAAGGAAGTACATTTGAAGTGTTATTGGTTATATTTGATATTTAGCTTAAAGTTGCATTCAAATAAAATACAACAGAAAGATCTAGCAAAAAGTATTTTGTTAGTGGACTAGAGGTATCAATTGATATTATAGATATTAATTTGTGACATATTTGAAATACTTTTTTTGCTGTGTAATTTTACAAGTGTATTTTTTGCTTTTCCCCAAAATGTCAAATATACATAGAAAAAGTAACAGGGTGTTTAGAATCAAGTTTTCTGCTAAGACTTTAGTGAAATCACAGTAGGTTGAAAACAGTGCTTTATGATATTTGCAAACCTAATATCTGACAACATAGCTACTTAACTAATGTAAAAATACTTATTCCATTACATACCATTATATATCTATCAAGGTACATATATCATGTTTTTAAATGGGATTATCTAGAGATGATAAGGATCTTTTTGAGAGAAGAGCCATCTTCAAGAGACAAAACAGAGTGATCTCATTTTCTTTCCAAAACCAGAATGATTCTGAGTATTCCAAGGGACAAAGTTTTATCTTGAACTAAACCTTAGATTACTTACTTGATTAGAACCTTAAGATTGAATCTTGTTGATTCTATCATACAAGCATTTTGTATATTAATTTAATTTTAACATGACTGATTAGAATGACTAATATAGAATCAAATAAAATCAAAAAAAGTGTGGAAAGTTAGCTCCAACCAGCAGCCCACAGCTGTTCACCCACTTGTCACTTTACCTTACCAGCAGTGGGATTGGGGAGAATATAAGAAGAGAAAAAGTAAGAAGACTTGTAAGTTGAGACAAAGTTTAATAGCTGAAGAAAAGAGGAAAAAAAGAATAGATGATATAAAAGGAATCACTCACTACTTCCCACAATGCCCAGCCACTCTCCAAGCAGCAACCACTTTGGAAGACAACTCTTGGCTTTCTCTTTCTCTCCAGTTTGATTACTGAGCATGACATTATTTGTCATGGAATATCCCATTGGCCAGTCTGGTTTGATGTCCCAGTTGTGCCATCTCACAGGTTTTTCCCTCCAACCCCTTACATACTTGCTGGGTGGTGTGTGTGTAGGTGTGTGTCTGTACTCAGAAAAAAGAAAACCTGGACATTATGCAATCACTGTTCAGCAAAGGGTAAAACATTCATGTATTACCAACACCGATTTAGACACAAATATGAAAAAAAAAAATAAAAATAAAAATAAAAGCACCCTGTGTGCTGGTATGAAAAGCTTATTCCATCTCAACAAGACCCAGTACAATCAGTTCAGGAGCTATCCTACTAATATGTGCTTCATACTTAAACATTTGTGGTCTGCTTTACATGCTTCAGCAAGAGATAGAATAATGGTATATGCCCATGCTTATGTGTCAGATGAAATTAATGCTGACAAAAGTGATGATACTAGCTGAAGTGAGTTATATAGTAGTACACAAGTAAAAGTCAAAAACAATTTATTTCCCAATTTTTTGTTCTAATTTTAATGCTAGAAAATGAGTTTAATTACAGTAGAGTTACTGAAATCAAAATAAGTCAAAATAGTTAATTTAATTTTATTTTAATTGCTTAAATTCTGATAACAAATTCATCTATTTGAATGGAAATACTTCCTTTGACATCACAGAACTTAGATTAGCTATCTTTATCACGTTTGATATCAGACAACAGATTAGAAAGTATGAAAAATCAAAGTAAGAAGAGTTTTCAATTCTAATCTTGTCAATATCCTTTTGGTAGCTGGGAAAAACTCATTTAACTATTATATAAATAGTACCAGTATTTTCTGAAATTTGAAATGCCAATAATTTTGTTTTAATTTCAGCCTCTTATACTTCCTATGAAACCCCCTCCCTTCTATATTTCCAGCTTATCCTGGTGTAATGAGAAATTAGTTAAACATTAGGCATTTAAGAAGTGTCCACAGATACACAAAGCTTCTTGCCAGTTATTTTTTTTCTGTGTCCTTTAGATATTTAGATATTCATCTTTGTTTTTTTAAAAAAACAATAAGATAAGTAAGCAAGGGTGCTAAAAAGGACCATTAAGGCTTGATATATCCTGAAATTACACTGAAATAGAGTACATGGTAACAGAATGGAGAATAAGATTCATAGGGAATTAGCTTGCGCAAACCAGATAGCAATTTATTGGTTTAAAGAGAGTAATAATTATTTTCTTCATATAGACTAATGAACAAAAATATCATGAAAATTGTTTTGTGCCATGTAACCTCCCAAGTGACAAGTCTGTAAGGCAATATTTTCAAAACTTTCATTAGGAGAACTTGAAACCTAGGAGCTATGGAGTCGAAGAAGTTGCATTGTGCTGCAACAATGTGATATTTCTCTATTGATAACATTGAGGAACTCCTAGGGTTCAAGAAGACCATTATCAGTAGTACTAGATTTGTAAAATGGATTCACCCAACTACCTGCATACCAAATTCTGTGTACTCTTTTCCTGGTACTACACACAAATCAGTAGATTGTGTGTGTCTCCGTGTGTGTGTGTGTGTGTGTGTAAAAGGTCAAATAATAAAAATTAATAGGTGTTGAGGTGATAGAAACTCTTTGAAAAAGAAACATAAGATATAAATTCTTAAACCTTAACCCTACGAAACCGACCAAACTTGCACTATTTCTGTAGCAGAGAGAAGAAAGATTTTTAGCTGTGAATGAGGAATAAGAAATGTTTGAAAGTTCCAACCAGAGCCATTCAATTATATGATATTGCAAGAAGTTTTTTGAGCTAATTTCTAGTTAATCCAAACCTTCTGCTGCTTTTGGGAAAAAAAAAAAAATCTGAATGATACTCTTCTGAAGCTGGAACAACATATTCTTAAACTCAGTGAGGAAGTGGCCAATTGAATACTTAGAAAAATCAGAAAGATTGGAAGATTGATGTAATGATTTAGAAAAACTATGCACAAATTTTAAACCCTTAAATTATGAGTTATCTGGATGTTATAACATTTCCACTATAAACTAACTATCCCTTAGGACTGCTTTTAATCCAGATCATTTCAGCAATTTACTTTACACAGCTATACAAACTGTCTTGGGGTGATGTAAAGCATATGTGAAAAATAGTGGCCAGAACAAAGGGAAGGCTCCAGAACTTCTCTATTTTTCTCCATTGCTGAAACTAACATATTAAGAAACTATGGTAGGATTGGTCTCTTTAAGTGGGATTATGCTCATTCTTCATATGCATAGTGGGATTAAGGAAACACAATGTCAAGACCCATTGCTACACAAATGGATCTAACTTTGATGACAAAGTATTAAAGGGGTTGCTCAACATTCTTCTTTTTTAAATTCATCAAAATCTACTCTTTCCACATAAAGGAACTCTTAATTAACTGTGGCCTTACCAGTAATTTAATCCAATGTATAGCAGAGTCAGCAGTTTAACAATATCATGTATGTGATCCTTTGACATTTTTGTGAATAGAAAATAAAATTCTAAGTCTTTTCATTTAGTTCCCTGCAATAATTATTGATTGCTAACATTTCTGTTTAGTGGGATGTAGAATCCTGTGACTAAGTGGTAAAATCATATCCACAAACTCCATATGCACAAACAATAGATACAGTTTTCTTATGGATAGAATCACTATTATGAATGCTATTTGCTACTTTTTTTTTTTTTTTTTTTTTTTTTTTTTCCCCTGTTAATGTGTCTGCCACATTGGTAATATTTTTCATTTGATATTTCCTGGGTAGCAGAATTTCATTTGAGTTACAATTCTCATTATTTACCAGTAAGTATTATGCCAGAAAGTGTGTTCTCTAAGTTAACTTTTTTCAGTTTTATATTTGTTAATGACATCCATCTGCAGATGCAGAATGCCTCCCTTTTCATCTCCTTTTCTTCTATCCTCACTTATCCAGAAAAAAAGTACCCACAGCTGGTATCCAGACAGGGAATTTTGTGTTTGGTTTAGTCTTCGTTCTCCTCCTCCTACCGGGACCCATATACTGCAACACTAAAGGACTAATACATGGAGATTAACTTCTTAGAGCAGCTCATGAAGTCCCCTTCAGTTACAGAAGGTCAGCTGAATAAAACAGGGTGACATCAATTTCCAAGTACACTGCATGCCTATGTCTGCATTTTCTGTTAGCATTAGATGGGAAGTTTGGCATATCAAAATATGATCTCATTTAGACAAAAACTCCATGCAGAGCAGAGGGTTGTTGTAGAAAGAAATAGTTCATACATATGCCAGAATAGCAAGTTAAATAAAGTTATAGAATATGCGAAAACATCAAGCAGCTGAGATGCTGAGCACAGCTGCTGTTGCTTAGTTACACTCAAACTCTCTTGAGCCATTTATTTTTGCTACTTATTTGGCCACCTCATTTAGCATATCTATTTTATTGCACAGACAGACAGACTCACTGAAGTGCAGCCTTTGAAATGTATACTTTTTGTACAACACTGTCCAGAACAATCAGAGAATCTCTGGTGTATAAGGTCCAGATTCAAGACTATAAATAACAGTAACTCATCCTGTTTAGAGTAATTTATGTATCTGACATTTTAAACAGAGTGTTTCATAATGTTTTATATCTATATACTTTATCTCTTCACATCCTTAAAGACATCTTTTATGAAAAAAAAAAAAAGGATTAAGAGGATTATTAATGGTTTTAAAATGTGTTTAATATAGTTTCTGTCAGTTTTTATTGCTTTTCAATACAAGAACAAATTCTGTGTGATTATCAATCTATGGTGCTACTGTCTAGTATTAGCTAGTCATAATTTACAAGCTAAATACCATGGTAAGGCATTGTGGATAACTAAGGAATGTTTTATATGCTAACTGTAGTCCTAGTTATTCCAGATACAAGGTTTCTATATTTCCCTGAAAGTTCTCAATAGTGCATTGTATATATTGTGTATACATCCAAAGAAATAGGAATGAAGGAAAAACATTACCTTTTACCATATCATGTTGTATGTGCCCCGCCTGTTAGATGGGCATTTAGTGAAGCAAAATACCTGTATTCAAGATTTAGACTTAGTGTTTTGTTAAATATACACAAACCCAAAAAAGCATAAATTCTCATAATTTATTTTACATTGCTTGAGAAAATGCTTACAGTTTTGGCATTTATTGGAAGAAGAATTTGAGTTGGAAATAAGTTTTGAGACTACCACTATCAAAGCAACAAAATGGACTAAGAAAATGAAATGGAAAATGTGGCCCAAAATCAAGTAATTCTCTTCACATAGTTAAGGAACTTAAAAAGGAGAAGTTCAGAAGCAAGGAAGAGGTTTCAAATTTCTAACAATACAAATATTAATGACTGAAGAACAGGTAAAAAGAAAAAAAAAAAAAAAAAAAGAGAGGAATAGAATGTTATAGGAGACCTTGAATGGTTCAGGAATATGATGGGAAGGGGAAAGAGTGAACATGAATCATATTTATCCTAGAACTATTAAAAATGGTGGAAGCCTACAGCTTCTTACAATTTCTCAAACACCTGGAAATGAATAAAGGCATGGAGACTATGGAAGGACAGAAGATATTACCAAATGCTTTCATCACATCAGCTAGAACTGAGGGGTGAATAACCAATGCTTTGCACCTTTGACCATCTCTTAGAATCTAGCCAGTTTAAGATTTTGAACTAGAAACAACATTCTTAATTAGCAACTGCTGTTTTATTGTTCAAAGCCTGAGAGCTGTATTACTTATCAGATTATATACTGCAGCTACAACAATCCAATAATTTACCACTGCCAAAAGACATCTTGCCTGACCAGATCCCTTTTTACTGACTTCTCTTCTTCCCTTCAGATACGTGTTCCTGATACTTGTTTTCTGCTGGATTCAATGCATGTTGGATTTTCAGTGACCTGATTCACCACACAGACTAAAAAAACAATCTGACAGTCATCAGGATTTTGTATGGCATGCTGAGTTACTGAATTCGTAGAATCTTTGAGTGGTTTTGGTTGGAAGAGACTTTAAAGATAATCTAATTCCAAGCCCCCTGCCTTGGGCAGGGACACCTCCCACTAGACCCGGTTTTTCAACCCCCCTCCCAGCCTGATCTTGAGCACTTTGAAGGGTGAGACATCCACAACCTCTCTGCACAACTTGTTCCAGTGCCTCATCACACTCATAGCAAAGAATTTGTTCCTAATATCTAATCTAACTCTGCCCTCGTTTAGTTTAAAACTAAAAAAATTACTCATTATTCTATCACAACACTCCCTGACAAATAGTGTATCATCCCCCCCGGGCGCGCCCCCCCACCTGTCCTGTAGGCCCCTTTTAGGTACTAGAAAGTTGCAGTGAGGTCTCTCCAGAGTCTTCTCTTCCCAAGGCTGAGCAACCCCAACTTTCTCAGCCTGTCTTCATAGAAGTGCTCTAGTTCCCTCATCATCTTTGTGACCTTCCACTGGATTCGTTCTAATACGGCCATGCCCTTCTTGGGCTGGGGGCCCCAGAGCTGAAGGCATTACTCCAGGTGGGGTCTCACAAGAGCAGAGGAGAGAATCACCTCCTTTAATTTGCTAGTTATTCTTCTTTTGATGACACCCAAGATGGAGTTTACTTTCTGGGCTGCAAGTACATGTTGTTGGCTCAAGGATATTTTTTCTTCAACCAACACCTCCCGGTTCTTCTCCTCAGGGTTGCTTTCAATCTGTTTTCCACTCAGCCTGTATTTGTGCTTAGGATTGCCCCAATTCAGCTGCAGGACTTTGCACTTAGTCTTGTTGATCTTCATGAGGTTGACATGTGCCTACTTCTCAAGCCTGTCCAGGTCCCTCTGGATGGCATCCCTTCCCTCCAGCGTGTCAACCATGCCACACAGTTTATTGTCATTGTCAGACTTGTCATTGCTCAGGGTACATTCAATCCCACTGCCACTGACAAAGGAGTTAAACAGTGCCAATCCCAAGAGTCAAGAATGTATAGATTATTTGTATCTGTTAAAGAAATTAAATATGCAAGATATGTTAATTCATTTAAGAAAATCAAGATTGTGATGTAAAACAAAACCAAATCCTAGAATTTATGGTTCAGTTGCAAGGTCACAAGACTGCTGGTTTTTAATCTGCACATATCCCCATACTAGACAGAGAAAGAAATATATTAGTAAACTTATATATATATATATATGAATATTGTAATTGTAGATGCAATTTGTACTCATGCTTTGTTTTCTTACTTTGAAAGCTCAAAAGCCAATAACTGGATAACAGAAAATTTATTTCCTTGCTTTTTGGAAATGTAGAGTTTTCAAGGGCTCCAACTCTTTTAGAGTTCAAGACAGTTTATTATTTTTTGATAGTTATAATCTGGATTACTAATGCTGTAGTGAGAGTAAAAGAGCACAGTTTATTAAGATTGACATCTTTGAAACTGAGTTTTTAGCACTGCTAGAAAAAAAATATATATATCTGTCAGGGTTGTGGAAATAGTATTGCTTTACATTTGCACTCTCTGATTTCTGTCTTTTTAAAAACTTGAACGATACCAAGACATTTACTACTACTGTATAATGCGTTCAACTGACTATCTGATCTGGATTAAACAGCTTTAGCAGAGTTTTAGGATTATGTATAAGAATAAAAAGGTCTGATCTTAAAGACATTTTAGTGCAAGACAAGCACAGAACTTATATAGGGTCTGTGAGGCAATAAGGAGAAATCAATAAATATATGAAGGCATAGAAACAGGTGACAAGGTTGGTAGTATCAGTCACTAGGCAGGACAAGGGGAATTCAGTAGACACAGGTCTTCAATCCCAAAACACAATTTTCACTTCTTAAAAAGTCTGTCTGAACATTCTGAATCAATCGTTCTGAATCAGTGAGTTTTTCTTGATTGTTCTGAAAAAGATATACTGATTTCAAAACTAATCAAAACCATCTGTGTTCCACAGATCATTTCAGCCTGATATTAAATCTTCTCAGTTGCATTTTTTTTTTGAATTTCTGTCCTAATTCTTTAAAGTCCAAACTTCAAATACAACACCAGAATCAGGAATATGATGAGCAAAGAAATTTGATCCTATTGTACAGTGTATTGTTTAAATGAAGATTTTAAAATTTCTAGTCATTTTTCTCTTTCATGTGAGTAGGCAACCACTAAGCAGAGAAGGTTCAATTAAAAGCATGTCACAAGTGGTAGTGCAAATTCTGACCTGAAAACTTGAGCTACTTTCCCATTAGTGTGCCCAGTGTGATATGTGTTTCTCTAAAACAGTACAGGGTTAAACTAGTGAAAGTTCTCAATCAGTGAATAGGAAAATCTTGAATTTAACCCCCATTGTCCCGAGGCTTGAATGATTTTCCTTTAAGGCACTCTATATTTTAGTTCAACTATATGTATTTCCATAGGTCTGGTCGCCATATTATCTTCCTTGGAATCAATTTCTGCAGAAATTGAACACCCTCTGCCAATTAGCAGCTCTCCAGTTGGATTAATAATTCAGTAATCTCCTAAAATATTATAACTGACATTTAGATACTATGCAAATGACTTATATTGAATGTCAAAAATGTTTTGAAAAACTGACCTCACACAAATCATCAAAAAATATTCCAATACATAAGCTTAGCACAAAAGAACTTGAATTCTTGCTTATGCACTGGCAGACCTTCCTTCATATGATCTGGGATACCAGCCTGAATGCTCATGGTCATTGAGAGACATAGCTTTGAATTAGGGAGAATACTTTCTCTAGAACACTAACTGGCTGGTATTCAAATTTCCAAATATATTTATTAAAAGGCTACATATATTGCTTATTTCAGGGCACTGGAAAATATGGAGGCTGTTTGTTTCTGTCCCTAGAGGAAAAAAATTAAATCTGTAAAGAACAGTTAACTTTACACACAAGTAAAATCTTTTTGCTGCATCCTGTATAACTATATAGATGATGAGATGTAATGTCAGTTTATTCTGGTCAATATCCAATGTGCAACAGTGAACAGCATGATTGGCTGTCCTTCCTTTTTCCTGCTCATCTATCCTTATAGACTGCTGCTCTCACTCAGTTATAAATACTGTTGGCATCCTGCCCTGCTGAAAGCTCTCAAAACCTTTTTTTTTTTTTAATAAAAATATTTTCCAGGATTATTGAACCACATATATTTTCTTCAGAAATTTCTGTGTAGTTTTAATGTTCTCTACATTATATGTATTTAAAATGTTTTATTAGGATATACGCTAAAAACTCTAGTTGAATCAAATGTCTGTCTTTGTATCTGTTGTTACTCTTTGCAGAAGGCATACTTTTATCATTTCTTTTGAAAAAACTGTAATTTTCTTTCCTCCTAGCCAATAACAGTAAGAAACAATGTCTCATACAAAATTCTGCCTACCCACTACCAATTAGAAAACATTCTGCAAGGCTTAGTTGAATGTAGCTCTGCAGGATTACTCTGAGAACAATTATATATTTTTGCCCTGAGTTCTTGTTAATTAGTGGACCATAAAACACCTCTTACTCACCATAAACTTCTTTGGAGTTCAAATCACTAAGATAAATTTCATTCATTTCATAGTTCTTTCAAGTTTTAATCAGCTAAAAATGCTGCTTATTATTTTTCTTACCACAATGCATCCTTATTTCTAACATATATTCATATAGCCATTTGCATATCAGAAAAAAACTGTTTGACCAATGCTTTATCTTCCTTTTACAAATATTCTGCTTCTGTTAGCAGGCAATAAATTACAGTAAAAGATGAACATTTTTTTTATACAATTCTTTTTCAGAAAACAAATGAAAAAATAAAAATAAAAACAAACAAACAAAAAAAACCACTATGAAGCATCCTGCCAGTGGTACATAGAAACCTCTCACTTAGCACTCCATATAAATTTGAAACTCTTTTTCTTTATTATTTTATCAAAAAAAAAAAATATTTAAATCATTGCTTTAAATTCAGCACTTAAACCTTAAGGACATCACAGCCTGGTACTGTCAGCCAACATTCCGTGGTGGCAATATTTCTATGTCTCCGGGGGCTTTACCATAATTTCCACTGAACTTAAAGCGCAGTCTGAACTGAATGATTTTCTGGACTTAAAATTATGAAAGATATTGCACAGAGTTTTAAGGAATCAATATATTATTTATTTTAATGCTAATGGACTTGGTCTCCACCTCACATTTTTAACTCATAGAGAACAACAGATTTTTGAAAAGATAACACAATTGAATGGCTCACGCTTTCAGAAAGGGTGTTCAAGTTTTGGTGTGTGGGTCAAAATTAAATGTATTAAGCAGCTTCAGCCAGTAAAAGAGTGGAGGTAGTGTGGAATTAACACCTCAGCTACATGATTGATAACCTGACCAGTTACCAAAGGAAGCATAGAGGGTAACAATAGTACCAATACCACCTATACTTACTATGGAGATTCAAATAGTTGTGTTCAGATGTAGATTTTTTCAATACAGGCGATATCATGGTTAATTCTACTGTAAATCTTACAAAAGGTCTCCTCTATGCTTCACCCATATGTTTACTTACATGTCTTCAAAAGACAGAAAACCTCTAGAGAAATTCTTAACAGTTAATTGAGAAAATTAACTAGTCTTCCTCTAGAGAGGAACATAGGGTTTTAATATTCATAATTCAGTGTGATCACATTAGCAGAACATTTAGCACAGACTTTATCTCACCCTATCAGAATGTTGACAGCATTAACACCTGTTCAGCCAGGAAGAAAACAGTTTACTAATACAGTAATGCCAACTGATAGTTTATTTGCTTCCTCTGTCCAGTCCCAGTTCTTTGGTTAGGATTTTCATTATCTTGTTGGAGTTAGGATAAACAAGTTATTTGGTGTAAGGTAGCATGTGCATGTGTTGAGAGGAGAGCAAGAATGGCAATGAAGACTCCCAGGTCTCTTTGCCTAAGGTTTCATTTTAACACCTTCATAGAGTTTAATTTTTCTTTCTCAGCCTTCCCACCTCCTTTTCCTCATTTACCCACCACTGAAGCAGAACACAAGGAGACACAGTGTTTCATGAAACAAATATTAGGAACAGTCCATGTGCCCTTTTGGCTGGGGCATCTCTGTTATTTCCAGGATTCTCACATCTGTCACAAGCTGAATCATCATCCTTTGGCTGCACTTGCTGCTCAGGCACCTTGTAAATTCTCATAGGCCTCCCAAAAAATGGCCTCACCTTGGCTGAGGTGGTAAGAAATCTGTACATTTTGCCAAGGTCCACAATCTGTAGCTTAGAAATTGAAGTGTAAGTAAGGCCTTTGTGCCCTTCTGATCTCTATCCACCTGGCTTCAGGCTGTTTCCTTGTGTGACCTTGAGGTTGTTACCAGTTGAGCCAGCTGGCAATGGTCTCAAAGACATTATTCACTTCAGTTTAGATATGCATAAAACTTTTACATTTCAAAATATATTTGAAAACCCAGATTAGCAGCTGGACAAGATAGAGCAGTGATAGAAGAGGCTTCCATCAACAGAAGTTTCCATTAGAAGCTATGCTTCCTGTCTGTAGATCAGAGCAAATACCTCCTCCATGTTCTGACTTCATGCTGGTGGATATTCACTGATCCCAGCTCATTCCTCATATTTTAGAGTGCCAGTAGCAGAAGTTGCCTAGTATTTTCCAACACTCATTTTTTTCACTGCCTGTACTTGATTCGATAAAAAGATGTGTGTCTTGCTTATATGTCTGTTTCCTGTGACTATTTGCTTTTGTTTAATGATAGATTTGGTACAAGAATATGTGACTATTTGTGAAACTTTATTTAAATCTTAAAGGTTCTAACAAATCTTGAGATGAATATCCAGATATTATAAAGGTACAAAATATATTTAATATATGAATTCAATAAGAATAAGTAATGGTCCATGAGCAATGGTCAATAATGAAATGTAATGATCCATAAGCTTTTCTTCAACCAGCAGATTCTTTCTATCACCTCAGATGCTTTTTGAGTAGGTCTCTTGCCATGTCTCTACCTTTCTCATGGGTCCTGTCACATATTCACATTTAATTATTTTCATGCTGGTCAGCTTTGGCTGTGGGATGCCCTAAACAGTGGGAAGTCAATAGGAAGCAGCAGCTGAACACATTTCTGCTGTTCCAGTGATGTGCTGTTGATTGCCTGTTGCTTGGCAGTGGTAATGTAAACAGTCTCACTCCAGCTGGAAATGTTAGTGCATCTTGCATCCCATGAAAATAAGTCTTTAAAAAAATGATTCTGTTCTTTGATAAGACTGCAGCTGTAGCCGACCAAGATAATAGAACTTTGGCAATGAACTTGAAATTCCCTAAAGTATTTTATTTAATACAGGACAACAGCTGGGTTAAAAACACTGGTAAGAGGGAAACAAAAAACAAACAAACAAACAAACAAAAAAAGGCAACATTAAATGGACACATGAAAGTGGATTAGAGGATGAAACAGTCTGCAAAACATAACAGTTGACTAGAAAATATCAGTTAAATATCAGAAAATATGTGAGAGCACTTCTCACCTCAGTCTTATTCAATATTTTAATCAATAGACTGAAAGAAAATCTGAAATCAAAGACTGAAGACCTGGATAGTGGGCTTGTAAATCATTGTGGTGAAATGTTATAGAAGACAGAAAAGTAATATGAAGTCTTTCTTCTTACAGGCTTGCATTAGGTCAGATATTGGAGAGATATAGATTTGAAGCGTGGACCATTCAGTGGAAAATGAACTATCTTGAAGGTCACAGACAGAGTATTGCTATTAATGGCTCTGTGTCCAGTTGGAGACTGGCAATGAGTGGTGTCCCTCAGGGGTCTGTCCTGGGACCAGTACTGTTTAATATCTTTATCAATGATATAGACAGTGGTATCAAGTGCACCCTCCGAGAGTTTGCAGATCACACCAAACTGAGTGGTGCAGTTGGTGCAACAGAAGGAATAGATACCATCCAAAGGGACTTGGAAAAGCTTGAGAAGTGGCCAATGCGAACCTAATGAGGTTCAACAAGTCCAAGTGCAAGATGCTGCACCTAGGTCAGGGCAAACCCAGACATGAGTACACACTTGGACAAGAATGCACTGAGAGCAGCACTGTGGAGAAGGATTTGGGGATTCTCATGGATGAAAAACTTGACATAAGCCAGCAGTGCACACTTTCAGCCCAGAAGGCCACCTGCATCCCGGGCTGTATCAACAGAGGAATGTCCAGCAGGTCAAGGGAGGTGATTGTCTCCTCTGCTCTGCTCTCCTCTTGTTAAATCCCCACTGGGAGTACCGTGTCCAGGTCTGGGCCCCCAGCACAAGAAAGATATTGATCTGTTCGATGTGAATCTGTCCAGAGGGCTGTAGCACCTCTCCTATGAAGAAAGACTGAGACAGCTCTGGATGTTCAGCCTGGAGTACAGAAAGGTCTGAGGTGACCTCATTGAAACATTTAATATATAAAGGGGCTTATAAAAAAGATGGAGAGCAACATTTAACTTGCGCAGATAGGATAAAGGGATATGGTTTTAAGCTAAAAATGGAAGATTTAGATTAGATGTTAGGAGGAAATTCTTTGCTATGAGGGTGGTGAGGCACTGGAACAGGTTTTCCAGATAATTTGTGGATGTCCCATCCCTGGATGTGTTCAAGACCAGGTTGGACGAGGCCCTGGTCAACCTGATCTAGTGGGTGGCATCCTTGCCTATGGCAAGGGGGTTGGAACTAGATGGTCTTTAAGGTCCCTTTCAAATCAAGCCATTCTGTGATTCTGTGATATGTGTTGAACAGAGCTGGATTATAGGTTATAAAAGAGAGAAAAAAAAAATATCTTGTTTTGTTTCTTATTTTCAGGTCAGTAGAATTTTTCAAAAAGCTAATGAAAAATTCTTTGAAATGGATGAATATTATCTGTTTAAAAATGTAACAACTTACATCTTGTAGAAATTTTCAATATTAGTTATTTTAAAATATATTTTAGAATCAAATGACTGGAATTTCAACCCTGTGACTGATTTCTTAAAACTGTTTTTTTTTTTTTTTTTTTCCATAATATCAAAAGAAGTTTTAATTTTTGCACATGAATCAATCTAACAACCAATAAATTATACATTTTAGTGAAATCTCTGTGATTTCATAATGTATTTTATTTTTGTGAGATCTATTTTTCCTAGGTTTAAAATTATATCTATTTTCACACATGGAAAAGAACATAAAACAGAGTTTTTATCAGAAGAAAAACACCCTTGAAGAACAACCTGCAATCACTAACACATCAGATATGCACTAATATATGAAAGCGGATAGCAACTATTAAACAAGTAAAAAAAATCTTAATAAAATAAATAGTTATACAGATAAAATAAAATATTCATAAAATAAATTGTTAAACTCTTAACCTTAAAGGTTTGTGGAAAGACAATTATTTTTTTGGAGCTCTTAAGTTGGGGCCGAACAGGTTATGCACCTGACACCTACTCTTAGAATCTTTAACTTTTTTTTTTCCATTCAATTATTATTATTATTATTATTTTTGGTCTTCTGTACAAAGATTGTCCAAATGTGTTAAATGTTCCACAGATCTTTTAAAAAATAAGCTAGTACCTCTGGTACTCATCTGACATTTTTTATCAATGAAATAATATACTTGAAAATAATTTATATTTCAGCATTAAATCAAAATGACACTGATCTTTTATTTTCTCCTTTGATATTTTCCACTAAAAAACATGTTATATATACTACATACAGATCTTTGTTTACTTTGAGAAACATTTGTCATTTTCTGAGATTCTCAGAGATACAAGACTTCCATTTAAAACAAACGAGAAAAAAACAAAACAAAACAACAAAAAAAAACTTTTGAAAACTGTTTGCTAACTTTATATTTACTATTTATATTATCACCATTTAAGTTATCAAGTCTAAAGGTCAAACTTACAGGTTAATCACTTTTAGTTACATAGGTGTTACTGGCAAATCACCTCTTCAGTAAGGGACAGAGTAGACAGATGTAGGGGACCTCAATCGGTCACTAAACCTTCCTCCTGCTCCCGCGAGCAGGATCACCTTATGCCATCCTTAACATATATCTATATGTCTAGCCTACATTTAAAAACCCTGTAACTGCCATAGACAATCTATCATGGTGTTCACTTTATTTCCTGATAGTTTAATTTTCCTACTGCCTAATTTAGATTGTTCTTACTGCAACTGTATGACCATTACTTGCTGTTTCATACAGCAGATACAGAGAAAAGACTTTCTATATTTTCTGCAACAGCTCACTGTAAATTTGGAGGCAGGTAATAGTGCAAAATTCATCAAGTTGTAATGTACAGATTTCTGTGGCCCAACATCATACTGCAAGTTTTTAACACTATAAATATATATATATATAAGGATAATTATATCAGTAGACAATGTAATTCTGCATTACAATAAATGTTTTCAGTTATTATATACAGGTCCCACATGGCTTCATTATTATTTCACTACCATTATTTGATATACCTCTATCAATCTCTTTAAAAAGATGCAAGTTTATATATTTCTAATCATTTTTAGATCAAATAAATTATGAACCCTGAAACAGAAGCCAAGCAATAGAAAAACTGGGTGATGAACAAACAAATCTGAGAGAAAATTGAAGATTGTAATTAGTCCAAAGCCATACACTATGAAACTGGAATGTAAATTTTGGGATGGTAAGTTTCCTTGTAAGAATCAAGAGATTCAAAATACTCCTTGCTTCAGAGAGAGCTAAGAAAACTAAATCTGGACAGTGTCTTATCCTCATTAAAGTTAACTAGAATCATTCCATTGAAAACAGTGGGCTTAATTTACAATCCCTCTAGAATGATAGGAAGAAGATTTAGTTGATGAAGCACAATAATAATAATCATAATAATAATAATTTTCTTACAGACAAATACAAAAAGATGGAAGGATTTAAACAAATAACAACAACAAAAAGAATCCACTGAAGAGTATATTCTACCATGTCCTGAACTGTCAAAGCACTGGCAACAATAACTCAAGAGGAACATGTGACATAAGGCAACTTTAGAATAACTCATAGATCTGCCACAGAAGTCTTTTGTCCTTTGTGTGGAAAATGAAAACATGTAGAGCTGTCTCCCTTAGTCTAACTTGCACAGCTTTCTATGCAGACAAAAGTATTTGTTTTGTTATAATCTTCTTTCTTTGTCCCTAGGGAATAGATTTACTGAACGTTACGTCAAAATATATGTCAAAATATAAGTGATATCAATATACCAAATGTGGACTTGGTATTAATATTTGTAAGTATACTTTTTATACACCTTTATAAAGGCATTTAATTTTAGCCTTCAGTAAAAAAATAGGCCTGCTGAAATATAGAGAAATTTATGCTGAAATGTTAATCTAGAATGTAGATAATCTTCATATGTATAGCAGCATCTGTATTGATAAAACAGTTTTCAAAGAATTTTGACACAAGTTTTTTAGATCTGTGAAAGAAGTCTGTCCTGGGGAAAAACAAAAACAAAAACAAAAACAAAAGAAAACAAAAAAAACTCCACTATAGTGTAAACAGGTAGGAATGACAGAGCATAATGTTATAAGTACAGTATAAATTATTTATTAATACAAGTGTAATGCTTTTAGTTACAGAGAGAGAATATGATTTATACTGTACGAAGAATATGACTTTATTGAGTTAAGGAAACAATAAGAAGCACACAGAAGTATATGGAATGATAGTTTCCCAGAAAAAAATATAAAAGTACAAACTAGTAAATAGATAAAACCTGGCTGTTAACTAGTTATCTTACTACAAATCTTCTCTTCTAAAGGTGAAACCCATTAGATTTAGATACAGGGTAAAATAAATCCCCAAAATGTTTTTTATCAAAAGGTGTATGAATTTGGGTAGTTATTAAGGAATTTGCATTGAGGGGAATCTAACGTTCCTGGGATGTGCAAGGTGAAAACTAAGCATCTAGGAAATGTTCAGAACAAGCAGGGGTGTATGTGACACATTAGGTGTTTTCAGAGAAGTCATTCTGAGGTTCCTCGGTTATAAAGGTTCCTGGGTTTCTATTTGAAAGTTAATGTAGCTGATTAGGTAATTACCTCTAAGTCCATTCATTCTAGTAGTCATATGAATAATAACAGCTATTAAATTCAATTAAATACACCATTCAAAAAGGGGATTTATTGCATCTGCAATCGTTTAATAAGACCATACTTTCTCTAAAACCATTTTCTACTATGAACAAAAGGTACTGTATTGACTTTTAGCTCCAGCACAAACGTGCCCTGTTTTTAATGCACTTCTCTTATCCTTGTTGAGTGTGAATTAAAAAGACAGAAACCAGTAAGTGAAAAATACTCTTGGGTTCAGGTTTCAATACATGGCTGCTTCCTTCTCTCATAAATCAAATGAGCTTTTACCAACATCTGACTGGGCAAATTAAGCAGATATGGAAGAAGTAGATATATTTATGTGCAGCAACTCACTTCCATCTTTTAGGGGAATTGAGCTGAATCTGTCAGCCAGAGACAGGTAGGGGTGGCACAGCTGCATTTCCCAGGTCCAACTGTTAGGCTGAGCACAGATTCCTGGAAGCATACATATGCAAGTGCACATGCACATGTATACAACACATACATACACAGCTGATTACACAAACAGACAGGCACACAGACCTTTTATATGAATGCTGACAACACCAATGGTGTCATCCTGCTCCCCTCTTTGTCTGAACAGGAGAAAAGAATATGTATGTACAGATGTGGGTGGTTGACTCCAGCAGCTGGGTTCAGGCACTCAGTCTGCCCAGTAGCTGCCCCTGGACTGCAGTCTCCCCATTTGATGGTGACTGTACATATGAGCTCTTAAGACAATATCTCCTCTCCAGCTGATGATTTTTTCACTCATGTGTGCACATGTGCACTTATATGCACACACATCCAAAGTTGACTGGGACTCCCCTAGTCCCATAGTTACTCCCCTTAGTGCTCTTGACATTCAAGAAAAAGGCAGTCAGATCCATAGCTGTCCTTAAGAGGCCCCCTCACACCTCTAGGTACCAGGCCACTTCACCTGCCTGCTGTCTGGTCTGGCTTGTTCTTTTCTAGCAATCCCATAGTCAGTAGCACCCCTACATTTTCTGGCACTACAGGTCCCCATACACACATGTACACTTATAGTAAAGAGTCCTTCATTGGAAAATAAGCAGACAGGACTGATTGTAGTTATCAGTTGTAGGGCATTGCCAGATGACCCTATTCATCAGCCCCTGATTCTATATGAATGGATCATTTTATTCCCTTAAACCTCTATTTCCCACACTTGCTCTTTCCTAAATCACCCAAAGTCCTTCCTTTTCTTTTCTTTGGTTCCTCTCATAAATATCGCATAACAAATCTTGTGAAAATCCCAAATTGCTTTCCCCCTGCCTCCGGTCTCCCACATGTCCCACATACCTGGGTAACAACCTCCCTTTAGTCCAAAAGATGATCCAGAGAACAGTTCTCAATGATTCATGAGATGACTTCTCAATGATTCATGAGTAATTTGGATGTTGTAGCTGAGGACCTCCTGAGACAACCCTGAGAGGAGCCTGTACAGGGTGTCTGTAATATGGGTTCCCTTCCTGATATTGTGTCCCTGTGCTCTTCTGGGCTTCTGAGGATGTCTTTGATTTTCCAGTGTCTCTTGTGTTTCAATAGCTTTAATCAAGATTCAAATTAGTAAAAAATACAAAATAAAGATGAATTAACACAATAAGCAGGTGAGTGTAAAAAGCATTCAGGCGGAAAGGGGGAAGGACAAAGGAAGAGGGAAGGATATGTATAAATATAAGTCAATAACTATATTATGAATAGCCCCAATATCTTAAATAGACCCTAAATATCTGTATCTCCCTGTCCCTATCTCCAATGTTGTTCTATCAAATTACTATCATTTGCAAAAATCAAGTTTCAAACATTGTGGAGAAAGTGAATTATGGAAATGAGCTTGAGAAGAGAAATTATTCAGAGATCTCCTCATCAAAAGTTTTAAAATATTTTATATGCTTGCTTAATAAGATTTTTCTTCTCTTTCTCTTTTGACAAAGTACAAGTATGAATTCACTGGCACAAATGCACTTCCCCCACAAGAATTATCTTGAGGATTATCTGTAATGAACTTCTGTTTGAATTCTTACTTTCTTCCTGTGTATCATAAGTGAACTCTAGAAAACATTTTGAGCCCTTAAATTAAGAAGCAACACAATATTTCATTATCTCCTGTTAAAATGTGTATACTCAAAGTTGGCTCATTTGCAGAACTGAAATGATAAAGAATAACAACTAAGACAGGTCATTTAATGTGAAAGGAAGGAAGGAAGGAAGGAAGGAAGGAAGGAAGGAAGGAAGGAAGGAAG
>CM021697.1:50299189-50340728 GCA_011074415.1 Stictonetta naevosa
TCTTTTCTTTTCTTTTCTTTTCTTTTCTTTTCTTTTCTTTTCTTTTCTTTTTTCTTTTCTTTTCTTTCCTTTTGTTTACCACAAGCTACCCAACAGTCTTTCTTCCTTTTTGCAATTTTGTAAATTGTACTTTCTTTTCATAAGTTATAGTGGGTAGATTTTACAATACTGTATCGACTGGCTTTCATCTCTTTTCATCCAACTGGCTGCTCTCTCAGTATCTTTAAACCATAGCTGTGTAGGATGCACACAAATATTCCTATTTATTGTCTTATGTTCAGCCAATTGAGTTATTAGGAGACTTGTAAAGGTGCAGTACTTCAGCTTCCAGAATAAATGCCAGCACATTCCTTCACTTAAAACTCAGCAATGTAGTTGCTCCTTTGAGTAACATTTAAAAATTGAGTGAAGCATTCTTATATTTTATGACCATGTGGTGTACAATTTGGCAGTGTTTATGGACTTAGCATTCTTATTTGATGAGCTTCCAAAAATTTTCATAGGAGTAGATTCTCTTCATTATCTCTTTGATATCAGTTTTGTTACAGTGTTAACCAGCATCTTCCACTACCACATTAAGTTACATCGCCAATATATATCACATGTTGCTTATTCTTTCCCAAGAGAGAGAAGGATGAACAGCATGGCTTTTTGTTACATACATACGCACTTATGTATCTATACCTGTGTGTTCATACAAATCACCTATTTATGTGTAAATATGTGCTGCTGAATTTTATCTTTTAACAGTGCTGGAGAAATGTGTCTTCACCTTGATGTGCATGTGTGTGTGTTGGCTGGGAGTGACAGTGGTAAAAACAGTGTATGTGTGAGAGAGAGAGGGAATGGAACATTTATTTTACACTCAGTTAAACCTGGAACAGATGTTTACCACAGACAACCATGATCCACATAACAGAATTCCATTTTCCATAGAAATCAAATCACCTATTTCAGTTTTCACTTCCAAACTCCTTAAAAAGGTGTTTTATGTTTCCACGGAAGATATAAAGACCAAGGGACTTTGATTTGATATTCTATGGATAGCCAGTGTGTAGAGCACAACAGAATCCTGATAAGTTTGTTATATCCTGGACCACTGGAGTAAGACATTAACATGTTCTGTTTATTCTCAAAAGTTTCAGTAAGGCTCTCATCTCGGCATTTCCAAGTTCTACAAGTGCTTCTGTGTTGTAGACTTCAACAATTAATTTAATCTTAAAATTACATTATTAACTATTTTTTTTAGATACTTCTGTACTTTTTTTTAATGTTTTACTCTAAAAGCAAGCAGGTATGATTGATGATAGTAAAGGACAAGCAAGTACCAAAGAATGACATAATGCAAAACAGTTGGTTTATATGCTATATAGAACTCTTTAAAATGTTTTTTCATGTAAAGCCACATTAAATTAATGTGTTTAAACTTTGCATTTAGGTACTTATTTTTGCTTCTTGGACGGTAGGCACAGTATACTAAAGAACTGGAATATCTGAAGGTCTGATTCTCAGTTTTCTCTACAGCCTGCAGTACTTTAAGGAAAAAAAAAAAAAAAAAAAAAAAAAAAAAGAATAGTAAGGAACTAGTTAGAACTTTAACATATAATTTTCTAAATATTTTATGATAACTTTTAAAAAGTATAGTAAAGTAGCACAGTAGCACATTTTTTTTATTATTATTTTTTTATATCCATCTTGTTCTTTGGGGCATGTTGATCTCTGTATTATATGGTTTCTATAGTCACTGCAAGTAAATTCTGAGTTTAATCTTGCTTATCCTACAGCACCTTGTCCCTTCAAATGTTCACCTGTTTCATTTTTCTAAGAAATAATGATTAATAATGCATTACTATAAAACACTCATTTTAAATCCTAAAACTGAAGTGTCAAAGAATTTACTTATGAGCATGTTTGTGTGCAGATCTGTTTAGTCAAATCATGGCATGTGCAGATTGTTGAGTTTCATCTTCCTTTTGCTTATATTGCTTTGGAAACTGCAGGAATCACTTCCTGGTAATGCACAAAAAAACAGCTTTAACACATGGGGTATTGTTCTATTCAGACATAATGGTCAATTTGAATCATATTTTCATAAAAAATTCTGCCTGCTTTTTATGACCCATATAAATGAAAAGTGTGCATAGTACACATCCCTAAGGTATTCATCATAAGGTTTTATATATTCAAGATGAAAAAATGCCTATTTAATTCAAAATTTAGTTTTCCTTGACTTTACCTGTGCAGAAAAATTATTTATGAAGTACAAAAATACATTATTTTAAATGTGTTTATTTATTAAAATAAGGGTACTTAGAAAAGGAGAAGTTTTAATACTTAACAAAAAAGTTGTTGAAAACAAAACTTTAAAAAGATTGAGAGATGTAATTTGCAGTGCAATGCTTTCTAGCATCCATAATATGTATCACCTTTTTTTCCTTTACACTATGGGTTCTTCTGTGGTCAAGATGAAGATGAAGAGGAATTGGGCAACAATATAGAACATGTTATAAATATCATAATGATGTAATGCAGAGGAAACAGGAGTGGATACAAAACTGGAAAAAATACTTGTTTAATGAAGAGTACTGTGGCATCTCATAGGATGTGTTTAACAGCTTGCAAAATGCAAGCAACTAATAAACATGGAATGTAGTGCTGAGGATTTATTTCACCCTATGGTGGTGACCAAATGAGAAGATTTTGCTATATAGGCTTGAAGGGCATCTTATTTCTAGGCATTGCACAATTGCACTGGACATTATTACTTTAATTATAAATAATTAGAATAAATTAAACTTTTTTTTAACTCTTTTTTTTTCTGAGATTCACAAGAGTCTAGCTAGAAGTCATTTTCAATAAGGAATACAATTTAAAATTATGATGGGCATTATTAAGTTATAGTTAATATCATATAGACATGAAAACTATGAGGAATGAAACTATACCTTCATTGCTGTTTTAAAAACCCTACTCTTTACTTAAACATTTATTTTCAGGTGAGGCTTTTCATCTCGAGGTGACCACAAAGACAAAAACAACAACAACAACAACAACAACAACAACAACAACAAAACAAACAAACAAAAAAAAAAAAACAAAAAACCAGCATGTAAATAGTGACACTATAACATGGCAAGGTTTTACATTTCAGAGTCAGCACACTCTCAGAATGACATGGCTCACATAGCAGCACAAACTGGTGGTATTGTATGTGAAGTCTGGAAGAGAAGATATGCCACCTGTTCTCTTTTTAACCTTCTATATCCTTCCTTCCTTTGCAGGGTTCATAAGGATTTCAAGGCTCCAAACCCAGTCTCTGATTTGTCCATCTATGTATATTTGACACATTTCTGAGGAAACTACTAAATTTTGCAAATAATACAAATTAAAAAGGTAAAAATTACAGATAGAAGAGTTACACTGGTCAAGGATTCAAGAGGAAAAGTGACTATGTAACATTTTTGAGAAAAAAAAAATGCTAAAAGGAAAAGGGAGTCTTTCAAGTCATTTGCAATATTGCCTAATTCATTGACCCTGGTCAATTTTTCCTGATCAGTTTTGTCAATGTTGATAGATGTGGGCATTTCTGACAATTTAGTGTACTAGGTTTGTGTGTCAAGGTTTTTTCCAGTCAGTTCCAAAAGGGACCCACTACTAGCCAGAGCTGAGCCAATGATAGATGTTGGAGAGTAGGTGGGGGGAAGGTTCTTTGGTTTGCTTCCAGGTCTCACTGCTCTAGTATGTTTTAAATAGTTAATAAGTTATATTAGTCTGCTTTATGCCAAGACTAGTTTGCTTGTGGTGGTAACTGGTCAGTGACCTCTCTGTCCTTAACCTTTATCTCAACGTCCAAGGTGTTTATTTATTTATTTCATTTTATTTTTTATTTTTTTTTAAATTTTCATTGTATTTTCTCCTTCTGTTCTGTTGAGAAGGCATTGAGAGAGCATTGTGATGGGCACCTGGTAGTCACCCAAACGCACCACATTTAGTAACATTAGGAATCTACTATAGGGATCAGAGGCCAACCCTTCACCTCCTGACCAGTGCCAACCTAAAAGACTCTTCAGCTGCCCTTTCAGGAGTAATGGACATACTATGGTTAAACCTACTACTTGGTTAAGATCTTTCATGTATGTTTGCTTTATTATTATTATTATTATTATTATTAAAGGTTTTCAGTTTTAATCTACAAAGAGAATCTTTGTACTTGGCCAAAGGTCCCAAAAGAGATCCAGAGGAGAATGATATCAGTGCAAAAAGTATTATTTTGTTTAGGAAATTAATATTTTTGATGGATAGAACTTGTGTTTTAACAATACCTAAAACAGTACAAATATATATATATTACTTCTTGTTTGAGAGAAGAGAAACATGTTACTTCTACTTAAATTTGACATTACAGAAAATATAAACTTTTCCACTCTGTTGAAAATATTGAATTCCCTCTTTGAAAAAGATCTCTAGGGTTACTAAGGAACATACTGATCAATATTGTCCAAAATCTGTCCGTGTTATTGGATCCTATGAAGTCTTTCTATCAATCCAGAGATTACTGAGAACTAGTTTGACGGAGATTTATATCAAGAGCTCCATATAGTAAAATGTAAATCTCTGCTTTATACATAACTGATTGGAACTGTCTTATGCAACAGACACATTTTAGCAGTACAATTTTACAACTAACAACCTACTAATAGTCATTGTTAGTGTAATACTGAATGTCAATTAAATAGGATTCTTTCTCATAATAATGCATTAATTACAGAGCAATTCATGTTCTAAGATTCAACAGACTCCTTAAATAATGTTGTGTAATTTGTTAGTGCTAAATACGTTTCAAACTTTGACTCTGTAGTCCTTTCAACAGCAGTTGTTGATTTTTGTTTTGTTTTTATGTATTTGTTTTTGTTTTGTTTTTGTTCTTGACTTATGGAGCTTTAAATACAGAAGACATTCAGATAAGAAAAATCCACATTAACTACAAAGATGTTTCCTGTTCCTATCCTCTGATTTGCTTGTGTGGACATCTACTGTCACTCACTGTTGGAGATAAGACATTGGACCTTTTTTTTTTTGTTTTTTTTTTTTTTGTTCTCTTACATTTCCAATAAACTTATGATTTGGGATAATAGTCTTATATATATAAACTGATATT
Organism: Stictonetta naevosa; assembly: GCA_011074415.1. Classification (NCBI taxonomy): domain Eukaryota; kingdom Metazoa; phylum Chordata; class Aves; order Anseriformes; family Anatidae; genus Stictonetta; species Stictonetta naevosa. The sequence goes on from CM021697.1 coordinate 50,304,348, forward strand.
TTAATACATACAGCTTAAAATTTGGTCTATTATCTTATGCTTTTATACAAAACATGGTCATTTTAGGGATTTTTTTTTTTTCTGATTGTCTCAAAATATTTATGAGAATATTACACAGATGTAATCATCTGAAATAAAAGCAGAAATCAATATATTTTAGGGTCATCAGCCCACATCCTGATGATGGACTTATAGAAATGTGTTTTCCTCCCACAACCTGCCTTGAACTATTTATGCAGATGCTCGGAGTATCTCACTGAGATAAAAAAGAGAGAGGGAGAGGGAGGGAGAGAATGCTCCTAATGCTTTTAATTAAAGTGCTCACTTCGTTGATGACTGTCTGATCATGATATATCATGATGCTGCAAATGGTGTGTAAAGTCACAGTGAATATTGTCATCTCCCTTTTCCAAGCTGGCTATGTGTAAGATTTGGTTTAAACTTCATTAGACCATTTATACCAAGTTAAGACTGTAATTTAATTAATTATTGCATGCATTTTTATTGATTTGGTTACTACCGTGATCTTGGTTAAATGCATATGGCTATTTAAGCAACCTTTGCAAGCTTTTTTATTTAATAAATGCATTAAAATTCAGCAAAAGTATGAAAGTATTTTAAGTTTTCTTCTTGGGCTAGAGAAATTAAGGCAAATATCTTGGAAAAGGTATTTTAAATTCTCTTCAGTTTTGTTTTAGAACAATACTTTACACCTCATTACACAGCCTGCACACATTCCATCACTACCTTTAAAAACCTGGTATAGCAAGGAAGGAAAAAATAAAAATCTTTTATTTTTTAATGGTGTCTTACAAGTAGAACACTCATGCTGTAATTACAGTCAGGAAGAATAGAAATCAAAGTTGTAAATCTCATTCAATTGATAACTTGTTAATATGCTTTTTTACAATAATGATATTTTAAGGCTAGAAAACAAAAAATTAGAGTTTAACATCACATTTAGAGATGGAGTAGATGTGAAAATCAAATGACAAAACCGAAAAATTATGAGATTTTACCACAGATTTCAAATTGCTGTTACTAATAAATCTGTTATTGGAAAACATTTACCACATATCTGAACATTTACCACATATCCAAACATATCCGTTCAATATAATTTTATTGACTCTTTAGATTTCTAGAATATTTATTTTCCGGTTTTGTTTGTTTGTTTGTTTGTTTGTTTTGTGCAGCAAAGTTCAAAGAAATATATTTGAGATTTTAGATGGCAAGATACAAGTTAACCAAAACAGCTTCTTTTTTTTGGCAAGGGTGGAAAGGTATATTTCCAAAGACATTTTTGAAAAATGGGGTGGGGATAATAAGTGATCATTTTTGGTAAGGCTTTACTGTATATAAAAGAAATATTTTCTCTTTCAAAAGGGATGTTCTTGTCTTTAAAATGTATTGTAAAATTGTAATATATTAATACTTATCATAGAATCACAGAATTATAGAATATGCATATGAGTTGGAAGGGACCCACAAGGGCCACTGAGTCAAACTCATGGTTCAACCAAAAATCAGACCCTATGTCTGAGAACATTGTCCAAATGCTTCTTGAACTCCAGCAGGCTTCGTGCCATAACCACTTCCCTGAGAAGCCTGTTCCAGTGCCTGACTACCCTCTCAGGGAGGAATCTTTTCTTAATATCTAATCTGAACCTCCCCTGATGCAGCTTCATGCCATTCCCTTGGGACCTATCTCTGAATAGAGGAAAAAGGTCACCTCCCTCAGCCTATTGGTAACTTCATAAACTTCAGTCTATGGGAAGCCCATGTGTGGTGTTTTTTACCTTGCTGGGTAAGCACTGTCTCAATCTCCCTCCTTAGAAGAGGGGAAGAAGAAAGTGTGTTGGAAAGGAAAAAAAACAACTCCCACGTTGAGATAAGGATAATTTAATTAAAGGAAAAAGAAGAGGGAAAAAAATAAAAATAAAAAACAAAGGTTGTGCAGAAGCACAGAGAAAGAGAAAATAAACTACTCTCTACTGCCAATCAATGAGTGATATTTGGCCACATCCCGGGAAGAAGGGCCTCAATACATGTAGCGGTTGTTTGGGAGGGCAGACATTTTCATAATGACAGCCCGCCCTCTCCTTCCCCTTTCCCATCTTTTATTGCTGAGTGTGATATCAGATGACATGGAGTATCCCTTTGGTCAGTTTAGGTTAGTTGTCCTGGTGATGTCCCCTCTCCTTCTCTTGGCCACCCCTAGCCTGCTGGCTCTTGAGAGGGTTGGAGGGAGTCCTGATGCTGTGCCAGTATTGCTCAGCAATAGACAAAACACTGGTGTGATACAAATGCTGTTCTAGCTACAAGTGCAGAGCACAGCACTGTATGGACAGCTGCAGGGAAAGTTAACTCCATCCCAGCCAGACCCAGTACAACATGTAGGATCAGTTCAGGAAGGACGACACCCTATGCTGGAGCAGGGGAAGAATGTGACTGTAAAGAAGCAGTGGATACTAAGTGTTATGGATTGACCATGGCCCTCATTCCCCATTCACCTGTGCTGCTAAGGAGGAAAAGGAGGTAGAAGAGAGTACAAGTTTTTAATTCTCACTACTCTAGTCTGTTTTTAATAGTCAGTAAATTATACTAATCTGCTTTATGCTAAGACTGTTTTGCTTGTGGTAGTAACTGGTGAGTGATCTCCTTGTGCTTATCTCAACCCATGAGCTTTTTTTCTTTTATCATATTTTCTCCTCCTGTTCTGTTCAGAAGGGGGAGTGAGAGAGAAATGTGGTGGTACTTAGCCACTTAAAAGTGTTAAAACAAAAAATTCTGTCAGCCCATTTCTGCAGCCTGTGAAGGTCCCTCTGGATGGCAGGACAACCCTCTGGCATAACTGCCAGTCCTCCTGGTTTTGTGTCATCAGCAAACTTGCTCAATGTGCATTCTGTCCCATCAACCAGACCATTAAGGTGGATGTTACATAGAATTTGACTCATTATTGATCATGGCGGTACACTGCTAATTACTGGCCTCCAGCTGGAAATTGTGCCACCAATCATGACCCTCTGGGCCCAGTCATTCAGCCAGTTTTTAATAAGCTAGGTAATTCCTGACCCTCTCAGTCTACTTTCCTATAATGTCTCATTGCTCTTCAAATGTAGGCTGATTTTCAGATTTGGATTCTGTATGGCAGGTGATTTGGGAATTCAAGACTGTCTTGGATCTTCCTCTAGCACAAAACATAGGTATATTCAGTGAGATTTCAGCTTTGGTCACCATGAGAAGGCTGCTTAGAAATGCTTACCTACAGTTTCTGCATTATTGTTCAGTTTGAATAAATAAATAGTTATATTTTTAATTACTGAAATTCAGCTATCTACCACTTTCCCCAAAATATATTGACATCCCTGCAAGTAAGCTCCATATAAAAAAAATTTATAGTAGCTGAAGTTCTTGTTCCTTAAAGTCTCTTTCAAAAAAAAAAAAAAAAAAAAAGAAAGAAAGAAAAGTGCTAGGAAAAGTGCCCCACAATTTAATACTTAAAGCTTTCAGAGAGTGTGTTAATTGCTCATTATTGCTCATTTCACCCTTTACTAAATGATGCTTTCCTCAAATTTCATTATCTTCACCGGCTGTTGCAAGTCCTTATTTCTGCTAAAATCTATTTCAGTGACTGGAATAGTGCCCAGAACCCTGCTGCGTAGGGTCTTTGGGAGGCCACCTTTGTAGTTTTCCATCATCCACTTCTTCTTGTTAATCCCTTTAAACTGGAGGACAGAAAGCAAGTGAAGAGCAAATCCCTGTTGTGGCAGATAATAAGACTTTGACAGTCACTTTCCTCATTTCATAGTGACAAAGCCTGATGAATACTTCTGTGTCTGCTGTTTTTGGCCTTGTAAAACTTTAAGGCTCTCTGAAGCATTTTAAAATCTCCATTCTTACATGAGACATTAGCTAATATACGGAGCTAACAGAAAAGATGCAGTACTTGATTATTAATTTTGAAACACTTTTTCACTTAATGAAAAAAAAAACAACAGTGCTTTATAATAAAACTTTCAATTTATTAAATGGACATTTAAAAATATAATATGCAATACTGGAAAGCAGTTCACTTGATATATGATGTTGTATTAAGGCTTCTCAAAAATATATGACAGAAATTGCAAAAATGTTCAGACAGTGTTTTGCCATTGCTATTGGTTTAAAAACAGGTTGGCTTAATTCCAGTTGCATTGTGTTGTAATTGCTTTTTCTATGGAGGTAACAGAATATTATCATTAAGGCAGTAAGGGACCAACACTAGTATTAGTATCACAAATGTCTGAAGCCTGAGTCAAATATCTAAGGTATAACTTTTACATACATCACAAAAAAAAAAAAAAAAAAAGAAAGAAAAAAAGAGTGAAATGTAACCCAATAAGGAACAATTGACTTCCTATACATATGAGACAGGCCACAAATGAAAGGGACTTTTATTGTCTGTAGGAGAATTAATACGCTAAATACAGGTTTCACTCATCTTTGTCCATTCTTTATTTTGATTATAAAGCAGTTCTATCTTAAATGGGATTAAAAAGAATCTACTAGTGGCTGCTGGAGAAGGCATAATAAAGAACAGTAGTAATAATAATAATAATAAAAATCTTTGTTCTATTTCATATAACATTCTTATTAGTTTCTATGTTCTATAACCAGTACACAAAAAGTTCACATTTTTTTTTTTTTCAAACTGGAATCAAAAATATTATATTTCTTGTAGTACTGGATACACACTCCAGGCACATCCTGAAATTTTATAGAAAGGTCATGTTGAACCCCAAGGATATATAATTTTCATATAAAATATTTCAAATAATATATTACCAATGAGCTTAAAACAATTTAACTATGATAAGAAATGGCTGGATGTCTGATGAAACTATTAATTGCTGTTAAAGGAAATGAGAAGGAAGGATCTTTGAAACTGATGCAAGGAGTAAGAAGATCTCAGGTTATGAAGAAATATTTCAATATCAGATTATTATCTACTCTATTGAATTGCTTGCTGTGGTTGGCATGATAGCACAGTTCCATAATTACTCTCATATGATGTAATACTGTAAATAATATGTAGCTAATCCATGTGTCTGACTAGAAAAGCAACCTGGCTATTGAATTCAACATCAAGCTCAGGTGAACATGCATAGATATTTCCTGGGCTACGGTCACTGCTAAGATTAATTCTTGATTAGTAAAAAGATTATTTTTTTTTAGAGAGATATTTTATAGCTATAAAGTAAGTGGAGCGTGCATTTCATTGTTTAGTTGTTGTGTTCAATTTGCCTATGTGTATATTTGCAACAGGAAAGAAAATGAAAGAAATACAAAATTGCTTTTGTTGGATATACGTGATATTCTATGTTCTTAAGTGGGTGTTTAGCTTTTGACAATATAGAAACCAGGAGAGAATTTCCATTAACTATTTTTGTTTGCTAGAGTACTTTCATTGGCTTTTTCTCACAGAGGTGATTTTATTAATTTTATACATAAATCTGAAAAATGTCAGAAGGACTTCTGGAAGTAATTGCAAAGATCTATAAAATTATACTAAAACATCTACAAGTAAGTTGATATGGTGTTGGAAATGGTGCCCAAGAAATTTGGATTATAAAATTCCATTGCATTTTATTTATCAGCTCATACTTTCTGAATCATTAAGACCATATTTCAGTCAGTTAGAAATAAATCTGGAATGAATGCCTGATTGACTTCCACCTTGAAAAGGCAAGTCTTCTTAATTGCTGAATAGGTAAATATCAAAATTTTATTATGAGTCCACAAATTTGAATTTAGGACAGAAAAGGAAAAAAACAAACAAACACCTCCCTTAGATACATGTAACTATACCTACTAAAATGTTATCACTCACTAAAAATTACAGTATTTCTTGTGTTTCTGGTTAACTTCTGATGTAAACATTACATTGAGAATTATAAGTCATCACATATAATAGTTCAAGGTAATAAATAGGAAAAAAAGCCTACTTGTTCACTATTCAAAGAGGGATAATTGCTGTTTTCAAGGCTGTTTAAATTTTGTTAAGGATAAACTATTTTGACTGAATGAGAAATTCTCTCTGCTCTTTCCTACATAGAACACTATTTTGGATGGTGATTTTTTTTCTTTTTTTTTTTTTTTTCTTATTTGGTTTTGCTTATTCAATGAAAAGTAAAGCATGGGTTCTGTAACTGGTTTGAAGTTACCAGTGTTACTTGCTCACTTGTTATAAATGCAGTTTCTAAATGTGTTCTACATCGAAATGTTACTTTTGCTCTTCTGGACAAAGAGAGCAGACATTGCAAATGGTCAGCTTGTTTCTTGTAATTTTAATCCAAGAAAAACAACAAAAACGAGAACAGATTTGCTTCTATAATCTTGAATTAGAGATAGCAACTTAGAGACAGAATAAGGTGGGTACCATATTCTGTCTCTAAGTAGCTATCTCTAAATCAGGATTGCCATTTGGAAATTTTGGAAATAATGTTACTAGAGGCTAAACAAATATATCAGAAGGAAATAAGTAGAAGACTGAAATAAGATCTTTGAACTGAGTCAGTGAGTGTTTCTGTAGGTAGGTAATGTGTTACAGGGAAAACAAAAACATAGACTTCCCTACAATTTGGGTGATAAAGCAATGCTTTAAGAAATAAGGCAAACATGTAACCAAAGTCTAGCTAGGAAACATACACAGAAGCATACACCACCACAAGAAGAGTGATTTCAGCGGTTTGCCAAATATTTTATTCACTTAAACAAAATCTGTGTTTGGATATAGAAAACGAGATGGATTTCTCATTTTATACCCTGATGAATATTTGCCTACAGACAAAACGTGCTATCCCTTTTGCACTAGAAGAGAAGGCTCTTGAGACTTCATTAGAAAATCCAGGGACAGATGGCCATGGAAATTATTACCCTGTATAGAGACATATTGATGAAATAGTGTGGTCTCTTTTCTGTAGTTCAGGAATTCTACACTGCTTGCAATCTTCTTGTATTTGTCACTGCTCAACTGTTTAAAAAGTTACTGGCACTGGTGATGCAGTTTAATGTGGAAAGCAGAATGTTATGTTTCTTGCTCAGTACTATTGTCCATATGAAAAACAAATTTTTGGCCTGGAGTTTATCTCATTAAATTTTAGGTGCTTAAAATATACCTACAGGATTCAGAGCAAGTTGGATCACCTTAAAGTAATGCTTATCAGCATGACAGATAAGCTGTAGTCACTATATTAACTACATCTACCAAAATTCAAAGGTATTTGGGATTCCCAGCCCTCATATGAGCTTCTATATTCAGTTTATTTATACTTGAATTGATTCCCACAGTAGATGTCCTAGATTTTATGGGTCACCTTCAGTTTTCATTAGAGTTAATTGAAGGAAATCCACCATCTATACTGATACACCTGTAGTCCAAAAATGTCAATTGTGGTTTCTACTTGACAGGGTCTATACTGCTCAGCATTCATCTCTGTTTACTCTGGACAGCCCATGGTACCTGTGGACTGCAACATAACTGTTGTTTTCATTTTCTCAGTTCCAAAGGTTTAAAATTTCATCAGAGGAAAAAAATAATATTAAAAAAATCAAAACAGAACCAAATTAAAAAAAAAAAAGGCACCCCAAAACAGAATAATGTTTTAATGTGAGATTGAGGGAAAAAAGCTTCAAATACTGCATCAAGGCATGCAAACTAGAGATATTTGAGAGAGTAAGATTTATGGGATGGTGATGAATGTACTCATAAGGTGGAATGCAAATGATTTTTTACAAAAAGATAAAATTGAAGAGACTGTTGTGCTTTGCAATATTCAAATACTGCTAGAAAGCAAAATTGAGTAGGGAAGAACTCCTCTCTTAAGGAGAAGTGTGATTTTACATATATATTATAAGAAAACCTGTTTAAGGTGAGCTGTTATCCCTTAAGGCTTGTGTGCACCAAAATATCAGTTTTCATAGAATCATAGAATAGTTTGGCTTGGAAAGAACCTTAAAGATCATCTAATTCTTACCTTCCTGCCATGGGCAGGGACACCTCCCAGTAGATTAGGTTGCCCAAAGCCCCATCCAACCTGGTCTTGAACCCTTTCAAAGATGGGGCAACCACAACTTCTTTGGGAAACCTGTTCTACTGCTTCAACACTGTCATAGTAAAAAGAATTTCTTCCTTATATCTAATATAGATCTACCATCTTTTTGTTTAAAAACATTCCCCCTTACCCTATCACTCCAAGATACAGTCTATCCTCCTTTTTCTGTAGATCCCCTTTAAGTACTGGAAGGCCACTACAAGGTCTCCCCAAAGCCTTCTCCTCTGTAGGCTAAACAACCCCAACTTTCTCAACCTGTCTTCATAGAAGAGGTGCTCCAGCCTATTGATCATCTTCACAGTCCTCCTCTGGGTTTGCTCTAACAGTTTCATGATCTTCTTGCTCTGGGAACCCCAGAGCTGAATGCAGTACTCTGGGTGGAGCCTTATGAGAGCAGCACAGAGGCTGGGGATCACTTCCCTTGATTATCTACCCCTTGCTATGATGCATCCCAGGATAAAGTTGGCTTTCCATGCTGCAAGAGCACATTACCAGATCATATTCTGTTTTTTGTCCACCAATATCCCTAAGTCCTTCTCTGCAGGGCTGCTTTCAAACCATTCATTGCTCAATCTGTATTAATATTTGGGTTGCCCCAGGTCAGGTGCAGGACCTTACACTTGGCCTTCTTGACCTACATGTTGTTTGCATGGGCCCATTTCTTGAGCCTTCCAGAATGTTGACCACACAACTTAGCTTGGTGTTATCAGCAAACTTGCTGAGGGTGCACTCAATCCCACTGTCCATGTTGCTGACAAAGTTGTTAAATTTTACTACTACAATCCCAGTACAAACTTCTGTGGAACACCACTCTTCACTGGTCTCCACCTGGATATTGAGCCATTGATCACACAGTTCTTTGAGTACTACCATCTAGCCAATTTCTTGCCCACTGAGTGGTCCATCCATCAAATCCACATCTCTACAACTTAGAGACAAGGACATTGCATGTGACAGTGCCAATGCTTTATATAAGTCCAGATAGACGATGCCAGATGCTCTTCCCTTTTCCATCAAGGTTGTAATCCCATCATATAAATCCACTAGATTTGTCAGGCAAAAGGGTGGGGAGAGGTAAGAGGAGAGAAGAATCTCCCAGATCAGCATGTGAAAGACAAGGTTCTTTATTGGTTCCACATGAATTTTCAAAATTGATTCATGTCTTTTCATCTTAACAAATCACTATCTAAGGCTTTTTCTAGGATTTTGTTTTATTTTCTTATTAATAAATAATAAAACTATAGCTATGCTAGCTATTCTAATTATGTAGTTATTACAGTTACAGCAAAATATATAAACACTTTATGCCATGGAACTTTGTTTGTCCCACTTCTCACTCTTCCTGTAACATCACTGAATTTTCACATAGTATTTACTTTTAGAATTAAAGTTTTTCATTTCAGTACTGCATATAACATTTGCATAAGTGACAGTAAACCATAATTAAGACATTTATCTTTCATCTAAAAGATTTCAAATTCAGCAATCAGTAAATCTTCTACTGAACTGCTCTTAGAAAAAAAATATATAAATAAAAGGAACAAACTTCATGAAACAGAAATATTAATAGAATAATATATATTTAATGCAACAAATGTGTTACCTGTGCTTTAAATTTGGATTTTTATCTTCTTTCATATATCACTTCTGGAAAAAAAATGAAAATTCATTTCCTTCATTTCCAGACAATATTAATTATAAAATCTATGGGTAATGAATACCATATTATGTATATGGACAATATGCACACACTTCTGAAATTACTAAAAATAACTTCATTTGTTAATTGTTACATATGAATATTTATCTTTCCACTATGTTGAAAAGACTTAATTTGGAACAATTTTTTAGGAATAATCTTTGGAATATTTTTGTAATGATTTTAATTGCTATCTGTAATAATGAAATTCATCCTGAATTGGTTGTAAAAGGTGTTCTAAAAGCTGTATATGTATCCTTTCTCAGCAATTGTCAGCTTTTCTGTAAGTTTCAAGCACTAGCATATGTGTCAGCACTTACTTGGACTGGTATGAACCTGTGCCTTTAGTGTTGAGGTCGGTTTTCCATCCCATTTTCTCATGTCCTCTCCATGGTCATGTAGGTAAAGCCACAAGGTGGCATGGGGTGTGTACCCACTATATAATCTTCCTTGCACAGAAGGATGCTTACACCTGATAGCTGAGACACTGGTTTGTACAGGTGAGAATGAAAAAAAAATTCTCTTTAAGGTGGTGGACCTCTTCAGAATGTTTCTCCAAAGCCGAGACACAGGCCTGTAGGGAAGACGAGACTGTCTTCGTACTGCCAGTTGTTTAGCCAATTCATCCACTGTGGGTTCCTCAAGGTCTTTGCAGGTCATTACTGCCAATGAGCAGGCATATGATGGTGGTGTACTCCATACAGATTTCTGCCACATGGGTCATGTACATTTGACTTCATCTGGATCTGTGGATATTTGTTCATTGTTTAGGTCCCTATAAATCACCTCCCATATGGCTAATTCCCTTCTTCATAGTGGTCCATTTGACTGGTAGACATACAAGTTCTTCCTTGAAGGGATACCTTTCCTTCACCATAACTTTCCTGTAGGAGAAGAAAGGGAGAGTGAAGAAGTGGGGAAAAAATGTCTTCCCTGACCCTACCTTAGAAACTATTAACAATTACACTTTTCACACCTTTTCTTCAGGGAGCCAATCTATGGAGGGGTCAGGGGGAGATGTCCAACAATAGTTTCTTTCATTAAAGTTACTTTCTTGAAACTATAACTTCTAGTAATTTAAAGGCTTTTAACTTGCATATTATGAAAACAGCATTTCTTTTATGAACAACACATTCTCACAATTTCTACTTAGTGAAAGTAATGATAATGCCACCAGTATCTATCCAGATCTCTTTCTACTTACCACAAAGCAAAATTTGAATTCACATTAAGGCACCTTTTTCACACAGCCTGTTGTTCAATCTTCACAAATACATAAGAACATTCTTCAAAGTCAGAAGCTCAAGTGCATACAGGCAAGCCTGAGGTTTCTTTATTATTATTTGTTTTTTTAGGGCTGGGATGGGAGCTTAGAATCAATGTAAGTAATTTCACTGAAAACAGACAAGGTGAAGGAGGTACTCCAACTCCTCAACATTAAACAAATGTAGAACCCAGAAACACTTACCTGCCAGCTTCTGAACTTGAGACACTTCCAACAAGCTCACAGCTTATACAGTGAAATAGTAACACCAGGGTTTTACTCTACTGAGAAGGTACCACCAATGTAACTAGCTCATAGAGTCACAGAGATAGCAGAAAACATGAAGAAAAAGCAGCCTCCTGGGGAACACTGAGTCCATTTCACCATGGTAGAAAAACACCCAAGATAACCTGAGCCTCAAACTCCCCTGGGGAGCCAATTCTCCCCCCTCCAACTCCTCATACTTCCTATATAGCAAAGGTCAAATGGTCCACACCTGGCAGATTTCACTTAACAAGACTGAAGCCAAGAGACCTCGTGGAATAAGCTCATCTACCTGGCTTCAATGTCAATTGCTCCTTATCACTAATAGAAATAGCCTGTCTAGGAGCTTAGTGGTTAGAGTTGACCTAATTAACTAACTACAAAAGGTGCACAAGGGTCATATTTCTGTGAAGAATATCAGTACAGAGCCTGTTAAAATAACTAAATAAACAAAGAAATAGATAAATAAATAAAAATAAAAGAAAAAAGAAAATGACATTACAGGCAAAAATAGCTATCATAGATTTTCATCTGTCTAGTCATGACAGATAAAGAATATAGCAATCAGAATTGCTTTTCTTGACATTAATGTTATTTAAATCTTCTTTTCTGAAATCTCTTCTTTATGCAGGACTTTTCAAAATCTAACTCCACAACCTCTGACTACAGTATTTACTTTGGTTGCACAGAAACTATCACTTATAAATGCCAGGATCCTCACTCACTATTCAGGTCAAGGACTGGGCTGAATGTTTTGCCTTTAATTTGGTTACATGCCTACATTGCAGTTTTTTAGCAGGTCATGGGAAGAAGATTGACTGGCTTGGGGGAGCTTATGTACACATCTCTTTTAGGCTGCAACCAAAGTGTTCCTCTAGATCTGGAAGTCTGAAGATGGTTGCAGTCTCCAAGCTCAGATACAACCACATAATAGTCTGGCACAACTGATTTTTGTGTTCCTTGCACTAGCTGTTCCTTCACCTCCTCTTCAGATACAAGGACACGCATCTCTTTCACACTCCTTCATCAGTAAACAAACCAGGATAGATTAAAGCCTCTTTCTTCAAGTCAGTAAACCTGCCTTTGGTTTCAGTGAAAATTCAAGCCCTAAAAACCAAAGTTTCTTCTGTATGGTGTTCCTTCTGCATAGGATAATTTCATTTCCCTTTTGAAGACGTACAAGGATGTAGTAAGAAAAGAAAAGGCATAAAACAGTACCTGAGGCATAGGCTACTTTTGACCCTGCAGCAGACTATAGGTATGATATTATCATTTCAGACAAATATGATCTATACAATGTGAAGTGTTCTAGCATGCCTACATTCTGCCAAAGGTCAGAAAATGTGACCTTCATTTTAAGACTGTATGGAAAACAAAAACAACAACAAAAAATTAAGAGAAGGAACTTTTCCTTCACCTAAATTTTATCATTTTGCAAATCCTTCGGATGTCCACAAGGAATTATGTCCTTGTTTCCCCTCCCCCCCCCCCCAAAAAAAAAGACATCGTAGCATAGAGATATAATTTCAGTTCACACCAGAGGACATTCTTCTCACTGAAGTACACTTAAGCCCCACAAAGTGCCAAAAAACCTGCCAAAACTAATGAATTAATAAGTTAGTTTTACATGTTGGCATTATTTACTTGACTGGTCTTGCATTCAGGGCTTGATCTATCTGAGGGGGAACATGTAATGCCATGCTAGATTGTTTGGTTGTATGACTGAAAAAAATGATTTTAAAATTTTGAACTGTTTGTATAGAAGCAAAATACAGAAGAGTACACTATCGTCAAGGGAAACATAGAAACTAACTGTTGTTTCTCAGGTTTAAAGTTTTCCCTTAAAAGGTTAACACCAGCTGTTTGAGTACAATTCTTATGTAGATATGAACATTTTCCTCTTTAATTTCCAACTTGGAATGCAACATTTTTCATCATACTCTTAGATCAGGATTCTGATTCTAACAATGGTTGCTAGTGCAAATTTCCAGAGAAGAGAGAAGCAAAACAGTCCTGTCTGCTTCGAATGAGATGGAAATAGCAAACAAATGTAAAAGAACAAAATAAACCTGTAGGAATGTTTTCAAATAATTGTCATTGTCCAAAAGCTTTGGAGTGATTGAATCCTTGAAAGTTAATCAATGTAAACTCAGGTAGCATCACTGAATTTGAAGTAGTAAGGTAGACTTGCATCATTGCAGAGCCTCATAGAATCATAGAATCATAGAATATCCCGAGCTGGAAGGGACCCATAAGGATTATCAAGTCCAAGTCCTCGCACTGCACAGGTCTACCCAAAAATTTAGACCATGTGACTAAGTGCACAGTCTAATTTCTTCTTAAATTCAGACAGGCTTGGTGCAGTGACTACTTCACTGGGGAGCCTGTTCCAGTGCGCAACCACCCTCTCTGTGAAGAACCTCCTCATGATGTCTAGTCTAAACTTCCCCTGCCTCAGCTTAACCCCATTCCCGTGGGTCCTATCACTGGTGTTTATGGAGAATAGGTCTCCTGCCTCTCCACTCCCCCTTGCGAGGAAGTTGTAGACCGCGATGAGGTCTCCTCTCAGCCTCCTCTTCTCCAGGCTGAACAGGCCCAGTGACCTCAGCCGCTCCTCATATATTTTCCTATCCAGGCCCTTCACCATCTTCATCGCCCTCCTCTGGACACTCTCCAACAGTTTAATGTCCTTTTCGTACTGTGGTGCCCAGAACTGCACACAGGCCGCACCAGTGCAGAGTAGAGCGGGACAATCACTTCTCTCGACCGACTAGCAATGCTATGCTTGATGCACCCCAGGATACGGTTAGCCCTCCTGGCTGCCAGGGCACACTGCTACCTCCTATTCAATTTGCTGTCAACCACGACCCCCAGATCCCTCTCTGCAGGGCTGCTCTCCAGTATTTCGTCGCCCAGTCTGTAAGTATAGCCAGGGTTGCCGCGTCCCAGGTGCAGGACCCGGCACTTGCTTTTGTTAAACTTCATGTGGTTGGTGATTGCCCAGCTCTCCAACCTATCCAGATCTCTCTGCAAGGCCTTTCCACCCTCATCCGAGTCCACAACTTCTTCAAGTTTGGTGTCGTTGGCAAATTAGCTCAAAATACCTTCTAGTTCTACATCCAAATCATTTATAAAAACATTGAAGAGGACTGGCCCTAAAATAGAGCCTTGAGGGACCCCGCTAGTGACCATCCGCCAGCCTGATGTGGCCCCATTTACCACAACCCTTTGAGACCTGCCCATCAGCCAATTGCTCACCCATCGTATGATGTTTTTGTTAAGTTGTATGCTGGACATTTTGGATCCTATGGGAAACTGTGTCAAAAGCCTTGCTGAAGTCCAAAAAGATCACATCAGCTGGTTTCCCTTGGTTGACTACACAGGTGATCTTATCATAAAAGGAAATCAAATTTGTTAGGCAGGACATACCCCTCATGAACCCATGTTGGCTGGGACCAATGACTGCATTGTCCCCCAGGTGTGCTTCAATAACTTCAAGAATCATCTCCATAATTTTACCAGGCACTGATGTGAGACTGACAGGCCTGTAATTGCTAGGGTCTTCTTTCTTACCCTTCTTGAAAATTGGCACAACATTTGCCAGCTTCCAGTCCACCAGGAGCTCTCCAGATTCCTAAGATTGTTGAAAAGTAATTGAGAGAAGTCCCGCGATGACGTCAGACAGCTCTTCAAGCACCCTGGGATGAATCCCATCCGGATCCATGGACTTGTATGGATCCAGGTGGAACAGCAAATTCTGCACACATTCAGGGTCGGTTGGGAGTTTGTCATTCCCACCGTCACGGTCCTCCAGCTCAGGGCACTCTGGGTACTGAAGCCCATGATCAGTGTTGAAGACAGAGGTGAATAAGGCATTAAACTTCTCTGCTTTGCCTATGTCACTGTCTGTGAGGAGACCTTCTGACCTTCCCCATCAAGCAGTGGACCTATGTTTTCTTTGGTTCTCCTTTTTCTGTTCACATATCTAAAAAAAACTTTTATTGTCTCCCACAGACATGGCCAGCTTCAACTCTAGTTGGGCTTTGGCCACATTAATTTTCTCCCTACAAACACAAACAGCATCCCTGTATTCCTTCCTCATTGCCTGACCCTCCTTCCAGCAGCCGTACACTTTCTTTTTTTGCCTAAGCTCCAGTAGAAGATCCCTGGTCAACCATGCCGGCCTCCTGCCCCACCTGCCTGACTTCTGATATTTTGGAATTGCCTGATCTTGTGCTTTGAGGAGGCAGTGCTTAAAGATTGACCAGCACTGATGGACACCAATGCCTTCAAAAGCAGTTTCCCAGGGGACCTTGCTAACTAGTTCCCTGAGCAGCCTCAAATCTGCTTTCCCCATATCCAGGGCTGAAGTTTTGGTGGCAGTTTTCCTTCTGTCACCATAAATTCTAAATTCAATCACTTTATGGTCACTATGACCAAGATGGCTGCCAATTGCCACGTCTCCCACAAGACCTTCTCTGTTCTCTAGCAACAGATCTAGGAGGGCACCTTTCCTAGCTGGCTCCCTTAGCACCTGCACCAAGAAGTTGTTATCTAGATGCTTTATGAACCTTCTGGACTTGCTCATGTCAGCCGTGTGGTGATCCCAGTTGAAGTCTGGCAAGTTGAAGTCCCCTATAAGGACAAGGGGAGTTGATCTCGAGACATCTCTCAGTTCTACAAAGAATAATTCATCGGCGTTGTCATCCTGGCATGGTAGTCTGTAATAGACTCCCACAACGACATCCCCTTTATTTGTTCATCCCTTAATCCTTACCCAGAGGCTGTCAACTTTGCCATCGCTGACCTGAACTTCCACACAGTCCAGCCCATGCTTCACATACATCGCCACCCCACCACCTCGCCTACACTGCCTGTACCTCCTGAAGAGCCTGTAAACATCTACTGCAGCACACCAGCCACAGGACTCATCCCACCAGGTTTCACTTATGCCAGTGATGTCATAGCTGTGGGACTGGGCCAAGACTTCTAGCTCATCTATTTTATTCTTCATACTGCATGTGTTTGTGTAGAAGCACTTCAAATGAGCCCCCGTACATGCAGCACCTTGTGGAGCTGACCGAAGGACCTTACTAGCACACAGTCCCTCTGATTCTAGCATACCATCCCTTAGGTCATCACTGGCGTGCCTAGTTTTATCCCCTTCCCCCTTCAACTCTAGTTTAAAGCCCTGTCTACCAGCCCTGCCATCTCCTGACCAAAAATCCTTACCCCTCTCTGAGAGGCGCATTCCATCTGGTGCCTTCCCGTGATCAAAAAACCCAAAGTTCTGCTGGTTACACCAGTCCCGAAGCCACGTGTTAATGTGATGATCCCATTTGTCAGCATCGAGCCCCCCTATCAGAAGGACAAAGGCAAACACAGCCTGTGCCCCTGATCCTTTAAGTAGTCACCCCAAAGCCCTAAGGTCCCTTTTGATTGCTCTCAGACTTCTCATTCCTACCTCGCCGTTACCGGTCTGAAAGACCAGTAGCAGGTAGTAGTCAGTGGGCCGTACTAGGCGCTTGACTTGCTTAGCAAAGTCTCTCACCCGAGCCCCAGGGAGGCAACAGACTTCCCTATGGGTTGGGTCCAGTTGGCATATCGGGCTCTCTGTCCCTTTCAGAAGGGAGTCCCCCATGACAATAACCTTTCTTTCTTTTTTGACAGATGATGTAGCAATGCGGGGGGTAGGTTGCCTTGCCTTAGGCACCCTCTCCAACTGGGACAGGGTTTCGTCTACTTCGTTGTTGTGACTGTCGTGTTCTAGACCCTCACACCTGTTATATAAGGGTAGATGGGAAGGTGAGGTGGGCAGGGACAAGGGCTCGCCTACCACCCCGAAGAGGAACCTGCCTCCATTCCCCCCTTTGGCCTAGGTCCCCTCCTACTGCCTGGTGGGATGAGGGAACTTTTGCTGCCACTTGTGCTGTGGCAAGCTCGTGAGTCTGTCTTAGAGAGGGTAGAGTACACCTCTACCAGTCAATTTCTCTGACTCCCTGATGCTCCTCAGCCTGCTCACCTCCTCCCGAAGCTCCGCTACCTGGCTGAGCAGCTCTTCAACCTGGGCACACCTCCCACAGGCATACCCCTCGCTGCTGCTTTCGGATACCAACAGAAGACTCGGGCACACCCTGCAGCCCAAGACCTGGATGGCCACATGTTTCCTCGAGCCCTCCATCTGAGTAGCCACATTGGTGACTGTGGCTGGAGAGGCCGCGAGAGATGCAGAGGCCATGGTTTTCTGCCTGGTTGATACCATGGCCAGGTTCCTCACAAGCAGGTTACAAGTACTGATGGGAAAGACCACTGCAAAACAGCAGCGAGAGGCCCTCCCTGCTCGCCCTGCCTGCACAAACTGCCACGCAAACTGCCATGCCCCACCCTTCTGACGTGCCGCGCCCTGTTTGCCTGTCCTGTTCATCGCGCTCCTGGTCGCTCGCGCTCCCTAGGGGCTGCCTTTCAATGGCTGGGGGGGGGGCGCTGCTGGCTCCACCTACGCCTCGTCAGCCTCCCTCACGAGGGCTGCTGGGTCCTGGCGGCTCCCTCGGCTGCCTCGAGTGGCCTCGATGCCGAGAAAAAAAGCCCTGCCTGTCTCGATCCCCCACTCCGCTGCAGAATGCATCTGCCCCGGAGCCGATCGCCTCGGCAAGTCACAGTTTAAATTGGCACTGCCTCTAACTTCACAGGGATGAAAGAGAAAAGCATATCTTTCTACCTTGTCAGCTACTGGCAGGAAAAAAAAAAAAAAAGTTCTTAGAATTAAAAAAGTAATGCTTTTTTTAGAACATTTCACCAAATATGTAATATTAGTAGTAACCAGACTACAAATGAAAGGGTAGATGAAACAGTAGAAGGTACTTGCATGGCCTTAATTTACATGGCAATTGACAACAACCACAACCTGCAATGATTTATAAGTGCCTTACACCATTCACCCTTGAGACAGAAAAATGGGATTTCCATATTATTTAAGAGGAGTGCAATCCCTCTCAAAATAGGAGAGTCAGGGGTACACTAGTGAATACTGAAAATCTTAAGACTAGGCAGCACCATACTCAACTGAGCAGGGAAGATGAGTCTGTTTGGATCTTCATGTAACAGATCTGGCCACAGCAAGAATCCCCCAAGATCCTTCAAGAAAGGAAACTCAGATTTTAGCCCTAAGCAACTGTTTTTAGAGACAGGATGGGAACTGGTTCTTTTTAACCCAGGGTCCATTTCAGCATCTGCAAAGCTAAAGAAATCATTGACTGCTCTGTTGAATCATATTCCAGGCAGAAAAACTCATGTTCCTATTAACATAAAGAGTTTAATATCTTGCTTCTGTCCTAAAGATGAGTTTTGGGTTCAAACGTACCCCCTCCAAGATGAACTACCTTTACTCTGTGGGGCTCATATTCTGCATAAGAGATTTATAATTTCAAACTTCATAACTTCTTCTCTCAATGAAGGAAGGAGGTTGCAGATGTATAAAAGGGCAAGACAACTTCCAAAAATACATTGCATTACCGCAAAACTACTTTAACGTATTCCTGCAAGCACAAAAACTCCTTTGCAAACCACCAGAGATTAGACATTAGGACTAAAAATTGTGGAACACATTGTTTAACATTTTTCTGCATACTTCCAACTTTATGAGCCAGTCAAGCTAAGATGACAGCTTGAGATCCCAACTGTGGCTTGGATATGCTGTGCACCATAGAACTTCCTCCCCAGAAGATGCTTTGTTTGGGAGTTATGAATTCTTTTTAACCATAAATAGTCAAACCAAGGGACAGAATTCTGGGACAGAATTCTGGGACATTGTATGTCCCATTCTGTGGGACAGAAATCTATGGTGCTGTGCACCATAGAACTTCCTCCCCATAAGACATCTTGTTTAGGAATTACGTACTCTGTGGCCACCTGACTTCTAAAGTTCCTTCAAAATATTCCTAGTGTTATGTATTAAATCACACTGCCTTTATCCAGAAATTTTTTCAGCCACGCTTATTGACTAGGAATTCTTGTTAACCAAAAATAATCAAACCAAAGATCTGAGACAGAGGTCCACTTGGCCAGTAGACACACAAGTTCTTCCTTGCTGCTTCTAGTCTAGTCTTTAAAGCCATACAATACTGCATCTTAATTATTATTATTATTATTATTGTTATTACAGAGGCCGAATATGATATTCCAGGACAGCATTTGTGTCAGTGACTACTTTCCTATGAACTCAGTATAAAATCACTATTTTTTTTAAGCAAATATAAATTAATTTCATTCCTAAAAATAAATAAATAATTAAATATACAGATTTTAGTCTCTATAAAGAGATCTGGGGGCAATTTTACATGTTATTAATAAGTAGTAGACTGAAAAAGGGTAGATATGAAAAATGGCAGATAACTTTAGTATGTAGAAAGACAGCTTCAGAACTAAGAACAACAAACTCAAGCACATAATACAAAGGATCCAAAGTATATTATTCATTCTGAAAGAAAAACTGACATTGATAGACTGCAGAAAATAAATTATCCAAATCCAAAGAAATGTGTAATCTTTCTTTCTCTTTCTTTCTTTCTTTCTTTCTTTCTTTCTTTCTTTCTTTCTTTCTATCTTTCTTTCCTTCCTTCCTTCCTTCCTTCCTTTCCTTCCTTCCTTCCTTCCTTCCTTTCTTTTCTTTCTAATAGTTATATCTTGTCTTCAATGGTGATTTATTAATGACTTTCATAAATTTATGATCACCTGTGTCAAAATACTTTTAAGCTGCCTCTCAATTTAATTTGTTTTTTTGTTGTTGTATTATTAGAAAGGGCAAATAAAAGTCCCAGATATCCCTACTGTTTCTTATCCCATATTTAGCATAACCCAATAATTTCCCTTTTTGTTCAACTCTCACAGGCCTGTTCTGAAATCCACAGAGGCTATGAGAGTCTTTATATGTCTGCAGTAGTCTTTGGCTCAAACCTAGCCTTCCCAGTCATGCTTAACAATGAAAAAACATTGATAAAACTATATTTGTGTATCTGCTGAGGTGAATTAGCTGTGTTAGCTCTGTCTTTCAGCTAGGAGATAACCCTGAGAAGACACAAAGCAACTTGTTCTCTGAGTCCTAAATTGTGCTTTGTCTGAATGATAGATATCCTCTGATATACTGGCATCACATTTAAAAACACCAGACAATTAAAGCACACATTTTTCATGGAGAATAGAGGATAACCTGCTGCACCATTCAAAGTTGCTTTTTTTATTATTTGCTTTGAGTAACTATACAAACCATGAAAAAAACAATAAATTGCTACAACAACAATTATATTTTCATGGAATACAATACTGTTAACTCCTTTTTTTTAAAAAAAATATACCTTTATAATCTACATAGACTATGATAATTTGAGGACTCTATTTTCTTGTATTTAAGTTTTGAATTTATCTGATGCAGGTATTTTAATAATATTCCTAAAGTGTGAAACAGTCCTTTTAAAATCCCTTACATCAGGAAAACAAAAAACAAGCAAACAAACAAACCGTAGTTAAGTTCAATCCTCTGCTTGTCAGAGGTCATGGATTATTTGAAAGTACTTGCAGGAAAGCTTCTTATTTCTATCTTATGAAATTTTTAAAGCCAGAATCTTTACCGCCACCAACAAGAACAAAATAGGAAAGCAAATAATTATTCTTTAGAAATGAGATACAAAAAGAATTTAGATATCAAAATTAAAGAGAATAAAATTAGAAGTTGTTCACTGAACTGAGATAAAACACTGTAAATCAATTCCTTTTCTGGAATTAAAGCAGTTTCATCAGAAATGCCTGTTTTGATTGTTTAAAGACCTATAATCTCATCCAGAAAAGAGGCTTATCCATGCTTTACTCTTCTCAATGTTATGACAGAGCAGGAATACTCTGAGACACGTGCTAACAGCTCTGAAATGGTCTCTAAGCATGACATAAGAAGAAAGGTTTTCCCAGAGATTTTCATGTGACTGTCCTCAAGCACCATGCTGAGTAAACTTAGTTTGTGTGGGCTGGAGGAAAACCTTTCTGCTGCCTGCTAAAAGGTGGCCAGTCTAGAGTGAGGAATGAAATGCCCATGGGAAGAGGGAAAAGGTCTCAAAGCATTCAGAAGAGTTTGAAGGAGCATTTGAGGTT
Organism: Stictonetta naevosa; assembly: GCA_011074415.1. Lineage (NCBI taxonomy): Eukaryota > Metazoa > Chordata > Aves > Anseriformes > Anatidae > Stictonetta > Stictonetta naevosa. The sequence goes on from CM021697.1 coordinate 50,325,808, forward strand.
GCAAATCCTGCTCCTTGAATGTACTTTAATTGTACAAGCATTCAATAATACCAGAAACAATTCTGCATCAGGAGCTTATAACCCCCAATTAATGGTTTAGACACAAGTTTCCATCTTCATTTGTGCTTCTGCTGATTCCTGATTTCTTCAGTGTATTACAGAAGGTGACTGCATAGATTACAGTCTGATGGGAAAGGAAGTTTTTAGTCATGTTAGGATCTGAAGATGAAAGGAGAACTCGTGTCTCTCACTTTTTCAGCAAATGTCACTTCTAAGCACTGGGCAAGAACATATGAACATGCCTCTTCAAAGGACCTTGTGAGATATTAGTAGCAAAGTTTTCCTTGCAGAACACAAAGGGGAAGCAGTCTACAACTATTGACTGCAGATTTTTACACTAGCCAGGGAACTGAAAACTATCTTTAATACACAGGTTTGATATTCAAGTGTTAACATCTGTAGCAACAGCACAGCCTGCCAGTGTTCTGCTGCCTCAGGCTCAACTTAGGAAACTAGCTGTCTCCAACTGTATATAGAAGAGTTTGACTTTTCAAGGATTTTCAAAAAGTGGCATTGCATTTAAGTTTCAAATGGGTATAGCATCTCTTTTTCCTTTCAGGAAAGTGGACAACCCTCAGGAATTTCTCAGAAATTTTTTAAGTCCACTTCTACTTGTGATGATGCAGCTGACAAAACATACTGACTTCAATGGTAGGGTTGACTTTGGGGAAAAAGAAATGAAAGAAAAGAGAGAGAAACAAGAGGGAAAAAGAAAATTCCCCACGGTAGCCAGGCATGAAAAGAGGCAATAGGGCAGGAGATATGTCCCTTTGAGGAGCATTCTCTCCTGGAGTCTTCTCTAGAACAGTGTACAATCCTGCATAATACTTTTCCCACAGTAATGATATAGGATTCATAAGGATCTGCTCAAAATTCCTATTGTCTATTCCCACATATGATGCTGCTAGTACAGTTGGAGCCCATTTTTGATAAGAAATAGGTGTTCCTTGCTGATTATTCGCTGCATGCAAGTTTTTGCATGCATATGATTGGGTAATATTTGTAAGATATTTAAATGGCTTTTATACTTTATTATATTCTTAGTCTTGTTTCTCCTCTAACATAGCCTGAAAGCTACTAAACAAGGTGTTAAAAGGAAGAGGACAGGCAGGAGAGGTTAATCTCATATCACTGGCAATCATCATGCGAAATCTGACATAAAACTAATAGCTGGGTTTGCTGGTGCAAAACTGTGTGAACAGCATGAGAACAAGAAAAAAGCTGTCACAGTTGCATCAGGAAAACCTACTCATAACAGCTTAAGAAAAACGTTACAGAGCTGCAAGTGAATGTCAGGCTGCAGAACTGCAGATGAATGGCCCTTAGTGTTACTTATGGTGTAGAACTTGCTACACTGTGTGACACTGGACTGGAATAATTTTGCGGAATCCTTGCTTTGCACTATTCAGTAAATCAGGCATTTGTACATGAATGTATTAATGTGTAGAACAATAATATGTGGTCCCATGCAACTGAAAGACATATAAATAAGATTTTTTAAAGTGACTCGATTCAACATCACAATTTATGTATAGCAACAGTAGTAACATTGAGGTCATGGGGAAATTGTTTGTCTCATTTGGAGCCCATTTTTTGATAAGAAAGAGATGTTGGTTGCTGATTATTTGCTGCATGAAAGTTTTTGCATGCGTATGATTGGGTAATATTTGTAAGATATTAAATAGCTTATATACTTTATTATATTCTTAGTCTTGTTTCTCCTCTAATATAGCCTGAAAGCTACTAAACAAGGCGTTAAAAGGCAGAGAACAGGCAGAAGAGATTAATCACAATAAGAAAATACACAATAAAATAAAATAAAATAAAAAAAGAAAAATAACAACCCCTCCAGGTCACACTTCTAATATTATTATATGTTCCAGTTCTCTAAAATCAGCAAATGGATCCACGTGATATTTCTAAGAATCAGCTATATATATCAAAGGAAGAATAAAATTCAGAGGTCTTGAGCACTCAAATGTAACAGTCTGGTGATAGACTTTTGACCTTGAACTCAGACGAGCTCTAGTTCAGATATCATTAATGACCCCAAGTGTAGGAGTATGACACAGTAAAAGGGGAAATCCCCTAGATTTACTGGTTCTGAGTTGCATGCAGAAGAAAACTAACACCCCTGGAAAACATAAAATAGCTGTTTCCCCTCAAAGACCTTAGGGCAATATTCTACTTGCAAATCAGCCACCATTTACCTTCAATAGTTTATCAAGTGTTTCTTCAAGTGTGTCCTATGGAAGCAACCAAATATTGCATTATTTATATCAGATTATTAATTGCATAGTCATTTTTAAGAGCAATAATTCCTGCTTTCTTGATGATGATGCAACTGCAAGGACAGTGAGCAAACCTTTCAAACAAGGGTCCAGATACCCTAGTGGCTATGACTGCAATCATGGAGACAGATAAAAACACTTCATATCTCTGCCACTAGCCTAATTATAACCATGAAAAAAGTTCTGGAAGTAGATTTAAGTTCATCCATAGTGAGCAGCTTCAGTGACTTGATTGAAAGAAACTGAGACAGAATTAAATCCCATGGCAAAATTCCTACTGACCTCACTGGGTTTGAGATGTGAGCCCTGGAAGTGAAGCCAGACATTTAGTAACCTGTAAATCCTCTTTAAACTTCTTATTGGCAGCATCAGGGGTGTTATATATGGAGTGCATGTAATGCACATGCAAATGGAATGTGGAAACCTGTGCTGCCCTTTCTTCTGCTATTTTTTTTTTCTCTCTTTGAGGCTGTGTTTTTTTTTTCATGTCCTAGGTCTTTGTATATATATATATATATATATATTTCACAAAACAGTCATCTGGACTACAACTGACAAAATAAGGAATTCAAAGCCTAAATGTCATAATTATTTACTATATGAAATATTAGATAGGCAATTTATAGTTTTCCTAGTATCAAGAGAGAGGAGAAAGGAGAAGGAAGAAAAGGGGAAAACCCTTACTTCTCTGAGGAAAAATCTTGCTGAGGAATGACTCATCTCTTCTGTTAGAAGCTTTCCTAAATTTGACAATGATGGTTATTGATTTTTGCACAGCTTTATTATCCGCCCCTCCTCCCCCCTCCCCCTTTCTTGGATTGATTTATAGGATATGTTTGAAATATGACCTGTCTCTGGTTAGAGAAAGAGAAATGCCACATTTATCACATCTCTTAGAAAAGAAGTCGTGTGTCTGAGAAAGTTCTGTCATTGCTCAAAATTACCCTGTGGCAATGACATGAGAAGGGAATAATGTAAGTGGTAGAGGGAACAACAAGCAAGAGGCTTATTTCCTTGGCTAAAGACACAGTTCCAGGAAATACTGGGCAGTGAAATAGTCCCCTTTCAACTTGCCACACCTTACAGCTTCCAGGAAATGATAGAGAGCTAACCTGTCTGCTGTAATCATGGTATGTTTCAGTACCACTCTCACTTATAGGAATCAGTTGCTATAGGAATCAGCTGATGAAACTATACAGCCTGTGATTTACTTCAGGTCCAAAAGATCATTAAAATAGTTCCTTCTGGCCTCAGAAATCTGAGAAAGTCAGAATTAACAAGGTCCTTAGGTGTGAAGTGAAGCTTAGGTTAAGGGATAGGCATAAACCTTGGGTTTTAGCTCCAGAGTTCACATTACCACAGAATACAAACTTTCATTCCTCAGAGCTGGGATTATTTCCCAGAAGAAGTAAAGGTTAGAGAAGAGCCACCAGCCTCCTGTGGCTCTGATGATACAGGAATACTGATTCAGGATGAAAAGGTAAGCCATGAGAACATCACACAGATCCTGGGAATACACAAATGAGCTTTAAGTTGCCTTCATCTAATTCTTCGTCTGGTTTATGAATTATCCTATAAAGCTATAGGATTAGCTCAATATGTGTAATAAGTATTATTAAAATTATAAACAAATAATGAATCACTGCAGATTTACCAATTTTACAAGATTTTACCAGAAATTATCAACATTATATTAATGTTCAATACATATATATATATGTTTCTTTTTCATGAAATTTTATGTTTACCAAACCTGAGTTTCAGTTATGATTTCTATATAAAAGGCTAAAACTCTTTGTGGCCAAATATACTGCAGAAATATGAAAAATTGTGCACGCACTATGCAGAATCGAATGTTGAGGTTCTTTCAGTATACTGAAAAAACTTTTTTGTATTTTTTCACATTTGTTCCATTTTAAAACACATCCGTACCTATATCTTGGATGGATAAAATCACTTGCGAATCAATGAAATCAGTAATCTTAGACACATACCAAATGGGGCTTCTTCTTACTTCAACTACCTCCTTTGATATGTGGAGATATTTTTTTAATGGATTTTATCCTTCTACAGCAATTCCTAGTAGAACGTGATGTTTCTAACCCTACTTCAGGAAGTTGTATTCCAGATTTTATTGCACTGTCTTATTCAGTTCCAAGATTCATGTGTTTTATTTGGCATATATTGTTATGTCAATATGTGAATGTACTAAAAATGAGGTATCTACCGCTTATTGTGTAAGTTCACATTCTTTTATACACTAAAGGGTATGTTTTTATACAGACTTGATTTTACTATTCCGTGATGGAAATATTAAAACAATTTATTATTTGCTATGAGTCCAGGTTTTTCATGTTGTCTGGTTTAAAATCAATGAGGAAGAGATGGGAAATCCTATGTATCAAGGATTCTGACTATTTTTATTTTCCGCAAGCATTAAATATTATACATCCTATATGACGTCAGGACAGAGTGAGAACATATAATGTGACAAAAAATTCCCCTTAACTATTCAGAAGTATTTTCTCTTGAGATTACTTGAGAAAAGTAAGAAGTGTAAAATATTTATCCCCCTCAAAAAAAAAAAAAAAAAAAAAAAGGGGGGGGGGGGCGGGGGGTGAAACAACTGCTTTAATCCTGGGAAGGTACCTTTCCTGCCTATGCTCCACTTCTAGCATGCTTGATAAGCTAGTATTTGTTCTCTATTAGATGTGAAGTTAGAGTTACCTTACTTTTATTATGTGTATATTTATATCCCTTAGAAGCAAAACTGATCCATTCATATGACAATGTTTTATTGTTCTATGTTCAACATGCAATGCTGCTTTTCTTAATAACCTGAACCAGCTGGCATAAGTAGAGCAATGATGGCAATGGGTCATGCATGCCTGAATTAGATGCATTGTAAGCCAAGAAAGGCTAACACTTTAATTCTGTCTCACTTTTTCATGACTAATGTCTTCTGCAAAGAAAGATTGCACAATTCTGTATACTTGAAATTCTGCACTGACATTTAGCAGATGCTGAAATGAAATACTCCATTGTACACTTAATAAGAAGCTGTATTTTGTACCATCAGCAATTATGGTGGTGAATAAATGTTTTCATGTTGGTAAAACTGATGTGGGAAAGCAAAGTAAAAATGGAATTTAACAGATTTGAACTATTAGAACATTCTTAAATACACTTAGACAGTCACACATCTTATGTAGTAGAAATGTATGCCCTTCCCACTCTATGAAAGTTTGACAATTATACTATAAAGGGCAAAACAGAAATAATAAATATTTACAGATAACCAATTGATCTTTCTGAAGAAATTTTTACAGCCTCATGAGTGTATGTATAAAATATAAAAGTATAAATTTTGCTAAAAATGGTGAATCTCAGGACACCTCCTTTGAAGGACTGTATTTTTGAAGGTCTTTGAAAAGCAACATTTATATTACACTCTATTATCTTTAAGTGCTGGTAAATTTTAGAGGATAAATCTCCTCAGACCTCATGGCAAAGACAAAGAGAGATCTTTTTGCGTACCTTTAGAAGGATAACTGATACGCCTAAAGTCACACAGAAAAAAATGCAATATCGGGGACACTATCAAAGCATTAGGTCCCATTCTGGAATTCACATATTTGTACATTTAAATCAGACAGCAGTATCCTGGCAATAGTTAAAACTATAGTAATCTTTAATATCAGTTTTACTAAAATTATGATTTTACTTCCTAAAGAGTAAAATTTGCACCAGTACTGTTAATCTCTTGTTCATCTAAACTTGATCTTGGTTAAATTTACTAATTTCACAAGTTTGTGTAATCTTCCTAAGCTTATCCCTACTCACCAGTCCAGCACACCATATAATGGAAGCTTTTGCTTCCCTTCTGAGTATAGCATGAATCTGGGCAATAGCCATTAAGGTGGTAAAGCATATTTGAAACTACCCAATTTCCCAGCAGGAAATCTAAATTTTGTGAACTAAGTAAACTGCATTTAAGGCCAAGAACTAGTTCCAAGACACACATTTACAATAACTTAAGTAGGTCTCAGGCCAAACCACAATAGCGTAGTTGCATAAAATATAGATTTGCTGTGGTGTCATAGGGAGGATTTATCATTTATAATCATGACTTGTGTTTATTCCTAAAAACTTGAAATCAAATATACTATTCAAAGCCTAGCATTTAATATCACACTATGTCAGTCATAAGTGAGAAAAAACCCTGATACCACTTTGTATAGGAGAGGTGAATAATATGGAAGGGATTACAAAAAAAAAAAAAAAAAAAAAAAAAAGAGAGAGAGAGAGAGGGAAAAAAAGAGAGAAAGAGATAGAGAGAATGTAAAAAGAATTCACTAAATATCTCACATTGGACTTATTTTATTTAATCTTAAGTTTTCTAAGATGTCCTGAATTTATGTGTATGTCACAGTGGTGAAGAACATAGAATTTTACAGTATTGGCTAGGCTTGGAAAACCTCAGTCCTCAAAGTTTTCAAAACAATAAGTATCAACTTCATCAGTATAAACAGAGTAGAATTTCAATTCCACATTTTATAAAATAGAATCACAGAATCATCTAGGTTTGAAACACCTTTAATATCATTAAGTACAACTGTCAGCCTGACCTACCATGTCCCATCACTAAACCATGTACCTTAGTGCTATGACCACAAAAGTCTTAAATACTTCCAAGGATGAGGACCCTACCATTTCTCTGGGCAGCCCATTCCAATGCCTGACCACACTCTACATGAAGAAATTCTTCCTCATATCCAGTGTAAACCTCCCCTGGTGCAACTTGTCACTGTTTCCTTTTTTTCTATCACTTGTCACCTGAGAAGAGAGACTGACACCCTTCTCACTAAAACTTTCTTTCACCTAGTTGTAGAGAGTGATGAAGTCTCCCCTCAGCCTCCTCTTCTCCAGAATAAACAACTCCAATTCCCTCATCTGCCTCATATAAGTTTTGCTTTCTAGTCCCTTAGTCAGCTTCATTACTCTTCTCTGCACACTCTCCAGTAACTCACTATCCTTCTTGCAGTAAGGGGTCCAAAGCTGAACTCAGTATTCCACAAGGACAAACCCTTCCCTTGTCCTATTGGCCACACTATTTCTGATGCTGTTCAAAAAGCCTTTGGCTTTCTTGGCCACCTGGGCATGCTGCTGGCTCATGTTCAGATGGCTGTCAACCAGCACCACCAGTTCCTTTTCAAACAGGAAACATTTCAAGCATTCTTCCCCAGGTCTGTACCACTGCATGGGGTTGTTATAACCCAAATGCAGCATCTGACATTTAGCCATTTTGAATGACATGCAGCTGGACTTGGCCCATTGATCCAGTCTATCCAGATCCCTCTGAAAAGCCTTCCTACCTTCAAGCAGATCATCAGTTGTGACTAACTTGATATTATCTGTGAATTTACTAAAGGCACATTCAATCCCCCCATCTAGATCAGTGATAAAAATGTTAAAAAAAAATGGCCCCAGAACCGAACCTTGGGGAACACCACTGGTGACCAGCTACTAACTGAACTGGACTTCATTCACTATGACTCTTTGAGCCCCATCATCCAGCCAGTTCTTCATCCAGCAAACTCATTACATTTTCCAAGCCATGAGCAGACAGTTTCTCTAGGCAAATACTCTGGGAAATGGTGTCAAATACTTTACTAAAATCCAGGTAAATGTCATCCACAGCCCTCATCTACCAAGCAGGTCATAGGAGGAGAATAGATTAGTCAGGCATGACCTGCCTTTCATAAACCCATGCTGATTTCTGATCACTTGATTGTCCATGTCACATGTGTGTGCCATGTGATGGCTCTCAAGGTAATCTGCTCCATGCCCTTCCCTGACACTGAGGTCAGATTGACAGACCTGTAATTCTCTGGACACTCCTTTCAGGCCTTCTTGTAGATTGGAGTCATATTTTCTAACTTCCAGTCAACTGGGACTTCCCCAGTTAGCCATAAACACTGTTAAATTATTGAGAATGGCTTGGCAAGCACTTTCACTAGATCCTTCAGAACCCTTGGATGAATGCTGTCTGGTCACATAGACTTCTGAACGTTCAAAATATGTAGGAGAGGAGAGATATGAAGGGAGCTGGAGAAAAATTGGCCTTGCTAATAAAGATTGAGGCAAAAAAAGGTGTTTTATTTTTTCCCAGCAGAAGACTGTGTATGTCCTTGACCTGTGTTGGAGCAAAAACAAACCCTATGACATGCTGACTGAACAGAACTATATTCTCAGACTTGAGATTTAGATAATTTAAAAATAATTTGTTTCACAAGATAATCCTTATGTCTATAGCTTCATATGAATCCTGAGCTAATTCACCTTATTTAATTTGCCTTTTAGTTATATGACTTCCTACTTCATGAGTATTCTCATTCTCTGTAGATGAGAATTCACTATGGATGACAAAGATAATGAATCTCCTGCATTGCAACAAGCTGAGGTCAACCACTGGCAAAAGATCTCTTTTGGGATCATATATATATGTAGATGTATGTACATATGGCATTCACTGAAACTCTACTCCTTGTCATAAATTATTTAGGTATTGATAAACTTATCTTGAAGCAGGGGGAATGGCTCTCTTGAAGTATGTTCCACATCTGGCCTTTTATGCATCTTCTGAAGTCAAATAAGTTTGAAATCCATCATTATGGTTCATTTAAAAATTCTAATTCATCTGTATATCATAGATTAAAAAATACAAGTTTAAAAGTGTTTTTTTTTTTTTTTTTTTTAAAAAAAAAAGTTTTAGGAGAAAAATAAACTTTATATTCCAGTCTTAATTATACTCAGGTTATACTCAGGTGTGGAAATGCTTCTTTAATTAAAGGTTTTTAGTAACACCTTGCCATGTGAGTGGAAGGCTGCCCCTACTAAAGATTTATATCTTGCATATAGTATGTTTTATTGCTTGATGGTGAAAGATCTGTGTGAATATGCTGAGACTTTCTCTACTAGTGGAAACTTGCTGCATGTGTTTTAAGTTAATAGTTAAGAGCTTTTCTTCAGCCTGTTTTCCTTTGCTTTCCTTGCATTGGGTGGATGTCACACCAGTCTTAATCCTTTTTAAATTACATTTCTGATTATGGAACAGCATAGCATGCAGTTCTCCTACTGTACTATTAAGATATAATCTGTGACCGTAGTTCCAAAGCCTGGTTTTGGTAACTATTATCCTTCACAAGCTTATATAGTAGAAGTAATTTTAGAAATGATTTTATATGTTAACCTTGCTATTTTATTATCTTCAATTTTATTCTGTTAAAAGAGTAAAACTATAAATGTAACATAAAACTAAACAGAAAACTGCTCTTAGTGCAAATAATCTTTATATCTGACAAAACTGTCAACTAGAACTCAGAAACTTCCTATCCAACGTAAAGTAACCTATAATTACACATTCCTGTGGTGAATCACCATTAGTAACTACTAGAGCATTAAATTAAGATACTCATCAAACATTTATAGAGAATTTTGATTGCCAACAAGACAGTGCGTAACTAGGTTATTTTACCTTCTTACTTCATTTTGGAAAGAATATAAAACATTATTATCATCATCATCATCATCATCGTCATCATTATCATTATCATTATCATTATTATCATTATTATTTTTATTTTTTTAGTACTGTAACTTTCAATGTTAATCTTTTTAATAACTGGCTAGGAACACAATAGGTCTCATCCCAAGAGATACCAAAACCCACACCTTGCCTATACAGTATTTTCCTTTTAATTCCATCATTCTGGCACTTGAGCATCCTTGACTGTAATAATAGTTGAGACTTGGGATCTGTGACAGTCATTATTTTATGAGTACTATCCACTAGTTTTTGCTATAATTTTGTTTATCTAATGATTGTAGAGATGCTATTGCAGACCTGAACATCCTCTGGCAAATTGTAAAGTATGCTCTCCTTACTATGGACTTCTAGCATAGAATAAACAGAGAAATGTTGCTTTGTGAGACAGGAGAATGTAATCAGTCTCTGAGAAGTAATTATTTAATGATGAGATTATGAGATTATTTCTTTTTCTTCTGGAGCATCCTGCTGAGAATCATCATGGATTAAATCATCAAGAAAGTATCTTCTCAAATCAAAATCAGAAGGAAATAAATTATTCCAGGCCCAAGACTGGATCTGAAAGCACTTTCCATCTTCATTTTGAAAGAAATGGTCAGATTTAACAATCAATTTTGTGATGACCAAAATACAGAACTTGCACATATTCAGAGCCAAAAGGTATAGGTACTACTGCATTTATATTGAAAATTTTATTACCTTTTTTGACACAATGACACACAATACAAGAAGCACTTGGAGACATTAAGATTAATATACACTGCTGTTTTCTTTTTATGGTGACATTAGCTGCAATCTAGAATTTATCTGATTGACCTTTGTAACTGGAAAGGTCAAAATCAGTTTTTTACAATGTATGATGGAAAATGTACCCTTCATAAAGAGTTACATTTCCCCTTGTAAAAAAAAAAAAAAAAAAAAAAAAAAAAAAATCTAACCTTGAATTTCAAGAGTAAAAGAATGTTCTTGATTGCACTTAATCATGATTAACCTCTACCTATGAACCGGTTACTCTGTTGTGACCAGGTTTTCTATCTTTCGATAAAACTAATACATAAGCACTTACAGCATTTGAATCACTACTAAAGACTTCCTTTCTCCCACTCTTTAAGTGTTTGTAATCTGAATGAGCAATGCTACCCAGCTTCTAGTAGGGTAAAAACAATATGCTTGCAAATCCTTTAACTGGAAAGCAGGAAGATCTTATTCTTCTGTGAAACATAAGTCCTAAGTTAATGGTTAGAATGACATTGAGAGAAACTAAGAAATGCTACTGAAGACAACAAAGAGATAAATATATCTGCATGCAAGCTATGGAGCTGTGAAGCAGCCCACTAGAAACTTGTATACGGATCAAGGTGAGTGAATGAATACATTTTTTACAGTGGGAAGGTGTAACCACAAGGGGATCTTGACATAGAAGAGATCAAAAAGTAGTGGACAAGTCAGACTTAATTACAGAAAAGCAGCTTATCAGTCTATGGAAAAGCAGCTATCAAAGAGAAGACATGTACATGTATGGAGCAATCAGGAATGGACAAAGATTTCTAAGAAGGAAATGGGAATCACTGCAGGAAGTGAAAGAAGAAAAATAAGACCAGGAGTTCCAAAGTTTCTGTTGTATTCTGATAAAAAGAAGAAGAAAAAAAAAAAAAAAAAAAAAGAGAGAGAGAGAGAAAGGAATATTTTTCTGGCATTCAGTCATCCAACATACCCCATGGAGGACAAACCAAATGTTTACATTTAACTCTTTCTTGCATGCAGTGTTAACCACTGGTTCCTTTGGAACATATGCAAGGGGGAAAACTTGGTTTATTTCCCCATCAAATGTCATCAAGAATGCAGTCATCTGTGCTTTAACCTGTCTAGGCTTCTTTTTTAATTCAGTTATGTCTTCCATATCACATGACTTTAGGGCCTTTTTTAAAAGGGCCTTGATGTTTTCCAGAACAAGTACAAGGAAAGATGTGACTGTTACTGAAATGTTGATGGCTGAACTGCACTCGGCAACATGGTTGCATGAGATGGATTGTATCATGCAGCCCACCCCATTTGATCCTACTCCTTTCTGTAAACAAGTAGCAGCATGAGTAAAATTTTGTCAATAATCTGCAGCTAATTTTTGCTTGAGACTGTGATTCTGAAGTTAGCCTGAGCTGGGCCCAAATAGCTTGCAGAAATCATATAACCCTCTTGGATGTGTCTTTGGTAGGTTTTGCATAGCTTACTTTCTGCCTGGTAGGACTCCATGTTATAAGCAAGATCAGAGGAATGACCAACATTAAATACTTTTGTTAATCAACTTGGAAGAGAGATAAGAAAGGTTGAGGAAAAAAAAAAAAAAAAAGTATTTATTTGCTGAAGAAAAAACAAAGAGGTTAAGAAAAGATTAAGAGACATAACAAACAGAAGAATCTTCTGCAACTACCAGCAATGTCAACATTCCTTCAGGCCTTTATAGTGGAAAGGAACAACCACCAGGAGCAGTAGACACATAGAGGTGGTCTATGACAGAGCTGTATCCCCATAAATTAACACAACTATTGACTAGAAATACTATATCAGAAAGGGTGGAGATATTACTGCAGTGATGAATAGTGATTTTTCCTGAAAATTTGAATTTTCTTTGGAAAGGAGATTCCTTTCTGTGTTGTCTGCAATCCACTTCTCTCCAAAAACCTCTCACTTAAAATCCTTATTTCATTTCTTTTCCCAGCATAATCCCAACCCTCACAGATGACCAGTCACCACTGAGACATTCTGGCTTAACTGTTTTCATATGATTTACTGTTCTACTAGTGTTGCTGATAGTGGCCTAATTTGTTCCCTTTTACTTAGAAGTTTCCATTTACTTCAATCCATTTAATTCAATGTTTGTAATCCTGGGCCAATTCAAAAGAACTTTTTTATTACTTTTTTTTTTTTTTTTTTTTGTTAACAAGTTTTTAACAAGGTTGTTCACCAGGTGCTCCTTCAGCTCTCCTTAAAAAGTGACACTTTTTTCTATTTAAAAAATAAAAAAAAAAAAAAAAAAGTGGGTGTGGGTGTCCATTTATTTGGGAGTACTATGGATGCTCATTTTGATGTAGTTTACATCTGTACTTTCTCAGGCAAGTGGGGACAGGAGGGAAACGATTCTATTTCTTACTCTGGGCTAAACTACATGTTCTGCTGTTTTTCACATTTAACGTCTGGAACATTCCCCTCTGCTTTCAAACACATGTATTTGACTGAACTTCCATCAACCCCAACAGTGCAACTGCACTGTAACTCTTTGTGCAAACACAAGAAAGCTGTTAGTTGTCAATGAACACCCTGATGTATACAAGTTTCATAAATAATCAAAATATATTTTTTTTTTAAAAAAAACAAGGAGCCTGAAAGAGTAATTTTAAAAGACTCCGTCCTCCTCCACTTAGTTTCTTAATAAAATAAGGCAGGACTGGTCAAATGGAAGAAAATATCTTAGGACAATAGGCATTTTTCAAGTATACTATAGCCTGAGACAGGGAATTACCACAACCACAAATTACACTATTCCTCCAAAGAAAGTGACTTGTTGTAAGGGGCAATCAAATTCTGTCTTAACAACTTTTTATCTCCGGAACTTAGGGTTAATTAATACAGGTTGATTTTCATATCCTCTCCTGCATCCTGTCCCACACATATGTGTAGATAGCTATTCTGCTCCAACAGCATCAAAAATATTTAAAACCTTCTTGTGTGTCAAAAGGGAACCACTCAGTTACTTTTTTTTGTTTCAGGATCAAGGTGTAAGTAGCGGGTCAGAAAGCTGATAAAGGAAATGATTTTTCATAACTTTTATGATTTCATATGAGTTAAGGTTAAAATTTTACTTTCATTTATTTGTCAGCATTACAAAACACTAAACATAATTTGAGGATACATCCTTCTTGTCTTTAATTAGAAGAAAAAAAGAGTTCCTACAAAACACAGAAAACTGCATTTTCTTATCAGCCATACAATTCAGTATTGATATTGACTTTGCTGGAAGTCACTCTGTCCTATAACTTTCTTAGGTATCACATGGAGAATACTTAAACTAAAGTAGAAAATGCTGAGGCAGTAACCTTCTTAATGGTTTATATTCAATAAAATTTTGCTCCCCTGAGGTCCTTCCTAGTATAAAGACACATTGCTAGTGTGACCTACAAATTATTTGAAGTCTATTACATAAACCCTGATGTACAGATACAAAAGGTTTTTTGCTTTGCTCACTTTACTTACTTTGTTGCGGGAATGTCTGTAGATCAGTCTTGCAGCCCCTTGACTGTTTGTCGTGTAAGCAAGTTAGAAGTTTTTGGCATTACATTTTATATTTCACAGATGAGCAAACACACTCCTAAATCTTGTTAGAATACAACATTTACTGCTTTTCTGCTTTTATGGGCTGGGCAACTGCTTTGGAAAGTTACTCAATATTTGTTCTAATAATTAAATGTTACTAAAAAGAAGGTAAGGTGATTTAAAAGGTTAAAACAGTTATTCCTGCGTCAAGTAGGACCTTAACTAAAATTAGATATTAAAAAAATGTTTTAAAATTCTTGATAAAAAGAGAATTCTGAATGTTGAAATTTGTAAGGCTTATATACACTGCACATCAACTGCCAGGAACCATTACATCAGTGTTCATTAGGACACTATTTCTACCTACCATTTTCCTCAGCCCTAAGAGCAGACAAAACAACTAAACAAACTATTTTATATGTAAAGCAAGTTGGCTCTTTATTTTATTAGGATTTAATGACAATATTTATCAAATAAAGCTCTTCCACCCCCCACCCCCTCACACACCCCAGAATAAAAAAGTACATTTGACTAGATAGGTCCACTTAATTAACCATTCTGTAGGTTTGTAAAAGTTTTTTGCACATAACTTTTAGGCTGGAAGTATGCTATGTTTGCATCTGGTATCTGTACATAAAAAAGAATAAAATAAA
>CM021697.1:50349545-50489892 GCA_011074415.1 Stictonetta naevosa
TTCCTTTCCTTTCCTTTCCTTTCCTTTCCTTTCCTTTCCTTTCCTTTCCTTTCCTTTCCTTTCCTTTCTCCTTTCCTTTCCTTTCCTTTCCCTTCCCTTCCATCATTTTTTACCCTCCTGTATGTTAAATGAGGTAAAGCACACAGTTGCTTACTCCAGCCCTGAACTGCTCCTATCCAGTTGTTGGAAGTCACCCCAGTGCTTTGGGTAAGGTCTCAGCCCAGACTGGGGTATGAGGCTACTGATGCTATGACCCCTACTTGCTCCAGTATCTGGCATACAGGCCAGGGGGCACCCACAGCCCCCATCTGACTCCAGTAGCTGACATCAGATGATCCACTAATCACTAAATCTACTTATACTGATTCCCCTGATAGCTGGCATTTAATCATTTCAAGTCACATGCACACACAAATACTTCTTTACTTCTTATCATTTTGACCCAGAGGTCTCCTCTCAGACAACCATGCATGAAGTCTGAAGTCAAACAGCACCTCATTTATGTCTGGAAATAAAATTTCAACAAATGACGTTGATAAAGTTCACAAGATCTACAGTCTCAGGTTCTGCCGCTCAGTAAGTGTTATTTTCCTCTAGAAATCTGGCAAACATATGCTGTTGCTCTGTTACATTCCATAGTTTCTTGTCATGAGGCATCACAAAATCTAAAGAAATATATTGATCTTATTTCTAGTTTCTCATGAAAATTTCACACTTACTAACATAGCTAAGACCCTTGTACTCAAGGAAGATATGTTGTGAAAAAATATCTAAGATCAGGTCTGTTCTTGGACTTTGGCATTTTCTAAAGTTCCCTATATTAACAAGGAAACAAAATAATGCATCAGCTTAACAGAGCACCCAGAGTCATTCAGAACATTTTAATTATACATAAGCTGCAGATGTATTAAATTCAGGCTACCACACACAGGTGGAATTGGGAATCTGAGATTTATTTAATGTTACTGATTTCCCCTGTGTATATTTAATTAGGAAAAACAAACAAACAAACAAGCAAATAAAATCTTTTGCACTTAATATCATCTCCCTTATTCATTGAGAAATTTCAAAATAATTTATATTCCTTATATATTCATTTCAATTCTGACTTGTGGTAGTATGTATTTTAAACACTGAGCTGTAATTTAAAATACGTTATAAAAAAAAAAAAAAAAAAAAAGTCATTTTCTTTCATCCAATGTACCCCTGGGTTTCAGCTCTTTATACCTTTGCTGTTCTTGCTGACTTTGATGGAAACAGGATTGGATTAGATTTATTTTGATGCCTGACTGTGTTCAGAGTATATTTAACATTAAGCTACAAAGATTTAAAAAAAATGTCACTATCAAAACATGCAGTAATGATTTTAAAAATACCAAGAAAAAAATCCCAAGTTTTTCTTGAGGAACAAAGAAAAGAAAGATTTTTTTTTTTATTTTTTTTTTATTTTTTTCCAAAATTTGCAGAAGTCTAATGTAGTTCTAAAGTGTTTGGTGGATTTTATATAAACATAGGCAACAACAAGAAAAACTAACTTTGATATCTGTGGATTGGGACAACATTTTATATGCTATGTTACATTTCATTTTATGCTTTATATATACTTTAAATAGTAAACCAACAACCACTACAAGAAGAAAAATTTTGGTCTTTTTTTATAATATAAGTTTTTTACAAAGTGTCAAAGAAATTATTTACACATATATAGTTACACCATGTCTCCTAATTACTGGAAAGTTATATTTTGAAACTTTATCTTCTCCAAGATTTTGTGTGTGTCTGTGTATGTGTGTAATTTGGGCAATTATGTTACTCAGTGGAATTCAGTGGGATTGTTTCTATGCACAAAGTTTTTATCTAGTAATTTAAATATACTACAATTTAATTCTTAATTATAGAATTTGAATATCTTCAACATAAAATTACTAGCAGTGCAGTAGCCTCTCACTTTTTTTTTTTTTTTTTTTCGTTTTCCTTGTGAAAGTTAGCATATCTCTAATAGAAAATTATATCTAAACATTTCTGCTGTTCAAGATCTAGGCATTCTTTAAACGTAGTCTTAAGTATTGCAAATGAAAAATACAGAAATAAGAATTGTTTTTAATTAGCAACAGTATTAATATGGAAAGATTCTTAAAATATTTATGTGAAAGGTTTTGTCTGAGAAAGTAAGCATTTTGCGTAGATATTGTTAAAAATGTCACAAGGCTCTAACATACAGAAAATTGTATTTTTAACACATCAATTAAACTGTTTAGTGGTATTAGGTACCTTGATTAAGTACAGAAATTTTTAATGGAGGTGTAAAGAAATATCAGGATTTTTAAAAGTGTTTAAAACGAAGAAAAGAAAATCAGTTTCCATGTTGAAAAAAGCTTAACTATTTCTCATTTACTAGGAAGCTGACAGTGAAGTCACTTGACCTTTTCTGCAGGTGTTCAGTATCAGTTAGGGGGACAAATAATTTTTGCTTGTGTATTGGGTTTATATGGCAAGGTTTTGGTAGTGGGGGGCTGCAAGAGTGGCCTCTGTGAGGCCACAGTATTTAAGCATTGTGAGGCTCACAGTATTTCAGCAGTATTTCAGCTTATGTACTGGGGGATATATGATGCTGAAGTCCTTATGCTACCTTCCAGTTAGAAAATAAAAGAAATGATACATAGGATGTATGCAGAGTTGCTGGGAATTCCTGGATTGGAAATAAGTGGGATTACAAAATCATCTGTAATACCCTTTCGTATGCACATACACAAATGTATAAAGCACTATATTTCAATTCATACCTACTCCTTACTAACCTGGTCCTGATGTAATTTGCATTTTTAGGTACTTTTCTGTACATTCTGTACGTTTTCTGTACTGTCACTACTTAATTCAATGCAAATACTGCAATTTATACAACCAGGAAAATGAAAATATTTCATTTCCACTGATGAAAAACTCAATTTTAATTGGAACAACATAAAAGTTTGCTAGCCATTATATGATTATATCATTGACATTGCAATACTTTCTCTAATTCCTGGTGATGTAGATTAAATTCTTCTCCAAATACTGCTTATACTTTAGAGGAATGGTAAACATGTCAGTCTGGCATAAATCCTGCAAAACTAACAGTTTCTGCCAAGGGAATACAATACATAAAAGAGAATAGAAATTAATAACATCTGCACAAGATACTGGAAGGTGAAATACTAACAGGTGACATAAGTGTCACCTTAAATCTGAGATTTACACTCAGCTGTATCTGTTACCTTTGTTACCTGAGAACACCCTATACTGACTCAGTGTTTGATCCAATTTTTAAGATAGTTTATTTAATGAAGAATTACTACATGAATTTGAAATTTGTGCATTAATGAATCTGCTTCAGTAATTATGTTGATAAAATAACATCATTTGTTGTGAATGCACAGGGCATTGTTTTCCAGCTTCCTGTGAAATTTTCCAGCTTCATAACTGTTATCTTGTCTTTTCTCTTTCAACTCCATTTGCATGTAAGTATCACATCCATGAATTCCCCTCACTGTTGTGTGGGGAATCTCAGCTCTTCTCTGGGAATAGCTTAGACCCACAGACACGCAATACCCAAGGTAAACAGAGGAATGGCAACAGCAAATATTGTTGAGGGAACCTGACAAATTAGATTTTATTTTATTTTATTGGAAATCACTGCTTTAGATCAGATCATATCTTTGTAGCACCATAAAGTAACTGGGTAGCTCTTGATATTTTTCATATTACAGACAATACTTGATTAATACCATTTCTTCATTTTTAGAAGGTGGGTTTTGTTACACACAAATCAGGCATTTAAAAAGATTTACCATATCTGAAACTTCTCGAAGTTATATGTAACCATTTCTATAAAATAGAAATGTAGACTAGCTTCCTTCTTAAATTGAAAATTTCTACTTTCTTAACCACCTTAGTCTCACAACCAGCATAGTTTTCCACTTTTTCAAGTGTTACTGTCTTTACATGTAAAAGAAGCAAGATGACAAAATATCAAAATCCTCCACATAGTTCTATGAAATCAAAAAGTTAACAAAAATAGATTTTCATGGATGTATCGGTATTTCAGCAATAAGATAAGGAGATATAAGAAGAATCATCTGTATTATTCTGACAATCCTTCCACCATATCATATATATGCAAAAATCTAAAAATATTTTTTTCATCTCTACTTTTTCAGCAAAATCTTACTCAATAATAGATTTTACACAGCTTTAATTTAGCAGCAATTTAAGATTTATTCATACTTTTATGGAAAATCAGAAAATTAAATTATATGATTTTTAACAGCACTTCATCAGCATTTAATCATCCGACAATTTAACACCATTATTTCGACAGAAATTGCTAGTTAAAGGTTCTAGAATATCAAGGTTCACATGAGATTGACTGAAGGGTATTGGGGGGAGGGGGGTTCTAAACTAAACAAACAAATAAAAACAACAACGAACTCCTTTAGGTTTTCTTTTTGTTTGTTTTACAGAGATTATTATCTTTCAAATGGCATTGATGAATTTTGTACTTACATTCTTATTCATACCTTTTATACTCCTCTTACATTTTTTTTACCCAAAGATTTTGTTTAATTTGAGAATGAATGAAAATTAAATATTCTTCTTACATAAATATTCATTCATTTTTTTGCTATACTTGAACTGTTAATGTTAACAAACAAACAAAAACATGAGATGCAGCCTGATTTAGTAAAATTACACCTAATTTACACCATTGTAACAGAATTACTCTTGCATAGTCTGTTTCCAAATCCATACATGAGGCAATTAATTGTCGAGTTTAAAGCCCAGTATAATGTGCATTATTCCATTGTGACATCTGAAAATTGTTATTCAAAGCAGGGCATAAATAGAAAAGTATCTTTGCCAGAAACAGTCTCCCACTTACAACTTCTGTTCCATTACACAAGTATGGAAGTGTCCAGGAACTTATATATATACTATTTACCCAGCTGTTTTTTGGTTGGATACTTACATTGGCAGCCTCAGCAGTGGTAATGAGACTCACCATCTGTAGCAGTCATGGAGGGAAATACGGTTATCATCATCTTCATTAACTTTGGGGACTGTCATGGGATATGTGCTATTTTGAAGAATGTTATACACTCATAGTGGTACTCATGCCAGTGTATGAGAAACATTCAGATCTTATGTCTGTTTTATAAGCCAATATAATATAAAAATAACCTTAACAAATATAGACACCAAATTTTAATACATTACTATATTGGAATTAAAAATAAAAAAGTAAATAATTTTTTTAAAAATACTATAGTTGTGTTTTCAATAATTATACTACTTTACTAGCTGTTTTTTACTGTTATTTTTTGTTTTCATGTTAGCAGAACCTGTTGTGAAATGTGTTAATTTGATTTGTGTCAGTATGGAACAATGCTAGGGCCGCATGATGAAATATAACCTTCTATTTAAGAAAAACAGTGTGATTAGTGTACATAGTTTTTGTATCATGCAAAGGAAGGGTCCAGAAATTTGTGTAAATAGAGGGTTTGAAAGGCAAACATTGAGACTCAAGTCTGGGAGATAAGAGGACCAAGGAAACTTTTTTTTTAGGAAACTGCTGACTTTTGCATGGGACGCTGCCCAAGCCTCTGATATCCGGCAAAGAGATCCACCAAATAAGGAGAAAGGGGGAGTTGAAGGACAACCGAAGGACAAAGCCTGGGAGGAAGACTACGAGCCTTCAGCACAAAAGACCCCCAGAAAGACTACCAAAGACTGATACGCATGTGTCTGGAGAGGGCTCGGATTCCAGGAACTAATTATAACAACCCTGCCTTTACTAGGAATAGTGATGAATATGTATTAGTCTAGGAGCATAAAAATCAGCCATCTGATGTAATAGGTGTGTATCTTGGTGGAGCAGAGACTCCTGGCACACCCAGCGCTGTTTGCTTGCCTCTATTCGCTTAATAAATTACAAACTTTAATTAGAATCCTATTTGGGACTCAATCATTTATCACACTGTGATTCAGTAGAAATGGCCTAGTTCACTACCTCTGCGTTAGTGATCCTGCAAGTTAGTCAGACTGTAAAATATAGCTGTTCTCATCTGTTTATGTAGGTATGAACTGTTGTGACATTACAGACAGCTACAAGGGATTAGAGGAGAAGAGGCAGTGGAGCAGAAGGATTTTTTTTCTAATTTCTTCCAGATGTTTCCACTTTAAATTTAAAGTAACAAACAAGTCACTTGATAAGCCTTCTGAAAATATTGCTCCAGTATGTTGGATTTTTTATTTATTTATTTATTTTTTCCCAGAACTATAAAAAAGGGAGAGTCCTGAACTATGTTCACTTTCTCGTCATATGCCATCGGACTCCAGCTGGTATTCTCCTTGAAAGTCTGCTGAAATTCAATGACTTGCATCAAAAAAGGTTTCATTTTGGGTAAATGAAAGTGAAATCAGTACAATTTTTGGTGATAAGCCAAACTTTTGATCAAAAATATAACTTAGGTAATGCTTCATACAGAAACACACATTTTAGTTAAGGTTTCATTTATACTCATTCATTACAGGGGGATCTATTTTTTAAGATTTCCATTGCTTTTTAGTCATTATACCTTAAAGTAATAATAATAATAGTAATCAATTAGACATTGGTAATGAGGAACTGATAGTTTTGGTTTGAGTTTGTTTGTTTCTTATAAACTAACTCATAGTTCTTGAACTTAAGAGAAGTTTGTGTATAAACCATGTATATTCTTCCTTATGGAAGTGCATGGATTTTAACAACAGGCCTGCAGATTAGTCTGCTTTGTGTGATCCAGGGAAACATTCAAATTTCCATATTAGGGTGTACATTTTGGCCACATCATGATTCCATATAGAGAAAAAGCCCTCCAAAGGCTGAAGTTTCCCTGCAGCAAAAGCAAAATATACACCAGATGCAAAGCATACTTTCTTTAAGTGATGTCCATTAGACCTGAAAAATGAACCAACATCCTGAGGTATTCTATAGCATTCCCCATCCTTTAGCAGACAGACAGAATTACACTCTGTCTATGGTTTTAAACTGAATTTGTCAGCAATTTTGCTGTTATGGTTTAAAAACTACCACTTTACTGAGCTGAATGTAACCTAAATTTAAGAGTGAAACATGTAAACACTGAAAGAGGATTAAATTTATAAATAATTTTGCATTTGAAATAAATAAGATAGTATAGTCTCAAGCAAAATAAATGGGAAGTACAAACCATCTCTGAGTAGATTTTCAGTACAAATTCTGGGGGAAGAAGATGGGTCAGGGATAAGAGAAAGGAAGAGTGAATCTCTGCTCTCTCTCCCCCCCCCCCCTTTTTTTTTTTTCCTCCCTCTTCCTTTAGAGAGGATTGTAGGGAAATTTTCTTCTATTAGGTTGAACTCCAGAAGTCCTCTCACAGTGGCTGACTGATTATGTATAAGATATTGCAAGATATAGGTTTCAACTTCCATCTGAAGGGCTTTGACCTGCATCTTTCTCTAGATAGAATTGAGTAAAGCCATAAGCATTGTATTCACATCTTTTGCTTCTCTCTCTAAAAATAAAACAGTAAAACCCTGATTTTGAGAAACATAGGGCAGTTTATAGTTATCTTAACTTGCTGATATGTCAGAATGATCAGAGTATATGTGTTTAAATGCTAGCACACCGAATATGTGAATCCTAATGTCATAACTCCACTCATTTCATATAATTACTTCAGCGTTCATTATGCCAAAAAGCAAGTATGTGAGAAAGATAACAGTCTGGTAGTTAAGATAGTCATAAAAAAATTGAATAATCTGCTTTTAATCAGTGTTTCTATTAGTATTATTTACTCATGTGGATAAAAGCCATAGTAAGATCAGAGTGAGAGATGTTAGATTTTGGAGCATATGCTGACCTGACTGGAGTAGCTCCTTGGAAGTAGGAGACAGAGTTAAATAAAAGACTGGGTTAGCATTCTGCTGAATACCACAAGCACTGGACCATTGTGTGAAAGAAGAAAGTTCTTTCTCTGGCAGTTGTGTAAATCTAGTGAACAAAAGGGAGAAAATGTCTCCCAAATATATGTTAAATTCTGTCACAGTTCAATAAGAGAGCCAAGTTAATTTTGAGGGGTAAAATAATTGTTAAATGCTTTGTTAACACTGTGCAGAATTCCTGGATTCAGTTTTTATGTCAATCTAATTTTGATGAACTTCACAAATATTATCATATTTCTTATCATTCCTAAATGTTGACTTTATGATGTTCACTGTTATAGATCATACCTACTTGTTAGGCTGGCTTCTGTTTTATTTTCATTCTTTTACTGTAAGAAAATTATTTAAATTTATTCTGAGGGAGAAATAAAACAAAGAAACAAATTAATTGTTACTGTTTTCTTCAAAAAATTTTGAAGTAAACTCTGTACAGATAGAGATATATATGATTTGAAGTTAAGTGAATGCATATTGGAAACCTGATATCCCAGTGCTTTGAAGTAATTCAGGATATGAATCAGAAGGACAAAACTGTCTAACCAATTCATATTTTTATGACTTTGTGCAAGTGCTTTTATTGATTTAAATGTCTGAGTAATTTGAAGACAGAGTACTGATAATGTTGGAAAGAAAAATATGTGTTAAATATATACATATATATGTCATCCTGACCAGTTTCAACCTATAATTTTAAATTAATACCTTCTCAAACAAAGAACAGAAATTCACTTCCTTTATCACTCATCTCTGCCTACATGAAAGGAAGAAATCCGACATGTCTTTTACAATGCTTGATGTCACTATCATCACTATGGCAGTGAAGAAGGTGAAGTTATCTAAATTGGTGTACTGGTTAGTTCTGTGGTCTTAACAATCAAGGGAAAAGTACAGAGCCCTACATTTAGATTTTGGCAACTTTAAACCTTTGTAATTCAAATTTAATCTCTACTTTATAAAAGCAATCAAAACAAAGAGTCTTAATGATGAGCTGCAAGATTTTAAAAGATTTAAGTACATTTATATAGATATGTAATATATATATTATTTATATATTATATATAATTTTTACATTTATACATTTATAGTATATTATTGTAAAAGATTAAAGTACATATTAACTTGCAAGAATATGTATTTATAGGTCTGAGGAGGCTTTCTTTTTCATTCTGTATACGAGGGATGAAGAAATAGCAAACTTTCGCTTAAAAAAAAATATATTTTTAGACTGTAAAGTTGAATATAAATTTTCATCCTTGAATAAATTATTATTATTGTATTTCCAGCCTCTGAAGATGGAAAGACCAAATACTTTAATTAATTACTGTTACAACTGTAAATTTAATATCATAAACTAGTCTAACCCACATTACACTTTTGACTCATACTGAAAAATGGAAGGAAACTAAAATGTAAGGTCTATTTTCCAGCTGCTTCATCTGACAGCATAAACAATTTCTGTCTGCATTAAAGTTCACTGATGCAGAATACACACAAAACAAAACAAAACAAAACAAAAAACAACAACGTGAAGACAGAAGTCTGGAGAAATTACTGAGTTCTCTACCTTGGCATTTCTTACCAATTGCTTAAAATACACGGGGAAATCTCTACAACTAATTCTGACTGGATATATTACGTGAGGTACACCAGTATTTTTAACCTAATGTCCTTGTCAGACATCTTTTAAATAATAAATAACTACTAATAATAGTAATAACGATAATAATAATAATAATTCTTCCCTGTTTTAAATAAATGTGCTAGGAAAACAAATAAACACGTTTTTCATATTCAAGATCAGTGCAGATTTCTAGTCTTCACTTCAGTTTTTGAGTTTTGCAATGCACTGTAACCCTCCACAGGGGAAAATGCTATGGAGACATTATTAAAGTACTTTAAAATGGTGGATGCTTCTCTTCTGCAATCCAACATTGGATATGCAATCCAATAACAACAAAGATAATGTAATTCATCAAGCAGACTGTGAAATTCACTGCACTCCGTTCAAGCCAGTACTCTGATAATAAATGAACATGCTATTTAGTAGAACAGACTGAGGTTATTTAATGACTTGGACTAATAAAATCCCATGTAGAAATTGCTTGTGACTCTATGATGGATCATTCTAAAACTTATTCTTTAAAAGTAAGAAGTGACCTAGCTGTTTAAACAGATGAGAAATTTTAATAAATTATGGTCACAAATTTACATCAGTTCCTCTAGTGCCCTAAATTATATTCCGTGGCTTTTTGAGATACAAGATAATATTTCACTCATTGGAGCAAAAGGGTAAATTCAGATATTCTGCTTAAATATCACTATAATGCCCTTTGACTCTGACATGCAGAACAGTCTATTTATTCTTCATCACCCAATCTGTGGTTTCAGTGTTTCAAATCCACATTGAAACTTCAAGATTCTCTGCCAGTTTATAATCAGAAAGCAAACACTGGCCACCAAGAATATGATCATAGGCACTCACTTCCTGAATTCCACAAGATTTATCTGGAAACAGTCTGGCAGTTCAAGAATGGTGCAATCAGAGGTGCCCACTGCTCTAGAAACCTGCCCATACCATCCCACACTCCTTGCCACTCACAACTATCCTGCCTCAGGACAGATCTCTGGATGAGATTCCTAAGTAGTTGTTTAACCTTAAACAAAACCTGAAGCGCATTCAGGAGACATAACAACAAGAACATGCTGGTCTGAGTATCCCAAGGATATTCAACATCTTGGAGAACTATCGTAACTAGCTCAGAGGACAAGAGGGTGCTGTAGAAGAAAGGGAGAGTGAACAAGTAGGGAAAAATATCTTCCCCTGTCCCCTCCACAGATTGGCTCCTTGATGAAAAAAGGCAATAGGTGTAATTGTTAATAGTTTCCAAGATATGGTTTCCAAAGTACAGAGTCGACAACAGTGCTGAGTACAAATACCAAGTTAGAGTCATGGCCAGATATTTCATCATATCGTAAGCTATTGTTACACTGCATAGTACCATAACGATCTTAAACCAGGACCCGGAAAGGATAAACAGCACAACAGGGATCACATACAGAAAGTAACGTGCTATAAAACTCAGTTTGGAATACAGGCACAGCAGACTTGAGATTAAAGCAATCAACATTGTGACTAGCAACTATTAAGCAACTCTAATACCAATTTTAGTATAACACACTCTGGTCAGATCTGTCATTATCTCAACCCTTCGTGCCCCATGTTGGGCGCCAAAAGGACTGTTGTGGTTTAACCCGGCCGGCAGCTAAACACCACACAGCCATTCGCTCACTCTCCCCCCTCCCTCTCTGGGATGGGGGAGAAAAACGGGAAAGTGAAGCCTGTGAGTTAAGACAGTTTATTAAGATAGGAAATAATAATAATAATTAATATTTAATAATAATAATAGTGTGTATGAAACAAGTGATGAACAATGCAATTGCTCACCACCCACTGACCAATGCCCAGCCCAACCCCGAGCAGCTGGCCCCCCACTCCGGCTAGCCACCCCTATATGTTGTTTAGCAGATGGTATGGAATACCCCTTTGGCCAGTTTGGGTCAGCTCTCCTTTGTCCGCCCCCCCCAAATCCTCGCCCCCCCCAGCTCCCGCCACACCCCCAGCCAGCCCACCAGCTGGACAGAGCGAGAAGCTGAAAAGTCCTTGGCTTAGTGCAAGCACCGCTCCACAACAACCAAAACATCAGCATGTTATCAGCACTCTTCTCATCCTGATCCAAAACATAGCACCCTACCAGCTACTAGGAGGAAAATTAACTCTGTCCTAACTGAAACCACGACAGGTACATCAAGAAAAACCTATTAATTAGTAAAAACAAATACACAATATTAAGAAAATGTGTATGTATAATGTAAATTGTGCAGTAAAAATTCCTCTCTTCACTAGAAAAACTTATTAATGATCAGTGAATGAAAATAATATATTGGTAAAGAACATAAAAGCAAAAAAAGTACCACATAAAAAACAAAACAAAGCAAACAAAAAACACTTAAAGATATGGATTTGTTCTTTCACTAATGAACAAAAAATTCCTTATTCACTCATTCTTGACACATCCATCTTGAAAATATGTATACAATTCAGCCAAACTGTATCAGTGAAAGTCATCTGATGGGATTTGAATCTAGAGTAAAAACATCCATTTAACCAAACGGATTGTTTTATTATGTTAATGATTTACCACAATGTTCTACTATTTTACCAAATATATATATATATGTGTCACATCCTTGACTTTAAATTTTACCTTTTTTTTTTTTTTTTGCTTTTTTTTCTGGAATTCATTCTAAAACCACCCATACTGAAGTTTGTAATGACAATATTATTTGTCTTTTGAAATCCATATGGATATGTCAATAAATTTTCAAAATCTATTCTAATCCTTCACTTTAAAGTCAAAAAAATTCTTTGGAATATCTCTCAAGAGTATCTCTTTCTTGTTTTGCTGCCTACATGTCTGTTTTCCATTGAAATATTCTAAGTTATTTACTTTTCCCATTCCTTTGTCTTCAGCATCTCTTCTACAAGTCATATGATCATCACCCCCATAGACAATGTCCTCAATTCCGTATTACATTCAATGTCTTCTCCGAAGAAGACTTTTTCATACACTTTGGTTACATGTAACTTTCTCTATGTTTTTCTCTATCTTTAAATATTTCATTGAATTTACCTCTCCTTTTTTTTTCTTCAAGCTAACACTATTCATGGAATAAACAAGAGTCAAAAACAATAGGACATGGGACCTGATTGTCTTGCCTACACCAACCTACAATTATTTTATAACTGGATAGCTAGACCACAATCATATTAAAAAGAAAGACTAGGTTTTCACCAGGCTTTTTCATTAGTTTTCCACCAGTTTCATTCCTTCAATAAGCAAAAGTGGTACTAGATAAGCACAACTGTTAAAATAATCATTAATTCAGGAGCAAACTCAGAACAGTTTTAGTATTCATGATAATGTTGAATTACCTAGCAGTAGGTCATTAGTATGTAAATATATATATATAATATAAAAATGCATTTAAATTTTTAAATTTATAACATGTATGAATTTTTCATTGTTTTGAAGAAAAAATGCTGTATTCCAGAAGCAAAACATATTTTTTGATTTTATTCTTGGTTCTTACCAAATTCTTTCCACCAACTTAAAGGTATTTTAGTAGAAAGAAATAGTTACATACCTCTCTACATATCAGGAAATAATTTCTTTTATTGCTGCTTATTTTTTGGACAACACTCAGTGGCTTTAATATCTTTGTTGTTTTAAAACACTTCATGACACTCCCAGAAGCTGCTATGATCAAGTATACCTTGTCCTACATCCTGGTTATATGCTTTGACACATCTGTTCTTACTATGATGCATCTCCTCAGGATTTCAACAGAGGGATCTAAATGCAGGTTTTCAGAGTATTTATTTCCTGGGAACTGTTGTGGTATTGTTGCATCTTCACCTCATTAGACTAAATTTTAGTCATCATTAAAGGAGGGCTCTTTTCCTTCTGTCCAGACTTTCATGCTTTGAAGGCATTAGAGTGTCGTAAAATGGAAAAATCCTCATTCCTGGGGGAATTTCATTCAGAACTGGGATATTAGCAACAAGTACAATGTAGAAACTTTCTTAGGCTTTATAGCCTGATGAATTCCTCAGATATAACAACATATATGAACAGGTGGCTGAGCTGTCTTAAAAAAAATGGCATGGGTTACTGATTGGACAGGAATTGTCCAGTTATTGGACAGGAATCAGGCTTTGACCATTTTTCTTGATGAATTTGCTATAAATAAATAAATAAAATAAAATTACATAAAAAAATCTTAAATCCAGTAGAGTGTATAGATAAAGATATATTCCTTCTCTGTGTTAGCAGGCTGTAGAGAAAAGAGATCCTCAGAGGAATGCTGTGGAAGAGACTTTAATACATTCAGTTCACATGAAAACTGGCACAGTAAATTCAGTGTCACTTCCAAGCTTTCCAACAATATTGCTCAAGGGTTGCTGACAAACAAAAATTTCTTGGAGTTAGAAATGGGACTTCCAAAAAGGCACTACAGCAAGTTATTAATTTTAACATAGTTTTGCGAGGATTATTTTAGGAGACACAGATATTCACAACTCTATTTATATAAAAGGCAATTGCTGTTTAGATGATCATAAGACAGGAAGAGATATTCTTGATTTACCCATTCTGACTCACAATCAGCTACAGAATCACAAAGGTCACAAAGGACCTTTATAAATTCATAGAATAACGTATTCAAACTTAAAAAGTTGTATGGAATTTTTTCCATTTACTGAAAGGATGTTTCAGAATCTCACTTCTCTTGATAGTTAAAAGCTTTCAATTGTGCAAAATAAATTCATTCATAAATCTTGTGTGAACAAACATTCTTGTGTAACCATGGTTCTTATGCCTGTATTGGGTTTACATAGCAAGGCTTTGATAGCAGGGGGCTGCAGGGGTGGCTTCTGTGAGATGAATGCAGAAGCTGCCCCATGTTAGACAAGGGCCAGTTTCATCCAGCTCCAAAGGGACACACTGCTGCACAGAGCTCAGGAAATAAGCAATGTTATTTGTGCCTCTGTGAGATCAGAAGTAAGAATGGGATAGTACCCTGATGCAGAACAGCAGCTGGGAGAGTGAGGAGTGAGAAACAGCCTTGCAGACACCAAGTTCAGTGCAGGAGGGTAAGAGGTGCTCCAGGCACAAGAGCCGATGTTCCCCTGTGGCTTGTGGAGAGGCCCATGGTGGAGTAGGCCCTGCCCCTACAAGCCTATGGGTCCCACAGTGGAGCAGATCTTCATGCTTCAGCCCGTGAAGGAGCCTCCAATGGAGCAGGTAGATATGGCCTGAAGGAGGCAGAGGCCCATGGAGAGCCCTCACATGAGCAGGCCCCAGGGCTGGAGTTGCAGCCTGTGGAAAGGAACTCACGCAGGAGCAGGGGGCATGGGGGGACCTGCCACCTGTGGGGGACCCAGTGTGGAGCAGTTTGCTCCTGACAAATGGACCCTGTGGTACAGACCTGTATTGGAGCAGTTCTTGAAGTCCTGCTGCCTGTGGGAAGCCTCTGTAGGATCAGTTCAGGAAGCACTGCATCTCGTGTGAGGGACCCCATGCTGGAGCAGGGGCAGAGAGTGACAGGAGTGGTGGAGGAGAAGCATTACAGACTGACCACAACCCCCACTCCCCCATTCCCCTGCACCTTGGGGGAAGGAGGTGGAACAGGGTAGATGGGGGGAAAGTGTTTTTGGTTTCTTTCCTTTGTTTCTCACTTCTCTAACTTGTAATAGGTAATAAATTTAACTAATCTCCCTACTGTTTACCATTTGGTAAATTACGTACAAGCTTTTAAGCTGCTGCAGAACATTTAAATGTTTTCATGACATTCACTGTACCAATGCAAAGCAAACACTGTTCCATACTGTGATGTTCCTAACACCACTTCTTCCTCAAAAAGTAGGAACAGTAGGAACCAAAGAGCTTTTCAGTTCAAAGGCTGGGGCCCTGATTTACATGGAAGTGTAAATCAGTCTCATTTACTTCAAGAGGATTTAGGGATGTATTGAGTGTTTTGCTGGTTCAGTGTTGCAGGCAGACTGTATTTAGAGGTTGGCCTTTCCTTCCTTGGTTACTTTCTCTTCTGGACAGATTAACTGTGAGATAAACAGCTTCATACTACAGTGGCTGATTAACTAGTTCAACAGTAGACCTCAAAGTATTGCAGTGAAGGGGGCTGCATCTGGCTGCTGGACAGCCACCATCAGTGTTGTCGAGGGCTCAATTCTAGGGCCAGTTTTGTTCAACATTTTAAACAATTATCTGGATGTGGGAATGGAAAGCATCTCCAAAAAGATTGCTAATGAAACTAAAACTGGGAGGTACTGTTGACTCATTGGAGGGATGAAAGGCCTTCCAGAAGGATCGAGATATGTTAGAGCATTGGGCAATCATCAATGGCTTGAAGTTCAGTAAAGGAAAATGGTTGCTGCACCTGGGACTGGGTAATGCAAGACACAGGTAGACTGGAAGATTAGTGGCTGGTGAGCAGCTCAGCAACAAAGGGCAACAAAGCTGGTAAATGGGCTTGACTAACTTAGACTACAGTCCAACTTTTACCATCTGAAGACGGATGATATGACTGCCACACATAGAAACTATAGATATCTAGATGTCTCTGTCTAATATGGAAGTTAAGTGGCAATCTGTACAGCTGAATTAAAATTTTAAGTATTTTTTATGCATTTAACTACATTAAAATGTAGTCAAACCTCTCTTTTTAAAATTCTGTATTAAATTATAGTAGGCTTTAACACTAATAGTTCTACAAGGAATGGTCTTCAAAAAGACTGACAAAAATGTAAAACCTATTGACTTCAAATTTTGTAGAATTACTGTGTGTTAAACAACCTTTCATATTTGTAATACTAAGAAAAAAAAGTATAGTGATAAGAATAAAAAGTACTGGTATATTTTCAAATATTTTTATATTTGTTTTTCACACCATTAAAGTGGCAACTCCACAGTCCAGACATATATAGCGAGTAAATTTTATGCTGTCACTATAATTATAAAACAACCTTCCCTGTGAACAATAGGAGAACAGTGGATGCCATTTACTTTTATTTTTATTTTTACTCCCATATCTTTCTTGTGGCCAAATTGTGGAAATATGAAATGAATCGGTGGACAAAAGGATAAATGAAAACCTGGGTCAATGGTTGGCTTGACAAGATAGTGGTGAATAGTTTAAATTTTACATGGCTTCTGGTTAAAAAGATTGCTCCTCAGGTGGTGGTCTGATACAGTTTAGCATCTTCATCAGTGACCTTCCTGAATGATGGTGGAGTATTTCAGCCCATAAATAACACTAACATGAGGAGAGTACTTAACCCTGTAGTGGACTGAGCTGCCATTCAAGTGAGTCTGGAGGAATGAGGCTGACAGAAAACTCCTGAAATTCATCAAAGACAAGTGTCAAACCATACTACTAGTGTAGAATGACTCCATAATACAGCCTGGAGGCCAGCTGAAGAGGTGTAAGTTTTTCAGGTAAATATCTTGGAGTCCTGACAACAGTATTTTCTCACAGCAATTGAGGGTAATTCTATGTTAGGCTGTATGAACAACGTACAAGGAAGGAAATGATCATTCCTCTCTATATATGTTCATGATATCTTTGCATCTGGGACATGGAGTCCGATTTTGGATTTCTGGGTACACACAAGAATTGACAAACTGAAGCAAATCCATGGGTCCCAACAGAATACACCCATGGGTGCTAAAGGAGCTGGCCAATGTTATTGCTAGGCCATTCTCCATCATCTTTGAAAGGTTGTGGAGAACAGGAGAGGTGCCTGAGGACTGGAAGAAAGCCAGTGTCACACCAGTTTTCACAAAGGGCAAGAAGGAGGACCCAGGCAACTACAGGCCAGTCAGCCTCACCTCCATCCTTAGAAAGGTGATTGAGCAGCTCATCCTGGAGATCATCTGCAAGCATACAGAAGATAAGAAGGTGTTTAACCTGATATCCTTCTATGATGAGATGATTAGTTGCATAGATGAGGGGAGAGCATTGGATGTGGTCTACCTTGACTTCAGCAAGGCTTTTGACACATCCTCATAGGCAAGCTCAGGGAGTGTGGCCTAGATGAGTGGACAGTGTTGTGGATTGATAATTGGTTGGATGGCAGAGCTCAGAGGGTTGTGCTCAGTGGTGCAGTCTAGTCGGAGGCCTGTAGCTAGCGGTGTCCCCCATGGGTCAGTATTGGGTCCAGTGTTGTTCAACTTATTCATCAATGATATGGACAATGTATCAAAGTGCACCCTCTGCAAGTTTGCTGATGACACAAAGCTGGGAGGAGTGTCTGATACCCCAGATGCCATTCAGAGGGACCTCTGACAGGCTGGAGAGACGGGCCAAGGGGAACATCATGAAGTTCCACAAAGGCAAGTGCAGTGTCTTGCACATAGGGAAGAATAACCCCAAGCACCCGTACAGACTGGGGGCTGACCTGACGGAGAGCAGCAGTACAGAGAGAGTCCTAGCAGTCTTGATGACTGCAGCTGGCTGACCATGAACCAGCAATGTGCCCTTGTGGCCAAGAAGGCCAAAGCTATCCTGGGCTGCATTCGGAAGAGTGTTGCCAGCAGGTCAAGGGAAGTGATCCTCCCCCTCTACTCAGCCCTGCTGAGGCCACACCTGGAGTACTGTGTCCAGTTCTGGCCTACCCAATACAAGAGCGACATGGAACTACTGATGCGAGTCCAGAGAGGGGCTACTAAGATGACTAGGAGACTGGAGCACCTGTCATATGAGGACATGCTGAGAGAGCTGAGCCCGTTTAGCTTGGAAAAAAAGACTGAGGGGAGACCTCATCAATGCATGTAAGTATCTACAGGGAGGGTGTCAAGAAGATGGAACCAGTCTCTTTTCAGTTGTGCCTAGCGACAGGACGAGACACAGTGAGCACAAACTGAATCACAGGATGTTCTGGCTGAACATGAGAGGGCACTTCTTTACTTTGAGGCTGACAGAGCACTGGAACAGTTTGCCCAGAGAGATTGTGATGTCTTCTTCTTTTGAGATACTCAAGACCTGCCTGGATGCCAACCTCAACCATTCTGTGATTCTGTGATTCTGTAAAATCCAGTGGAGGGCCAAAGATGGTGAGAAGGCTAAGCTTTATGATACATAAGAAAAGGCAGAAAGATCTGGGAATGTTCAAGCTGGAGAAGAGAAGTCTTAGGAAGGATTTAACTGAAATCTTTCATCTGCTCATCATTTATTGGATACTGCATAGCAAACACAAAGGAAGGAACAGGTGCTGAAAGGCAAATTCAATCTAAATATGAAGGAAAATATTTTCATAATGGATGTGATAAAGCTGTGGGGATTATTATTATTTATTTTTTTTTGAACATTAAAAAATTGATGCTCTGAGAAACTGGAATTTTGAGATAATCAAAACTCATAATCAAAACAAGGCCTTGAGCAAACAGATTTAATTTTGAATCTGTCCATCTTTTGAGCAGGGGATCAGACTTGATGACATCTAAAAGTCCCTCCCAACCTCAAGTATCTTTGGTCTCCTTCTACATCTGTATTGGAGCAAGACCATCTCTAGCCTTTCCTTCCTGACACTGAAGAAGTGGGAAAGACATACAGACAACTCTGCTCTAGCATGGGACATAGCAGCCCTTTCTGAAGACCTGATTTATAATGGTGTTACAGAGCTGAGTATAGCATTACAAATATCAAAAACATAAATTGATATAAGATCATAGCATTAAAATGAGGACATCAACAGCAATAAGTCTA
Organism: Stictonetta naevosa; assembly: GCA_011074415.1. Classification (NCBI taxonomy): domain Eukaryota; kingdom Metazoa; phylum Chordata; class Aves; order Anseriformes; family Anatidae; genus Stictonetta; species Stictonetta naevosa. The sequence goes on from CM021697.1 coordinate 50,368,887, forward strand.
TGAAATCAAGGTTTCTATTGAGCCCAAGAGGTTTCCCGACTGAATTAAAAACACTTCATAACAACAACATAATCACAATATGTATAATCGTGCTTATTAAATCAGGTTGTACACTATGGAGTTTTATTGGCACAATCTTTAAAAATCCTTCATTATCAGACACAAGGCCAACATAAACTTCTTTTTCATACTCCTTCTTTTAACTTTGTAATTTAAATAAAAGAATATTTTGACTCATCCCTTTCATTGCATATATTTTGAATTTTTGCATTCAGCTAATTCTCTCAATAAGCACCTACCTCTTCCATGGAGATAGTAGAGGTACAAGATATTTAGATATATGAGGCATAATACTGACTATAGAAAAAAAAAAAAAAAAAAAAAAAGTCATACTATATATTTTTCTCTATTTTTTTTCTATTCTTTCATTTCTGTAAACACATTCCTATACAGAGACAAAGATAGCTACAGACAAAAATCAGTAAACAAGAAACAATGGTTCAGAGACCTGAAAAAATCAAGTTTTTCAGCTATAAATCACCAGTTAGAATAAACCTAAAAAGTCACTATCTGCCTGTTGATGAAATAACTCAGTACTGCTCTTAGAAAAGAACATGTATGTTAACACAAAAAGCACTCATCACCTTTGGCCTTCAAAACTAGTAGACTGAAAAGAAAGACAAAGGACTATCTAATCTCTTTAGAGAGCTGAGGTCAGAAGTGGTTCTTCTCTGTTGATGGTAAAAGTACATCAACAATGGTACACAAGCTCTAAGACTGCTGGAAATGGAAATAAGTATTGGGTCACCCACTGGGGTAGTAACCTGTGGTGGGCTGACTTTGGCTGAGTTTGAGATGCCCACCAAGGCACTTTCTCACTCCCCTTCCTCAGGAGGATGGGGATAAAATAAGAAAGAAACGATCATGGGTTGAGATAAAGCTACAGACATCACTCATTCATTACCATCATGGACAAATATACTCAGCCTGGAGAAGATTAACCTAATTTATTGCCAGTAAAATATAGAGAGAGTGGTAAGAAAAAAAAAAAAAAAAAAAGACAAAACTAAAAAACATATATAAATACCTGAAGGGACAGTGCAAAGAGGATGGAGCCAGATTTTTTTTCAGCGGTGCCCAGTGCCAGAACAAGAGGCCATGGGCACAAACTGGAACACAGAAGATTCCATCTGAATATTAGGAAACAATGATTTACTATGAGAATAACTAAGCATTGGAACAGTTTGCCCAGAGTGGTTGTAGAGTCTCCGTCCTTGGAGATACTCAAAAACCAGCTGGACCTAGTCCTGAAGAGTAGGTGGCCCTGCCTGAGAAAGGTGTTCAACAAGATGATCCCCAGAGGTCCATTTCAACCTCAGCTATTCTATGATTCTGTAAGCTTTGATTTTGAATAGTGTAATCTCCACAAACACTAGGTATTTAGATGGTTTAAGGGGGCTGGGGGGTGGGGGAGGAAGTTTTCTATTTCTTTCTTATCCCTTCAAGTATTCCTTCAGTAAAACCTACACAACTTCTACATGTTAAAATTGATTTTAATTGATTTAATTGATTTATTTATCTTAATGTATAGATAAACAGTATAGGATATTAATAATTACTAAAGGGATCCTGTAATACTTTATATGTTTGAGCAGAGATATGTTTTAACTGCACAAATTTCCACTGGTAAAGGCAAATGAATGACTGAGCTGAACAGTTACCGCCTCTTATTGCATTATATAGAAATTCTTTAATTCTTGTCCTGATCACTGAACAATCCAAAATCCATTTGCATTTTCAGTTATGAATATCTTTTTTTTCTTTCTTTTTTTTTTTTTTTTTTTTTTTTTTAATTATAGTCTCTAATTTAAAGTTCACTTTCTGATCACAGTCCCTAGGTTAAAGCACATGCTAAGTATTTAACCATAAGAATCTTACTGTTTGTTATTTGGAAACTGCTGCTGACACTGAGCTTCATTTCAATTTTATCATTTTAAAATAATTGTAAGTCCTAAATGTTAATTTTGATTTTCCTTAATGCCTTTATTATTTCCTTTGTTCTACTTTGTTGTCATAACATAATGTTTAAAGTTTGCTTCAGGTCACTGCACATCACATCACATGTAATAACATCTGAATGTTTGCATTGAAAAATCCTGACATGAATATTTTTAACACAAGTACTGCAGGCTTATCACCCAATAATTTATTAATACCTGATTCAGAGGTTTTTTTGCTGTATTATACCTATGGTATATTCCAGAATGTCAAATGAGTCAGAGATTTAACTAAACCTCTATGATGTTTTGACCTTTATGTTGCATAGTTGTTCAAAAGTAACATTCATATTTTCTTAGGAATGATATAGTACATTAATTTCTTCATGTATATATTTTAGAATTACAAGCATTTAAGAGTTCCTGAACTTTACATAGAAATGAAATTACTTATACTAAGTTTCAGAGGATATTCAGGATAAAAGGCAACTAGGCTTGAAAAGAATTTGTACTAAATATTCATGTCTATATCTGTTTTTCAAGTCCCTTCTTATTTGGCTCTTCTTCCGAAGATATTTTCCTTCCTTTTAATGGTTTTAATATGTCTTCTGTCTTCTCTTTATCCTTGGTCTAAGATTCACCTTTTTCACCTTTTTTTACCACTTAGTCATAATCTTTTTTTAAAAAAAATTTTTTTTGAGGGTAGTGGTGGTGAAGGGTGTGCAAAAGAGTTTCCTACTGCTTGCTCTTGTGTTGCAATGGGTAATCAACTTCCTCACCTCACAATACTTCCACTGTGTGCTATTCTAAAATTTGGCATGCTGGCACCTGGGAGAAAATAGGAAGCAGATGGCTTGACAACTTGAAAAACTAACATCAGCTGATTCCTGGCAGCAGCTGAGCTTCCTGCAGGGAAATAGAGATTTGGCAGCTTTGCCAGTCTCCAGTTGTTGGTTTTATTCTCATTATATGGAAATCACTGTTTCTCTTGCACCAGCCTGGTATAAGAAAAGGTGCATTACCGGAAAGGAGTTATTCATATTTCATGTGTCGGTAAATCACCAGATACTGATGAATAGGAGTTAAACTTATTGGTGAGTGATGACAAGATTATGGAAGACTGACTGATGTTTATAGTTGAAATTGCTGACACTTGAGGCCAGTGTTCAGTTTCCCCTTTAGGATGAACTTTTGCTGATAATGATATGCAAAATGATATGCACTGGATAAGGTTTCAGTTGGTAGAAAGCGAATGGTGGGCAGTCTGAAACAAGGTTGAAGCAAACACCTCTATACCTTCCCTTTTCAGTGGTATACAAATATTTCAACATACGCTCTCCCTGTGAAGCTTTCTGGAATTCTCCTTCCTCCTATCTGCTGGTTACTACTGTGCCTTTCCTCTTATTGATTATAGATTGTTCTACAGCTCTTCTAGTATTGTACAGGAGGAGATGAATACTGAGAAATAGCATACAGGACCTGCCTTCAACCTTAAGGAAGGCAGAGAAAGAGTAAGCTGTTTGGATACAAGACTGTATAAAAATAAAAAGAGTTTCCTGCTTTCCATAGGAAAATAAAAACAAACAACAAACAAACAAAAAAGTCCATACCTGGTACTGAAATGTAGAATAAAAATGTGATGACTGTAACTATAACTTTTAAAAATCAGAGTTCACTATTCTAAGTTCTTTAATGGACTAAACTGAGAAAGGTATGAATATGCAGCTTTCAACATTTCCTGTTTGACATAAAGATAGGTCCTCTAAAGTTGCTCTGTTTTGTAGCATATGATCTGAACCACCTCCCAGAGGGCCACAGATGAGGAAGATGAAACCTTGCACTTGTCTGCACACATACTTATGTATAAAATAGCTAGAGATGAAGAGTAGAACAGCAAGACTGTCCTATCATATACATACATTTTTATATGTATATATAAAATCCTGTCGAGAACTATTATTGACCCAGTCAATGAAACAAATACTATATTTTTATTTTTGCCTCTAAATTAAATTAGAGAAATCAGTGTTGGTACAGGTGGTAGTTTATAAAAAATATTTTTATTTATTTTAAACTCACAAAAATTCCCAAATTTCACTTGTAATTCACAAGAAACAAAACAAAACAAAAGGTTATGAACTCATGTCATAGTTTAACTGATTTGGACTGAGGCCCTTCACAAGAATGTTTCATTTTCCATTTGGAATACGGTTGTAATATAAACCTAACCATATGGTGGTATGTCTTTTTTTGTTCCATTGTGAAGATACCTCCTCTTACAAAATATATGAGGTTCCTCATTTGGCTTATAACAATTTTACAGTGTTCATAGCTGCCATGTTCTCCTTTCTCCTGCACAGATTCCCCTTGATGTTGCATTAGACTTTGTTTCTTTGCCTACTTTTTCTCTTTGCATTTTAGTTGTAGATAATGACTGACATTATCACTGAAAGAGATTTATTATGAAATAACAGTAGTAATACAACAACAGAGATACAATCTCATTTATTTAGAATTCTCAATGCTAGATAAAGTGTACAAATAAAACAAATTATTAGCATATTTTGGACAATTAAACCACAAAGACAATTGGGTTTCTTTGATAATAAAGGCGAATTTATTAGCAACAATCTGTTCTTTTTGCCATTAAGAAACAAGGAAATTATGTTGTTTGACAAATTTATTCTGATAGCTTCCAGTCAATAAAGACTAACGTAATTTCCTGTAAATTAAGACTTAAAATTAATTTACATTGTGTACAGACACTTCTCTCTCAATTTACTGGTTAAAGTAAACATGAATATAAACTTGATGTTAACATTTGTCAACAAAGATATTCTCATTGTAATTGCTAAATAAACAAGTATTGCCTACATAAGACTCCCTAGCTTTGGAAGGGGTGAATTTTCCTCAAGTTCTTTCAGTTTCCCTGTTCAGTGGCATGGGTCAGCACTGTAAATCCAGCTGTTCAGCAGCTGTTTTGTTGACTATAATTGTTTTTGCTCCTTTACACATTGATCTTTTGATTTTGTAACTAAAATTGTGTTTGCTAAAAAATTCATGACACCCTGAAATCCCATTTCTGCTCCAGATCCTCTTTCCACTTTCTCTCCTCTGAATTGGGGAAGTGAATGAGATTTCTAGGAGACTAGTTCTTTGACTCCTTCTATGTGATAAAGATTGCAGTTTTCACGGACTAAAATCTATACTATAACATGACCGAATATAAGGTCCGCAACTCCTATACATGTATAGATACGTTCATCTTAGCAGCAATAACAACACAATCATAGAATCATAGAACTTCTTGGGTTGGAAGAGACCTTAAAGATCATAGAATGCCTTGGGTTAGAAGGGACCTTAAAGACCATTTAGTTCCAACCCCCCTGCCATAGGCAGGGATTCCACCCACTAGATCAGGTTGTCCAGGACCTTGTCTTGAACACCTCCAGGGATGGGGCATCCACAACTTCTCTGGGAAACCTGTTCCAGTGGCTCATCACCCTCTGAGTGAAGAAGGTCCAATCTAACACCTAATCTAAATAACCCCTCTTTTAGCTTAAAACCATTCCCCCTTGTTCTATCATTATCTGGAAAAAGAAAAATATATATATATATATGTTTAATCCCAAAAGCATGTGCCACATAACACCATCCACACAGGAGGTTCCAGGCTGTGAACTTCCCTTAAGGGCAGGGGACGTATGGGAATGGAGATGTTCTTTGAAGTTTTACAAGTTGAATGACAAATCAGAGAGAAGTCAGGACTGAAATTATCCCAGTTGAGCTGCATCAGACACACCCAACAGAGTCTGCTTCAAGACTGACCCAACCCAGAGAAGCCAACCTCATTACCTTTTGAAAACCATATGAATTTCACTGGACCAGAAGGATAGACTGGAGACCCCAAACACAAGCCTACCTTTTCACCCTGCCTCTTCATTAATTATGTAGTCCATGACTACTTGCAACAACAGAAAACATAGGTTCCTTCTCAAAACATATGTATTCTCCTGATCTGTCCAATTTTACTCAACAGGTAAGCAGGGGTAACATACCTAACAAAAATCTTGTAAGAGGATCACAAGGGTACTCCAAAAATTAGGGTGGGACTGCTTTACAAAATATAAGCCAAATTTCATATCTGAAAGTATGTTTGTATACAGTCAGCCCTGTGGGTGATCTAAACTCTTCCTAGTGCTGAAGGACACATCTGAGAAATCAGATGATGTTATAATTATTAATTTTGGCTGGTAACTAAGGTCAAGTCATAAAATCCTTAAACTGATTTAAAAATTAATAATAACTTTAGCAGAAGTATTGCCTGAACTAGAACTGGTTAACTTAATATAACTAAGCAATTGGAAAGCTACTTTTTGAGGTTGACTATATTATGTGAAATTTCTTGCTTTAGAATTAAGCCGTGCTGATACTGCTGCATTATCATAGGCCACTACAGTATTATATATAAGAAAAAATAAAACAACGTGGTCATTTAAGCTGCATAATTACATTCGAAACATACAGATGAAAGCATAAGGAAGGAAAATACACTGTCTCTTGCTGGAAATTCTTTTAGGCAACTCAGTGTATTGATAACAATGAAATTTGCATGTAATATTTTATACTATTACATTTAAGAAAAGAAAGAAATTGAAGGAAGAAAGAAATGGAAGGAAAAAGAAGGTAAGAAAAGAGAAGAAAGGCAATTGTGTTTTCACAAATGATCACTAAAATAAAATAAAAATGGCATCACTAAAATAAAATAGCATAATTAGTCAGCACAGTATGAAGAAGTGGGTCGTCAGGGTGTTACTAAATCAGCCAGTATTGTCCTGTCCACAGCATGAGTTCTTATAAGGATTTTATTTTGTTATGTTGCATAGCCACATAGCCATTAACCAAAGATCATTTAGTAGAGTGACTTAGTGGAAAGCAAACATTGCAGACTCTTGGATGAATTTATTGGCAAGCCTCGGAAGGAAAGGACACCGGTTGCTTTATTTTTAGCTTTTTTTTTTTTTTTTTTTTTTTCTGCAAGGCTGAATGTAAGTCTACCTGAGAAAACACAATGTGAACAAAGTGGTTTCTATGCTGCCATCAATGTCAACCTCAAGATCTGACCTCTTGGTCTTGACATAACAGGTGACTGACATAAGCAAACACTGGTACATGAAATACTAATATTAAAAAGGCATTAGTAGGCAGCCTAACATTGTCCCATACAGTGTTATAAAATGTTACATCTGAATTTCAAATAAGTCCTTTGTCCATTGTGTAGTTCAAACATAGCAGGACAGGCTCCAAATGATTACAGCCAGCCTTTTTTCAGTTAATATTATGGTGTGTATCAAGTCATGATTTACAGTCTTTCTGGATGGCAAAAAATAATAATGAGGAAGTGGATAAACCCTTCTGTTTTAGAAAAAAAAAAAAAAAAAAAAAATAGAGAGAGAGAGAGAGAGAGGGAGAGAGAGAGAGAGAGAGAGATTCTCCAAACTGAAAATCTGCCTGCAAGCCAAAAAAAGTATTATGAAGAAAGATAGGTGTGTGTATAGGATAAAAACTTGTTTCCTTCCCATTCACTAGCATCTTTTTGTCTTCCTTTTTGTAAATAGTACTGTGGTACTAATAAATGACATTTTTGTTTTGGCAAATCATGATGATAATGATATGGTAGTGTTAAGAATACTAACACTAAGCTGATTTAAAGAACAAAATTTTAATCTTATGAAAGTTTTCAGAGTTCATAAGTTTAGGGATGATCAATAAGAAAAAGGTTCTGAACAAATAATCTCAAATAAAAACCAAATGAAACACATTTTATTGTAGAAGCAATTTACAAATATATAATACTGTCAAAATGTTTTCCTTCAATTTTAGCCTTTTGATTTTCTATTACAGTGAAATATTGAATAATATAATTTTTTTTAAAAAGAAAATGATTGAAAAAATCAGGAAAAAAATCAGAGAGGTGAAAATTAAAAGCTTTCTAGGGTCACAATCAATCCAAAAATATTTTCCTGAATGAAGTTTCTTATAACAGTGTAATGCAGCTTTGTCAGCTATGCATAGAAGCATGATTTACCTGAAAAGTGAATCTGTTTCTGACAGCTGTCAATGGAAATTGTTCTCCAAACAGCTCAACATTTCTCTGAAACATTAGAAACTTCTTCTGAAAATTTACTCTTTTTTTGAAAATTTACTGTATTTGGAAAACCATGATAACATAAGGTTTCATAAAGCCTTATGATAACAGTCATTCACATTTAAAAACACTTTCTGTAACAGCAATTAAAAGAGCAGTTAAATTGTGGTTAGTTTCATACATCATGTGTTTTTGACAACTTGTCAACAATAGGTTCACTTTCCTAGTGAAGAGAGGACTATCAAGTGTTAAACCACAGCTTAGGTGTCTCCATGTATGATAATATTATTATTTCCATATTCTAAAATTTAAAAAGCAATGTTTCCTTTATCATCCCTTCATCATATCTTCAGTCAGAAGCAGTCACAGTACGATCCTGAGAATTTCTTAAACCTGTAGGCTTTCTGCTGGGGCTGAACTTGATGCATAATAAACAGTGAATAAAGATTTATGTTTGTGTAAAGATTTATGTTCTAAGAAAGAGAAAAAGAGGGGAAAATTCATATGCTACTCTATACGTTCTCAATCTACGTCTTATTCTATCACAGTGCAAAATAACATAATTTATGTGAAGAAAATTCTGTCTCTAAAAAACTTTTAATTGTCCAGCTTTTTATTTGCCATCATGAGTTATCTATGAAATTACTTACTTTGAAAATCTGAAACTACCAAATAACTCAAGTGATTGCCTTTCCCCGGAACCTCAAACAAACCGCTTGGGCCATAACTGAACTGAGAGGCTTTACCCTGAAAAGGCTGTCATGAACATTTACCAATTTGGAGAGCTCGGTCATTTTAATTACTGCATGGTGATGTAAGCCATACTTAGGACAAAAAGAAATATAGAATATTTGACTGTTGGACATAACTTTGAAATGATACTTTCATTTTTGATAGTCTTTCAAGATATATGTGAGAAGATCAAAACATCTGCCGATCTCATTAGACCTAAAGGGCATGTTTTGAAAGATGTGAAAGAGTGACATTTTCAAATGAAAGGTTGATCTTCCTTGTCTTCTTTCCTAAAATAATTATGTATGCAAAATCATTCAGGAAGTCTGAAATCTCTTAAATTGTGTTTGTGTTTGTATTTTCATCTTCTTATCTTCTTTTCTCTCTTTTTTTCTCTTCCTCTTTTCTCCCTTTTCTTTTCTCTCTATTCTTTCTTTTTTTCCTCTTTTTTTTTTCCTTTTTTTTTTTTTTTTTCTCTTCTCTGGAATTATATTTGTAGATATATGAGAGGAATATTGCTTTAGAATTTTGGTCAATATAAAAATGTTATATCTAAACAAGGTGAAGCCTTGTCAGGCTGCCGGTCTCAACTCCCAGTACTGCACTTTCCCCATATTTTTTCTATTATTTATTCAACCACCATAGCTACATGCATTCAATATTTCACACCTGCAAGTGGCAAAAAGCCAACATTCTATTTATTTATTTATTTATTTATTGGCATCTGTATCTTCAGAAAAAGTCTAGACCAAAATCTGACCCCAATCTTTATATTGTTTAAGGCAAGAGACTGGATGTTTACACCACTAGTGAGATGCTGTTTTAAGATTTTAAAAATTTCTTGATACTGCCAACCACAAGTTAAATGTATTTATACATATATGTATGTGTTTAGCAAACATTATGTACCTCTTTGTGTTTATACATAAAAGCAAATGATTTTATAGTTTGTCAAGACATTTCACATTTTAATATTGCTTAGTATTACCAAAGTCCCTGCAACAGTCATCTGTAGCTAGCTGATTATCTCTTTTCAGCTCTTCAGGGTAATACTGTATAAATAATGATAGCTGATTCTGTAGGACTTCCTTGCAGCTAATGAACCACAGATTAATTATCATTTTCATAACTGCTCATGCATGAAGACTAAGTTCATCACACAGATTTTATTGAAGACAGTTGCATGAGACTATTAAGCATGAAAAATATTTTATCTATTAAACTATTAGGTATTTTATTTCTGTTTTGCAAGATGGGTATTTCCTACAGTGATCCCCATTTTTTCCCCATAAATTTTAATAAAAACTTTGAACATATCAACAAGAAAAGGGAAATTTAAAAAAAAAAAAAGAAAAAAAAATAAAAGTTTTCAATAAAGAATTCTTTAATAACTTCCAAACTTTCTGGAAGTTATACTTGGTTCTTGTTGATCTGCTAGATTGCTCTGCTTGGTTGGTTTGGTTTGTTGTTGTTGTTTGTTTTTGTTTTGTTGTTTTTTTTTTGTTTTGTTTTTTGGTTTTAGAGGAAAGTTTTTACTGAAATTATCACTATTCAAAACTCTCAGACTGAGCACTTTATGGAGCTCAGGAACACTTTAAGGAACACTAAAAAGGGTTGCTAAAAGTGCTGCTTGGTTTTAAGGCATCTGTTTTACTAACTGTATAACAGGACGAGGTAAAAATGGACAAAAAATATCTGATTCTCATCAGACTAGGTTTGACAAAGGAAGGTCATACATTCACTATGTCTGACCACTTGGATGACCTTCTCCAGGCTGTCTAGAGAGTGTTTTTTAACTGTCTGTGTAGGGAAATATAGGGAAAGACAAAAAGGAGATCTCTAGGGGCTCAATCAAACCTGCTAACTAGTATTTTTTCCTGAAGTAAAAAGATTTTCTTACAGCAAATAAGAGAGGTTCTCTTGTTAGATAAGGGACTTGTAAACTCTGGGAAGGGAAACACACTAGTAGTGAATAAAGCTACTCTTCGTGAAAATACTTTCCAGGTAATACTTTGCAATTTTAACCTATGCAGGAGGATACTTCTGAGCATGTCACTGGAAAACGCTCTCTGAAAAAGTATTTTAAAAAAAGTATTAAAAGTGTAAGATAATGTGCAGTGTGTTAAGGGGTAATGCATTATTTAAATGCACTACCAAAACCACACTCATCACTAAATCTTACTGAAATGAAAATGACTAGAAATGGTGGACAATTGGAAAATGTGTCTAATGATATGGTTTTGCTACTCATTGAAAATATATCTGTAGCACTCAGTGAGCAGTTCTGAGCATTACTAATGAACATTATGTTGGGTGGAGAGGGTCATATCAGGTATTGCATTAGAAGAACCTCAGAAAAAAAACAGTCAAGACTACCAAGAAGATTCACAACATTATCCATTTCCACTAATGTACAATATATTATGTCCCAGTTGCTACTGTTATAAGATGATATTTTCTTGCCTACATTGTTGAGAAAAAAGATTTCAGCTGTTCCCAGGAGGCTTAAAATATAAGTCCCAACAGTGTATATTTTATTTCTTTTCTATTATATTTCCTTTCACTTTTGCACTTCTTGGTAACTGCTGCTTCCCTGAAATATTTCAGATCAGCAATCCTTTTTAAAATAAATACCAGGGAAAGTTTCTTTCTGCCCAAGAAAATAAGCGTGTTCACAATAGGTATAGGAACTGTAGCTTTCAAATGCATCTTCTTTCTTGCTTTTATCTTGGGAGGCAATATACAATGTAAGGAAATAATTTGTCTAACGTTTTATGACATGGTAGTCTACAAGCTAAAAACAAAGAAATTAGAACAATACAAATAGCATGGGATCTTCTAATCTCTCTCTCTCTCTCTCTCTCTCTCAAAGCCCAGGAAGAAAGAGGTTAAACATTTCATTTACTATTGGATGCCCAGATGAAGAGGTTTAGATCTACGTCTTTAAAGGTAGGGGCAGATAAAACAATTTTAAGGAGTTTAGAAGAAGAACGCCCTGGAAGAAATAGGAAAAATGTCTTGGTTTTCAATGTTACACATTTAAAAACAAGAATACTGATCCAAGTTGTCTTTGAATCAGAGCCAACACTTGACATTTTTGAGACAATCAGTATACTTTCCCTGTATTTTGCACTTGTGGGCTGAAACATTTTATTCATATATTCTATTTAGCTCATTTCACCTGATATCAGGTCATGTTGAGTATAGCATGTAAATAACTATATTTTTCTGTGCAGAAATTAACACATGCCAGAGTTTTGTATTAAAATTTTCTACTAGTTACAGAAAGCAACATAATAAGTATCATGAGTAAATGTAATATTAGCGTTATAAAATAAAATATTCTAAATTTTCCATAGTATTTCTGTGGATGTGTCTAAAAATAAATCATTGACCCACACCACTTTTCCCATTTCTTCATTCACATGGAACAATAAAAATCTATAAACCCCAGTTTGATTTTGTTTGGTTTTGTTTTCAGAACTATCTATTTTTATGAGAATAAAACTCACTTTACACATAAAAGGATTTAGTTTTTACAAGTCAGTGAGTTATGTGTATTATTTCAAAAGTTATTTCCACAGCATTTGAAGACACAGCCCAGTGAAAATCCCTCCTATGAAATTAGCTTCCCTTGCTGCACTGATGCACTTTATTATCTGTTTATTTTACATCATTTTGCTAAGGAACAAGTTTTGCCCTTGGATTACACGAATGTGGCTCCTATTAGCATAATGAAAGTTGCATGTGTGCATCCAAGGGTCAAATCTTTCCTTAAAAGTGAGATTTATCTTCAAATTAGCTGTTCTAACAACCCTGGATGGGGCTTCAACTACATGAATCAATTTTATTAAGAAAAGATGAACTGTACTGGAATTCTTTTTAAATCCTCCTAGTTAAAAGTTGCAGAGATGAGATTTAGATACCAGCAGAAGTTTAACTCTATACACATTTTCTCTGGTGTAAATCTGGATCATTTCCAGTTATTCCTTCTGACACTTTGGCTCCAATCACATGTAGGTCGACAGTCCTAGAAAACAAACTGAACTTTCCTGTGACTGTGCAACATCGCTTTGAAGTTAATGAGAATCCATGTGCATGAACTTCCCTTTGCAAGATTGGAGCTTAAATAAGCAAAGAATTTGACTTGATGCCAAGGAATAATAAAGGAATAAAGGAATAAATAATCTCTTAAATAGAGATTTCAGATTTTTCTCTAGACATTTCAGTTAGTTCAATCTGTATTTCTCAGAGAAAACCTAGAAGTCTTCATTTTTGAGTCAAGAAGTGTGACTAATTGTTGGTTTGGGTAGATACATGAATATATTTAAATAAATGTAATATGTATCTATATATTTTTAACAGACAGTTCAGGCTATTGGAAGTGGCTAACATCACTGAATTTTAATAATTTTAGTTGGAAGAGTAGTAATTACATTAGAAGTGGAGAATATTTTTCAAAACTGTGTGCAGCATCTACTATTATCTGTAATGGCCAGAACAGTTAATTCTGGGTTTACTATCCTAAAATAAAAATAACTTCCAAATTGTCACAGTAACCATATGGTTTGAATTGAGAAAATCCTTTCATAAGCATTGCTGTGTCTTTTAAATATATTTTTTTATTTTTTTTTATTATTTTTCAGAATAGTTATACATTATTATATACAAATATGCACAAATTACAATGAATCTAGGGTTAGGTAATCTTTTATATATATCTTACACAGTAAAATGCTAGTCTTCTGTTTCCATCCTTAAGATCATAATTTACTTCTAGCTTGTTCCAAACAGCTTGTTCTCTTGTATTTATTTTTTCCTCCACAGGAATATCACCGTCAGCTAAATTATAAAGCCTGCATATTATTCCCCCTTTCAATATATGAGTTTACTTCATATCCCAGTGTTTTATGGGCTAAATATTTGACCTGTATGGTCTATTAAGGGTTAATTGTTATGGATATTTAATGCATGCAATATATCTAATGTAAATATCTTTTTATAGAACACTGTCAGACTGTAATAATTTTGTGGTGGCTAAAAGCCACCGTTTGGGAAGAATTAAAAGTAGTTTTATAACCACTCTCAAGGGATTTAAACAATATGTGGTAATTCTCAAAAAACAGAGGACAACTTCACTAAAAAGAGTTTCAATAGTAGGCTTCTTAGGTAAATGGTTTTTTGTTTGTTTGTTTGTTTGTTTTTCTAGGAGTGAAACAAACAAAAAAAGCAACCACCATCACAACAACAAACACACATACATACAAAAACAAAACAAAACAAAATAAAAGTAGAGTGTAGTGGAACTCACAATAATATTGATCTGGGTAGGAAGACTCAGAGCAGGTAGTGATCTAGCTCTAACCTTGTGTCCATCAGTAGCCATAAGCATATGGCTCTGGATGAGTAAGAACACACCAGATATGTTACTTGCCCTTAGTATTCTCTCAGTGCTTATTTCCAAAGCTAGACAATGTTTTTACTTCACAGTCCACAGTGAAGTAAAGTCCTTTGCTTAGGTTCCCCTTGGACCTGTGTAAATCACAGAATCTTTAATACAATGATTTTATATTGTCTACCAACTTTTCTACTTCTACATTATCTGCTAGCCATTGCAGAAAATTCTGTAAAATCAGATAAAACAGTATTGATTCTGCTGGTCATCTTCAACCTTATCTTGTTCAAAATGAAATATTCTTAGTCTTTCTAACCAGTTTTTGATCTATGATTCTAAGCCAACTTATCAAGCCAACCATCTCCGACATAGTACATACATTCCAGAACAAGTGCAGAAGCACTAACTTGTGAAAAACATTGCTGCTGTTCCTTCATATTTGGTGAACAACCAAGGAGCTCTAGATTTCTCATTGTGGCTACAATTTAGGACTATAGGAAGTAACCTTACTGCAGCCATGTCTGCAGCTATTAGAATGTGTGCTTGTCCACAAACAAATCATCACTCCCAAGATAGATGATGAGCTATCTCAACAGGGGCACTGTTTGTAGCCAATGGTAGTAACATCAGTACAACATGACAGAAAAAAACTCTCTAAGTTAAAATCTACCTAATACACAAGCAAGTGGCTTAATTGTAGTGCATCATCCTTTGGCAGAATGGTTCATGTCCCACAGCCTTCGAACTATTAGAATACTATTAGGAACAATGAGAAGGGTTTTTGTTGGTGGTGTTTTTTTGGTTGGTTGGTTGGTTGTTGTGAAAATAATTGTTCGGCAGAAACGTACTTTCAGAAAATGTTCATTTTCCAAAGAGGAGAAGGGGGAGAAAATTCTGCCGCATTTTTTGGGCGATTTTTGTTTGTTTATTTGCTTGGTTGGTTGGTTGGTTCTGTTTCTTTCCATTTTACTTTTGGTTTTGAATTGGGAGAACCTGAAATCAAAATATTTTTGAAAGTTCAACAGTCTCAAAAATACTACATTGGGGTTAGTTCAAAAACTAAATCTCATTTCACTCTTGTGACTTACTACAACATAGTAATCGTAGACAAAACTGCCATTTTCTCCCAAAGAATAGGCTTCTTGATTTGACTATATGTTATGTAACACAGAAGACTTTCTTTCTGACTGAATGGCCTGTGGTATTTTGGGAATCACGTGTCCTGTGGTGTTTTGGGAATCACATGGCTGTTAGTGTAGGAGGGGAATATAATCATATAATCAAGCCTAGGAGCCTGGAGCCTATTTTATAAATGAAGAAGAGAACACCAGCAATAAGAAGCGAAAATTCCATGTGGAGAGGGAAAAAAAAAAAAAAAAAAAAAAAAAGCTACAATGTAAACATTTGCTTTATTTCAGGACTATTTCAGTACATGCAGTGCATGCATTGAAATGTAATCACAATATCCCACAAAAGTTGTAAAAGCTGTAAAGCCAGACTCTTAACTTATCTCTTACAACTAAAAATTCAAGGAAAAAAGTCTGGTCTATTTGAGGGAAGATAATATTTGTCAGACAGTGGGCTGTGAGTGAATGTGGGATTGAGATAGCTAAATGTGGATGTCTGCATAAGTGTATCTATGTTTGAGGCAGATTCTTAAGCAGATTCTTCACTGGTTCACAATACAATTAATGTAGCCCAGTGAACCTTCCAGTAGGATGGTAGGGTAAAATGAACTGCTCTGAATGCTCCATTAATTGTATTTACTAGGGGCTTTAATTATTAGTATACATGTAGTGCCATGTGAGGCACACTAAAGTGTGTGAGAAATCTGCAAAGGAATGTCAGGAATAGCAGAGTGACCCTGGAAATCTCTCTTAGATTGCCATATGTAAACTAAGCCTTGTAACCTTATGATGTTACTTTGTAACATCATAAAAAATATTAGACACCTCCATATGGAAAATTGATCCCAAATATGTTTGTTTTTATTTGAGATGCTACAGACTCCATGAAATCTCTGCAGGGATTAGACTGGACAGAGGACCAGCAGAAGACCAGAGCTGTCTAGAGCAGCAGGACAAGAACAAGTGATACGCCTTAGGGCACTTCATCTGGTCCTAGAGACTGTGTGGCAACTGAATTGAACTATTTATCTCAGGGCATCTTCCGCTGGACAAACTCATGGAAAACATGACCAAGAGCAGGTACCAGAATGCTAGAAAATGAAGTACTTTTTAATATCCTTAATATAGAACTAGTGAATTATAGGGGCATAGGATAAACTTCAAAGAAAAATCAACAAGACTACTGTGCTGCAGGATGTACTGTATTCCCTTATTAACCTGCGCTATCAAAGTCAGAGTGCTGAGATAGGTGGGTCATTGTTGTGGCCGTTTAGGGGCACAACAGTTTCTTTTGTTAGTGGAGCCACTCTGCAGGATCTATCAGCTACACTGACTAAATCCCTCTTGACTACCTGAGAAACCCTGGTACCTACTTCACATACAGCTGTGAACTTCACATCATGGATGAACAAATATTTTTAGATATTTTCCTCTGAAAGTGAATCCCATAGACTGTGGCAATCAGTGGCTTGGAAGCTTGGAAGAATAGAAATAGAACTGTTACACACTGTAGAAGAATCCAGAAGCTGCCCCATGTTAGATAAGGGTCCTGCTGCTGCTCAGGAAAACAAACAAACAAACAAACAAAAAAAATGGAGGGAGGAGGTGGAAGAGTGTGGATGGGAGGAAGGTGTTTTTGGTTTCTTTCCTTTGTTTCTCACTTCTCTAGCTTGCTAGTAATAGGCAATAAATTTTACTGTCTCCCTACTGTGAGTCTGTTTTGCCCATCACAATAATTGTTGAGATATCTCCCCATCCTTATCTCAAGCCTTGAGCCCTTTTCCTTTTATTTTTTCCCCCTTTTCTCTTGAGGAGGGAGAGAGGAGAGACTAGTTGTGGTGGACCTTGGCTGGCCACCCGAGTAAAATCACCAAACACACACGCTGCACTTCCTAGATGGGATTTCCCCATTTGCTGGAATTTTTACAGAATTCATTAGAGACATTCATCGGGCAGTAACTAGTAGCCACCTTCTTACAGGACAGACTCTAGCTGGCAAGTATTACATAATGTGTTTCAACTGAGGCAGACAATGTGTCTTGAGATTTATGTAAAGTAGAAGGGATTTACAATTTTTCTGTCCCTCTCACTTTTTGTACCTGAATAATTACAAGTTGTTCCCTATTATTTGCAAATATTGCCTATCATTATAAAATAAATTTAAAAATAAATAACAAAATAAAATAATAAAATAAAATAAAAATAAAATAAAACAATAAAATAAAAGAAAATAACTAAAGTAAAATTCTGATGTATTAATACAAACAAAAATTCCGTTTGCCTTTCCAGCCTTCCAGAGACATAGTCTAGGAAATTAAACCAGAGATTTTTTTTTTTTTTTTTTTTTTTTCTAAAGCTAACCCTAAATTCCTGGTGCTGATGCTTACAGAAAATTTCCTGGTACATTTGTCTCAGAACTCTTTTGTATTTAATTGTGACCTGTAGTTTTTATTCCTTAAAGTCATGTAGTCAAAGACTTTCATTCTTTGCCTTCTGAATTCTCTCTCTGGTACTTAAATTTTTTTTAGCCTCATTATGATATAATTCATGTGCACATTTTATTGGACAGGAATTTGATAGCTAGGTTCTTGCATTAATACCCCTTTTTAGAGAAAAATGAGATGCTAGTAATTTACTGAAGAAAAATATATTGAAAGACTGGTATTATATATCCAATTCACAAGATACATAAGCAAATGATTTTAAAAAATGAAAACAAAACAGAAAGCCTATTTGAAAAGTTCCAAAAGAGTTCAGTCCTGGGTCTGAATGTCAATGAGGATAAATCATTATTCAGGATTTTGAGGATTTCTATATAGTAGGAAACTATATATATATATATATACACACACTATATATATATAAATAGGCAATTAGGCTTCTATTGTTAGCTATGGAATTTATGAAATGATAACAGTGTGATTGCAACAAATCTAATAAAGATAATATCTTCAGGCCAGTTTCAACAAAAAACTCCATCTGGTTTCTGCATTGTGGAAGCTTATGCTAACTCTAGAATTTTGAGGAGACTTGAAGGTGGAATGCCTTGTGCCAGTTTCCACAATGTGAGAGCCAGAGTTTTATTTAGTCTGACTGGTAGCTATTACATATCAAGATAAAGTGATTGACAAGCACAGAAACCATCCGTCATCTTTGCTCCATGCTTTAATCATCTGAAGTCTGATTATAGTTTAAACAAGAAAATGAAAGTGTCTGTTCTACACATGTGTTGGAAACCATTGCCTTGATCATTTAACTATAACTTTGTTAGCAACTTTTATTTTTTTTTCTTATTTTTTTTTCTTTGCTAGCTACTTTATTATCTCTGTTATTTCTTAATTAGATTGCATTAATGTCATATGTGACCATCAGGTTATTAATAGCTGGGGTAGCGGATAAAAATGAAGGAGGGAATTTTTGTTCAAATTTTAAGTTACAAATAGATCTCACTGATGATCATATAAAAACTTCTTGCAAAGGCAAAAAAAAAAAAACATAAAAACAACCAAAAGTAATACTAAATGGTGTGAATTGTTGTTTTGATATAACTACACACACACAAATAAACCTCTTGACTTTTCTCAGGGTTAAATCTTTACAAGAGGAAAAGAAGTTTGGTACTCAAACAGTTTTTCACCTTCTCTTTCAGAAGCACAGTACTTATTTGATATTTTTGTCGTTTTTTTTTTTTTTTGAAAGCAAACAAAAATTGCTGTGAGATTGTTACTAAAAGATTATTTACTCATTAGCATAAGAATATTCTTGCTAAATCACATAACTCTAAGGAAAAATAGTGAGATATGGATTGAAGGCCATATCAACACACACAAAAAAAGCATCAAGTCCTGAATCTATACTATCTCACAGAACTTTAATTTTAGTTAAAAACAAATGCAAGACTCCTGAATATGAAGGCTGAAATCACACCTCATTCTTAGTTTACTAGTCTAACTACATTTTTTTCAGACTGGCTGTTTTCTAGTCTCCCTTCCTTTCTGCACATCCAGAATTTTCCAATCAATCTATTGTCTGGAAAATTCATCGTCTCCTACATGATAGATGAATACTTGTTCAGCCTGAAGAGATAAGGCTCAGGGAGGCTGATCCATAAGACCTGCCAATGTGTCAATGACTGTCAATTCCCAGTGAGACAGAGTATATAAGATGGAGTCAGATTCTTCTCAGAGGTGCCCAGTAAATGGGAAAAAAAGGCAATGAGAACAAAGTGAAATGCGTGATTTAAATATAAGAAAGCTCCTTACTTTGAAGGCACTCAAACTGTAGAACAGGTTGTCTGGGAAGGTAGTGTAGTCTACTTCCTTGGAGCTACTCAAAATCTCACTGGACTCAGAACAACTTGCTGTAGCTGACCCCTGGGTTGGATTTCCAGGGATCCCTGACAATTTCAACTCTTCTGTGATTCTGTAATTTCAAGATTATACAAAAAATGGAGAACAGCCTGATCGATTTCATGTTTAAAATAATACTCTATACTCTGAGCTTTTTTTTTTTTTAACTGAAAAAAAAGGAATAAAAGTAAACTGTTCTCAGGAGGTGAGGACTGAGCTTCACATATAGAGTGAAGAGACTTGTAGGATTTCAGATATACGTTTCCTGTTGTCCAGTTCTATGATTTAGCTGGGAGATGAGTAGTTAGAAAGCTGCCTGGCAGAGAAGGACCTGGGAGTATTGGTTGATAGTTGGCTGAATATGAGCCAGCAGTGTGCTCAGGTGGCCAAGAAGCCCAAAAACATCCTGGCTTGCATAAGAAAGAGTGTGGCCAGCAGGTCTAGAGAAGTGATTGTCCCCCTGTACTCAGCTCTGGTGAGGCTGCACCTCGAGTACTCTGTTCAGTTTTGGGCAATCGAGAACGACATCGAGAAGGACATCAAGGTGCTCGAATGAGTCCAGAGAAGGGCTATGAAGCTGGTGAGGTGTATGGAGAACAAGTCTTACAAGGAGTGGCTGAGGGAGCTGGGTTTGTTTAGTCTGGAAAAGAGGAGGCTCAGGGGCAACCTTATCGCACTCTACAGGTACCTTAAAGGAGGCTGTAGCAAGGTGGGGGTTGGTCTATTCTCCCATGTGCCTGGTGACAGGATGAGGGAGAATGGGCTAAAGTTGTGCCAGGGGAGGTTTAGGTTGGATATTAGGAAGAACTTCTTTACTGCAAGGGTTGTTAGGCATTGGAATAGGCTGCCCAGGGAAGTGGTTGCGTCACCATCCCTGGATGTCTTTAAAAGACGTTTAGATGTAGAGCTTAGTGATATGGTTTATTGGAGGACTTGTTAGTGTTAGGTCAGAGGTTAGACTCAGTGATCTTGGAGTTCTCTTCCAACCCAGATGATTCTGTGATTCTGTAAAGCTCAGCTATTATTACTAAGAAATCAGGTGATATTATTCTTTCAACGTTGTATCCAGGGCCAAGGACTGACAGGACTCTTTTCAAGGATAATCTTGAATGTACTGTGCAAAGAAAAAACAAAGAATTGTTCATTACCTAAATCTTTCTCCATCTATCCCAGCTTTACTATTATAATATTTTTTCATTTAACAAGTGCATCAAACCTCAAAAGTTTAAATTAAATAATTTGAGATACAAGCGTGTTTCAATGACTGTGTAATAAAACGTGCTTTCCAAAGTACATTTGGGAAACCTCTTTGTATCAAAATCTTAGAAATAGCAGTAAACATCTTAAAGATACTGTATATCTCAGTGAGAAAATATTTTCCTGTTAACTCTCTTCAGCTTTAGAAACCCAGAATAACCCCCAAAATGTGTTAACCCGGAAATGCCATCAAGGTGATGTTTGCCAATATCTGCTTGATCTTATATAACCTGCACTCATTTTCAGAAATGATTCTCAATAAGGCTTTAGATCCACATTGAAGAAAATAGCATAATTCAAAATTGTTCTATATATGAGGGACATTCCATAGTCTTAAATGCCAGAGTAATTTGGAGAAGAAGAAGGAGAAGAAGAAGGAGAAGAAGAAGAAGAAGAAGAAGAAGAAGAAAGAGAAGAAGAAGAAGAAGAAAGAGAAGAAGAAGAAGAAGAAGAAAAAGAAGAAGAAGAAAAAGAGCAAGAGCAAGAACAAGAGCAAGAACAAAAAGAATGAGAACAAGAACAAGAAGAACAAGAAGAACAAGAGGACACCATATTAGGAAAGGCCGAATGACTTTAAAGATGTAAAAATTATGTTAGAAATATATTTCTGATAAGGAGCATGTTTTTTGTCAAGTTTTAACATTTTCATATTTAATAATGAAGATATAATCAAATGTAAAAATAAAATGTATTTTAAATTTCATATGGACTGTGCCAGTCTATACATTTATATACAGTCTATACTTTATATCTAGATCTATCTACCTATTTATCTATCTACACTATATGCATCATGATGTTCTGAAAATACAATAATTATCTGCAAAGAGTAACTGAAAAAAAAGATAAATATTATATCAGTCATGTGATTTGCTAATTTCTTCTAACAGAAAATTTCATCAGATAACAAAATGAAAATTGAAATTTTCAAAGAAAACACAAAAAATAGTAGGGAAATGCAAGATACATTCCAGAACTGACATGGTGTTCTAACTTATTTAATATCATTCCGAAATCAACATTTTGACCTACTTTTTTTCATGGAGGCAGAGCAATTTGACTTAATCCAGAACAAATTCATGATTACAATTCATATTGCAATATACTTCTTAAAGTAATTATAAAAATAAATTATTTTGGAATATTTCTTCAATCTTTTTGTCTATATCCTTTCTCCAGTTTTAATTCATACTTTCATTTTAATAGCTCTCTTGACAGACTCCCAGTTAAAGAGAAGTAGACAAAGAAAAAGGAAAAACCTTTATTAAATCCATCGCAATAGTTTGATACTATTTTTTTCCACTTTTGCTTGGAACATTTTTTATTTTTTATTTTTTTTTCTGAGATGACAGTCACCTTATTCCCTAAGCCTTGCAACCCTTGGGCCAAGAGAATCAGTTTTAATCTCCAAAGATGTAATAGTAAGCAATGAATTTACTAAGGTTACTTCTTCATTTTCTAATGTCAGTGACCCAATTTTGGCTGCTTGCACACTGATTGTTTAAGCATTTGGAGAAAGCCTCAGATGTGGAATTTTAGGCAACACTGTTGCTTTTCCCTGTCAATTCCCACTTCTGTCTTGGTTTCTTTTCCTGATGGAGAAAAGATGTGTTTTCTTTCCCCTTCCTTCCCATTTTGGTGTCATGTTTATGAAAATCCTCGAGCTGTTCCTTGTGAATAAACAACAGCCCATCAGGACAAAGTCAGGAGGGTAATTAAAACACAAAAGGATTTAAACACATCTAGGCATACAAACATTTCCCTTAAAATGACATAGTTGCAGTTATACAGCAAATATGATATAGAGAAATGAGCACCCCCTTCTCCTGTGTGTTAGCCTTTAGATGTACAAAATTAAAGAATAAAGAACTTGATACTTGAGAAAAACTCACAGAAATAATCTGAATTAGCATCCCAGGAATAAATATCATGCATAAAACAGTTAAATGTTGCTAGGTTCCAACCACCCTCAGGAGGTTTTGCATTTTCCAGTGTCAGTTCTAAGCCCTTAGAAAACTATGTACCTCTTGTAAATACCTGTAGTTCTTTCTCATATTCAGGGTTCTTCAGGGGTTCCATTTTCCTTTTGATCTTAGTGGAATTATGTATATGTCAGGATTTCAGTACTTAAACTCTGATATTATAGCAAGGTAATTAAAGAGTATAATACATTTTAAATGAAGAAATATGGAGGATTCTATTAGCTGGAAATTTATAAAAGCTTAATGTCTTGTCATAGAATAGAGTAGATAGTAACTGACAAAATGCAGAAGGTATCGAAATAGCTAATAGTTAATATCAGTATTCATTTCAATATTTAATTCATGTTTCAGTGCAGTTCCATAAATTTCAAATTTCTATCACACTTTCAGAACACATTATTCAGTCAAATTTCATCATCCTTAGGCTCACATATTAGGTATCTGGAGCTTTACAAAGGCCAGCCATGCACACACATTACTACACCCCACCTTGTATGTTTAATAAGCAGTGTCACAAGCTGTACCCTGTATTTCCCAGTATAGCAAGAAATATAATAATTTCCAGATTTTTTCACTTTCTTTTAATGCACCTAATCAACAATCTGATAAGCATTATTGTAAAGGTCTGTGGGCATTTAGTCTGTATTTTTAAATACAATAAGGAACCAGGACTGAAAAGACCATCTTGTATCACTTAGATCAATCTGACTAACTTTATGTATTTAAATTGAGTAAATAAAAGGTGGATTATTCTAGTCTAATCATGAGACTAGAGTTAAGTTGTAGATTTACATGAAATTAACTCATCTTTTAAACACCTAGTTAAATTTCTAATATAAAATGATAGAAACACAATCCTGAGCATGGTCCTTAACTACCAAAGATTTAGACTGGATTTATCCAAGTCCATTCTAATAGTAGTTTCCCACCTTCCCATTTCAGTGATTATCTTAGAGTCCCACTCTATGGAACATTCTTTTGCTTTGTAGCCTGATTATTATCAGGCTATCTCATTACTGTAGATTCAATACCTGCTTGATCTTCCAATCCTGCCACAGCTGCAAACTTTTCATTGAATAGGGTGAATGGCTTTGTATGAATAATGAACACAGAGGTTTTGCCTTTGCAAATAAACTTTCTTATTTTTATGTTGTGGGGAAATGGTTATGATGACAAAGAAATACATAAACATGAAGATTTTCTGGATATTATTCTCATTCATCTATGGAAAAGACCGTACTTGCATACAAGACTGGAGGTTGTCAACAGGCAGAGCTCTCCTTCATCTGCATCAAAATGAAAGTCAGAGGGCCATATGGGTTATTCAGATATAAACTGTGTACACTTTCCACTTTCCCAGTGTACTAATACCATTCAAGTCAAAGGATCTGGAAAAAAAAAATAATAATAATAATAAAAAAAAAAAGATTTGATATATTCATAACACTGTTCTACTAAAGTATTGGATTATTTTGCATTGTTTTGTTAATGTCTTCAATGCTAAGTTTTGTGAAACAAAGTATTCTTCCAAGGACTCTAGTCATCAGGTTGACTAGTCAAGTGAAAAAGACAACCAAAGTCAGAAAAAGTTGATAAGAAATCAAATGAATATATGAGTAACATTTTATTTATTTTATTATTTTATTTTATTTTATTTTTATTTATTTATATTTTTTAACTTAAAAAATATCTTAAATACCTCCAGGGATTGTGATTCCACCACTTCCTTTGTCAGCCTGTTGCAATTCCTAAACACCCTTTCCTTGAAGAAATTATTCCTAATATCTAATCCAGACCTCCCATGGCAAAACTTCAGGCCATTTCTTCATGTCTTAATATATACATAGAACATATATATATATATAATCACAAGTGATTAATAAGCTTTTATTGTGTCCCTACTTAAATCACAACAATGTTGATAGAACAGATGATAAGGCTATGCTTTCTCCATGGAGTCCTCATGGGCTTATATTTCGAGGTATTAATCTTCAGGATATTAAAAAGAATTATCTGATTTTTTGGCTTTAAGTTACTTATTGTCCATAATTTACAGAATTCAATTTTTGAAACATTAATTAACATACAATTAAAATACATTTATAAATATTGTTGAGTAGTAGGGGACTGTGAATTTTATATTCCTTTACATATTCAGGGAAGAGGGTTACTTCTCCTGCAGAGGGAATAGCAGATATCAGCAAAGGGAGCAGCTTTGCACAAATCTGCCACGACCCCTCCTAAATTAAGCAGGACTAAGCAGAGACAAGATGGAGCCTATAGAGTACTGGAGTCAGAATCTGACACAGCTTTACCAGGCTGGTTTCTGTTGCAATCCTCAACAAAAGGACCAAAATGCGTAAACATTATTCAATTTTATGCAAATAGATTATTTGTAGACATTATCCTATAAACAAAATAGGTAAGTCACGAAAAATAACACTTTAATTTTATTTAGGCATATAGAAAACTTATCACATCCTGATCTTATGTAGAAAGGAAGTAAAGTGTAATCTAAAACAGTTACCTCATATTTTTGTTCACATAAGAGAACTGACTTATTTATTTTGCTATGAAAACTGTATGAGACATACAATTCTGTATTTTCATAGCTCTAATGGCAGTATCATGTCTCTTCCTCCTAAAAATTCACAGAATGTTTTGTACCATAATTATGATTTTAAACCCCAATAAGTAATGTTGTACTCCAGACTACATGAAAATGCTCTTGGAGGATTGCAAAACAATTCTGAATTATGAGAGTCACAGCATATTACCTTGTAAGCAAAGATTTAATTGAAAATAAGGTCACAGATTTCATAGACTTATAATAAAGCTTATATAAAATGAATGATGTTGGAGAACGTGAAAGGTATTCAAATCTTTCTATAAATGGAAAGAT
The DNA here is from genome assembly GCA_011074415.1 of Stictonetta naevosa. NCBI lineage: Eukaryota > Metazoa > Chordata > Aves > Anseriformes > Anatidae > Stictonetta > Stictonetta naevosa. The sequence goes on from CM021697.1 coordinate 50,394,776, forward strand.
TTTCCTCTCATTTCCATCCCTCTTTCTCTCTCACTTACATTTGAACAGATTTTTTTATTTTTTTATTTTTTCCCTCAGATTCCCTCAGATTACCTTTTCCTCTGAAAAAGTATAAAAAAATAGTAAATATATACTGGAGCAATGAGCAAAAAGAGATATAGATGCGAGAAGCAGTGCTTATGGTTTGATCTGTCACGATCACCACATTCTGCTTCAAAAACACTTTTAAGTGAAAAAGAGAATGTAGTTTGTTTTCCTTTGTCTTATCTGAAATTATCAGTTAATTCTAAGCTTAATAACAGCTTTATGGACAGCACAGGTGTCCAGCAGAGTTGAAATCATCAGCTTACTGCACAGAGGGCACAGAGCAGCCATCAAAGGGATTACTGACCAAATCAACTTCCAATTCATCACCTCTGTCACAACTCTATCTCCATTTGTGATCTCCTCAAATATTAACTGCATATTTATGAATGCTTTCTCTGAGCATCTCATTAAATGTCAAGGCTGTCATTTGTTTTCTGGAAGAAAATGTGAATACAAAGTTTTGTAATTTAAGAGGGGGGGAGAGGAGAGGAGAGGAGAGGAGAGGAGAGGAGAGGAGAGGAGAGGAGAGGAGAGGAGAGGAGAGGAGAGGAGAGGAGAGGAGAGGAGAGGAGAGGAGAGGAGTTTCACTATATAGACAGAAATGAAAAGGAGGAGAGTTTTTCTATAGGTTAAAACTGTACTGATGATATATGAAATTTTTTTGGCATGATGTATGAGGAGACTACTTCATCTTCACTCCTCTTAAAGTTTGTCATGCTAATGGAAGTTTGTCATGCTAAGTTCCAGTTTGATAGTTATATTCTATCAAATGAATTTTTTGGATGAGCTTGTGAATACTTTAATACGTATTCACATACCAAACAGTATAGATAATTAGATAAAATTCTAAAACAAATTATTAATTTAATTAATAAATTTAAAATACATATTAATTAAAAGTATTAATTAGATAGCATTACAAACAAAAACAAACAAACAAAAGAATGTGTGTAATGCTGATTTCCAGTATGGACCAATGGAAGTATAATAAAATATATTTTTTTTTTCCATAGCTGAAAATACAAGTACAGAACTGCCTCCTAAAGATCAGTAAAATTACAATAAAAAATAGATACCATATATATATATATAAATATACTATATATATATATATATACTATATATATATATAAAATAAGTATTAGCAACCTGGGTACCTCCACAAAAGCTATGATTTAAATTTTTTGACTACTAGAGCTATTCAGAGAATAACCAAGGTTATATATAATTTTTTGGCTACTTTTTGTTGGTTATGCTGTACATTTATATATGCAATTAAGTTCTACTTTTTTTGTGTCTTTTTTTTCTGTTTTGTTTTGTTTTCAGTTTTGAGGATGGGTTTATTTATTTTGTAACAAATTCCCTCTCATGTTCAGAGGGCTTCCATCATGTATTCACCTGCATGATGTTAATATATTATATTTATATTATATATTGATATATTATAATAATATATTAATATATGTATATAAATTGTTATGTATCTAGTAAAAATAACATACGACATGCATAATCCACCCTGGCCATAAGTCAAGGCATTAATAAATATTCCTTGATAATAAGAAAAGAATTCATAATGGGGAAAAAAGAAAAAAAAAGGAAAAAAAAAATAGTTTAATTGGAAAGGAAGAGAGCTGAGAAATAATGTCTAACTTTTAAGATTCATCCTTACCTCTAGCTAACCAACAGTATGGAGTTGCTTGAGCAGTACAGAAAAAGACAAAAACACCATACTTGGCCAAAACATGAAAAAAAATTCATAAAAATGAAGGCAAGCAGAGTTTTATAACCTTTTAACTTCACTGGACTACTTCCAGAAACAACATATAAAGTCTTTCAGATGCTTTTGTCCAAATGTATCCATCGCTGAGGACACAATCTTTCACAATCTTTTTTTTTTTTTCTTGCTTTGTAGTATGAAAGGGCAGTACCACAAGGAAATTATTTTGCAAAATAACAGTGTGCAAAATCATAACACCTCTCATCCAAGGTTTTAGGAGATCAGTGATTTACCTGTAATCAAAATCATTAGGTCAGGACCCCAGAACTTTAACAGTCTGTGCTTCCTCCATGGCTGCCAAAAACCATGGCCAGCATAACTTTAACCCATTTTTGGTCCAAACCTTAGAAATGGCAATCTGGCACTGAGTTAAAAGATCACTGCTATCCAGGGCAGAAATCTTCTGATAGCCAGAGAGACTCAGTAATGCACTTTATTAACTTCAAAAGCAGATTTTCATACTTCATTCCACACAACAGAGGCTGATGATCCTTTGTTACTAATTTGGTGTCCTTAAGAAAAATATGTCGTATTTCGGGTTTAAGATACCTGTTTTCCTTTCAGAAGTTCAACTTTCTCTCCCACAGTTACTTGTAAGCAGTGATAAAAGACCTGCTTAATATAATTTTGAAAAGTCTTTAAAAGGGATTTTGTGTTAATGTATTTGGTATATAGTCATCAAACTGCTTTTTGGAGCTAAAGAGAATGTGAAATAGGCATATATATTTTATGAACGTTAGTACAAATCAAATTCAGGTCTTAAAATCATGTCATCACATAAGAATATATCATAATAGCTCATATTCTGCTTTTTCCAATTTTGCCATGATTCTTCTCTCAATATCTAACAGAAAAGCGAACATTTCCTGAGTGCAGCTGTGCAACTAAAAAAGAAAAGATGTAGATATGTGGTCTGAAGGTAGTTTTATCATTTTTGTTAATTTACAACATAAATGCCTTACTAATGCATTATTTTTTATTGTTGATAACATTATTTAATTATCTTAATCTACTCAGTCCAGCAAAAACATGATCTCTTACAGCAAGACTGTTAAGAAGTTACCATTATCTTCACTAGATAATAGTTCCTTTAATTAGAGGAATTAAAATTTCCTCTAACCTTTCCAGTATTAGCTCCAGCAAGTTTCCTCTTCTAATAATCTACCACTTAAAGAAGGACAGAAAAAACTGTTTTTCTTATAGACCTTTTTATAATGATAAATTATTTTAACTCTCCTCTGCCCTCCCCCCCACCCCACAAATAAACAAAGTAAAAGAAATCACTAGTCTCTAAATTTGTTCTTCTATCGGAAAAAAAAGAAGGCAAAAAAAAAATAATAATATATCAAAACAGAACTCTTCCCTCTCCCTGCTCCAGGGTAAGTCTGAACTCAGTTTTGCTTCTTAATAACCAGCAGTTAAAATCATCACCCTATTTCCCTGTAGAAGTGGCATGCAAAATATTCCTTTGGACCTAATTTGTTTTAGAAGAGAGAAGTAGTCTTGCTAGTTTCTACACACGTGAACCTAAGATATGAGCTCATGGGAATTTCATACTTGGAAGGATGTTAAAGTTTCCATCCATATGGTAGAATCTGTCCCAGCTAGCCCTTTAGTTCATATGTTGTTTCACTGGTAACAGCAACATCTGCTGTAGGTGAGTTATTATACAGTGATTCCTCAACTGTTTCTCCATCTTAATGCAAAGAATATAGACTTTTAGTAATTTCTTCATTATTTGTTACAGCAAAAGTTAATGAAAAAATAAGATTATTTTATTGAAATGAACTGAAGCAGAACTTGTAAGAGCTGTCACTTAGAGAGAGCAAGATATATATCATATATAAACATTGCACACACATATAAATTCCATTATATTAGTAGTTTAATATGTAATCTTTACTTGTATAAATGCAATTAGTACAGAACAGTCATGTATACTAAAGAAGGGTTAAAATAAGAAGTATCAACACGTTAAATTTTTGTTATTATTATTACAATCACTTTATTTCTAAATTTAAGGAATTTTCTCAGCTAAGAAAATTAAATAAAACACCAATAAGAACAACAAAAAATATTATGGAGCTATCATCTAGGAATATAGTTTATGTAAGAATAAGAGCAATCCATTATATTGAAGAATGTGAGACATTTTTTTGTGCCTGATCCCAAAGAGAGAAATAGTATGTAGAATTATCTAGACTTGACAAAAACAAAAAAAGCAATATTCACGTCCAAAGACATGATAATGCATCTATACAAATGCTCTTACAAAGAAAACTATCAATTCAAGAAATGTAGTATTTATGCATTATCAAGGAAAATATGCAGATTTTGGACTTCATTCCTGTGATGCTTAAAGACTGCCCGATTTTATTAAAATATATTTATTTGGAGATGCTTTTCTGTCACATTGCAACAGTTGCAACAATATGACCTTATTGCAACAATAAGATCCATTCATGTCCAAATGTAAGTAATTCATTCCTTCCAAACATAAGTAATTAATTACTCAATAAGTATGGGATGTTTGGATAAGATGTAGAATTTACTATTCAGCTAGAGATTTATATTTATATAATTTATATTTATATAGAGATTTTTATTCTATGGAATCATACATGTAATCCTGAGTTGGAAGGAACCCACAAGGATCAGCGAGTCCAGCTTCTGGCTCCACACAGAGCCACCTAAAAATCAGACCATACATCTGAGAGCATTGTCCAAATTCTTCTTGAAATCCAGCAGGACTCCAGAGTGCTTGAAGCCCAGCACTGTGACAGCTTCCATGCAGAGCCTTTTCCAGTGCCCAATCACCCTTTCAGTGAAGAACCTAATAACCAGCCTGAACCTCCTCTGTCACAGCTTTGTGCTGTTTCCTGGGATCCTATCACTGTCACTAGAGAGAAGAGATCAGTGCCTAACCCTCCACTCCCCTTGTGAGGAAGGTGTAGGCCACCATGAGGCCTCCCCTCAGTTTCTTATTCTCTAGACTGAACAAAGCAAGTGACCTCAGCTGCTCCTCATATGTCTTGCCCTCTAGAGCCTTCACCATTTTTGTAGTCCTCTTTTGGCTGCTCTCTAATAGTTTTATGTCTTTCATATATGGTGGCACCCAAAACTGCACACAATACTCAAGGTGAGGATTCACCAGCAAATAGTAGGATGCAACAATCCCTTCCCTTCCCTCTCATCCCTTCTCTGTATGTACAGAGTTGCTCTATCCCAGGTGCAGAATCCAGAACTTGCTCTTGTTAAAATTCATGTTGTTTGTGATCCCAATGCTCTCAGCTCTCAGTTTTGTCAAGATCTCTCTGAAAGGCCTCTCTGCCCTAGTTGGAGTCAACTGATCTTCCTTATTTAGTGTCATCTGAAAATTTACTGAGTACATCTTCAAGTCCTACATCCAAGTCATTTACAAGAACACTGAAGAGAACTGGAACTAAAATGGAGCCCTAGGGAACTACACTAGTGACTAGCCGCAGCCTGATGTAACACCATTTACTATCACCCTTTGAGCTTGACCCATAAGCCAATCATCAACCCATCATATTATGCATATCTAGCTGTATGTTGGACATTTTGTCTAGAAGGATGTTTTGAGAAACAGTACTGAAATCTTTGCTAAAATTGAAAAAGATGATCAACAGGTTTCTCTTAATCAACTTGTCAAAAAAAAAAAAAAAAAAGAAAACTTGATTCATTAGTGAATCATATTCAATAAAACTAATGAAGGGATATAAAATCAAGCATATGACTGGCATGTTTAGAGGGAAATATTCAGCCAGCTGAAGTTGGGAATAGTGGCATTTCTGAAAATCAATATATTTATTTCAGTGTTTGAACACTCCATTTAAAAACTATTTTGCATGATTACAAAAAATTCTCAGAAAATTGCTGTCTTTGCTGTCTTATGATCTTGATAATAATTAAATTAATCCAGATTAAATATATATATACATCTGCATAGGAGCTAACAATATTGCTGTATAATCTCTTGTTTGTACATTAAACTCTCATAGACAGGATGCTTTTCTTCAAGGGCTCAGAACCATATCCAAAACCTGAGTTCTCATATTTAGAGGGGTTCACAACAACCCCATGCAATGTTACAGGCTGGAAGAACAGTGGCTGGGAAGCTGCCTGATGGAAAGAAACCTGTGGGTATTGATCAATAGCTGCCTGAATATGAGCCAGCAGTATGTTCAGGCAGCAAAGAAAGCCATAGGCATCCTGGCTTGTATCAGAAATAGTGCAGCCAGCAGGACTAGGGAAGTGATTGTCCCTCAGTACTTGGCTCAGGTCAGGCCGCATCTCAAAAACTGTGCTCAGGTTTTTTTGTTGTTTTTTTTTGCAAGTACAACTTTGAGGTTCTGGAGCATATCCAAAGAAAAGCAAAGAAGATAGTGAAGGGTCTGGAGAACACGTCTTACAAGAAGCAGCTGAGGGATCTGGTGTGTTTTATCTTGGATAAAAGAACACTCAGGGAAGACCTTATTGTACTCTACAAATACCTTAAATGAGGTTGTAGTGAGATAGCGATCAGGCCCTTCTCCCAAGCACCAAGTAATAACACAAGGGAAAATGGCCTCAAGTTGTCAGGGGTCATTTAGGTTAGGAATTAGGAGAAATTTATTTACTGAAAGGGTTGTGTGACATTGGAACAGACTGCCCAGGGAAGTGGTTTAGTCACCATCCCTGGAGATCTTCAAGAATTGTGTAGATTTGGAACTCAGTAGCATGGTTTAGTGGTGGACTTTAGCACTATGTTAAAGGTTGGTCTGGATGATCTTTTCCAACCTGAATGATTGTATGAATAGCTTTAAATTTTTATTACAGTAAAAAGAAGGCCAGTAAGTAAGTCTGTAAGGTGAACACACTTAGGATCATAGAATATCATTAAGCAAACCCTTGAATAATATTGTAACTTATTACAGAAACTGTAGCATATTTTTTAGAATCTAAAACTGAATACTTGATTAAAAATTCAAAGATACAGTGACACATATCTGACAAAAGTCACAAGTTTTCCCTAAAATCTGACCCACTGACTTTTAATACTTAAACATTATGTAACCCTGTCCACTTCATCAGCTTTCAGAACCTTTGGGGAATTTCAAAAGTCACAATTCAGCCTGTAGAAAAACAATTATTTTAAGTGTAGCGAAAATTTCAAGCACTACATTACAAACTCACTTGTCGAAGGAGTTAGTACATTTCTCATGCATTCTGCACTAGACAGTGGTGTATATGTGCTATTTGTAGGTGTTTTTGCACTATTTTTGTTGGTTTTGTTGTTTTTCAGTGGGTTTCTTGTACACCTACATATTCCATAAATGCAAGGACAATATCAACATCTATGAACATAGTAACTGTTTCTGCAATTGTCTTAATTCCACCTGCTTGTTAGAACAATTCACCCACTGGGATCTGGACAGTTTTGTTCTGTTTTGTTTTGTTTTTAAACAAAGGTCCGTATCATGACTGTCAGAATTAGAAATACTGCTTTGACACAAAACTATAATTTGCTTGTCCAGTATAGCATCCAAGAAATGTTTGGTACTAATCTGCATAATTTGTTCATGGGGTAGTTTTTGCATTTGGAACAATTATTTCAAGTTTACCTTTCAAAAAAGAAAACAAAAACAAAAACAAAACAAACAAAAACAAAACAAACAAAAACAAAACAAACAAAAAAGCCAAAAAAAAAGTGATTAAAAAAACAAACAAACAAACTCTAAAAAGCATATCTATTGAACTCCAAAAATATAAATAGATTTTTTATATTTCAGAGAGGACTCATAGAGCTTACACATTGAAAATCAAAAAATATGTATTATTTCATTTTCCTGGAGGTAATTTTTAAGTGTCTGCACCTGTCAGGTTTCAAACCTACCCTGAATACAGAAATCAAGACAAGAGCCAGAAAAAATGATCTTAGAAAAATAAATGAATTGTTATTTTGGTTACTAGTTTGAAACACCAGTAATTTAATATATTATTTTAGAGAAGTTATGTTTAATTTGCCCCAACATTTTGTTAAACCTCATATAAATTCATGTTCTTTAAAAATATTAATTATTGAAGAATAAAGAGAAAAGTCCTTGTCATGTTCTATAGACCTTTATTGGGCTGAACACAACATTTATACAATGTATGATATCAAATTTAGTCAAATATACATTTCAAATATTTTGAAGGATGTCATGGTTATAAAGTTCTCTTACTGCACAAGAAATTGTTATTCATTAAAATATCATGTGAATTAAAAAAGAAGACAAAAAAGGTTGTACAAAATTGTTTTGACATACTGCAGCTGCCCTGAATTCCTGATGGCTTGAATGAAGAACACAGAATTTGCCTAAATCCTGTTGAATTAGAAGAAGCTAGATAATAGAGTGACACTGCTATGCAGAACTTACATTCTCTCTCCATTACTATCATTTTGAATTATTATAACAGAAAAAAATGTGTGTATATCTAATTGATAAGGTATTACATTATTCCATCCACAGTGGAAGCAGGAAAAAGACAGCTGCAACTTTTAATGTTAGTAAATCTGCTGCATTCTATTTTCAAATGTTTCTCTAAAGCACATTGGAAAGGTAATTAAAGATAAATAAATTATTTTAATAGAGCTATTGGTGATGTCTCTGTTTCTATCATAGCAACAAGAAATGTGGAGATAAACCTTGACTATGGGCCCCCCCCCCCGGGTGGGTGTGTGTGTTTTAACACAGCTCTCTAATTCAGTTATCTTGGCAAAATTCTGCAATGTACATTTGACCTAAGGTAAATATTTTCTAAAAGCTATACAATACAAAATTACACAATGAAATGAGTATATGGAAATAGTAGTTATTGGCCCAATGTGAACTGCAATCAACTTTCCATTAACCTGAATAATATCGAGCTCGACTAATGGATAAATCTAGAAAATATGTAGCATGACTTGTAGTAAAATAAGCAGTAGTGAGTAATATTGCCATTTGCCGGGTTTCTATCATATAAGTTGTTCATATGGCTTCTGGCTCACCTTTGTCAATATCAAATTGCAGTCTGTCTAGTAGCCCCTGGAAGAGCTGGTTAGCAATTGTAGGCCAGAGACCATTAGGAGTAGAAGAGGCAATATAGCCACATGAGAGAGATATACAGAGTTCCTATCCTCTGTGTATCTTGCAAAGAAACATTTTTGGTTAGGCAGGGTTGTTAATTTTATACCAGCAATAGCCACACCAGACTTAGTTCAGCTCCTACACAGTTATTTGTGTTTCTGCTGTACTTTCCTCACATTTGGATGAAGTGAATCATCAAAGTAAGACTTGTCAGCACTGAGTCTCAGCAGATGCCTAGGGTTGCGCCAGAATGCCCTCTGGGAAGTGCCACAGCACTATGTCCACCCTAATGGGCACAAGAGACCTGTTAAGACTGATTACAGGAGTTGGCCTCAGCAAAGCCACTTAAGCAAAGTCCATGTTGCATCATTCTGCCTCGGTAGGCTTAGATCTGAAACTTCATTGTTCAATAGGCTGTCTCTATGTGACGTGTATATAATTCTGTGATGTCATAGAATTACTAAATATTTATGTAGTCTGGAAGTTTTGGAAGTGATATAGCTGCCTACATGCAGCACTACACCTCAACTAATCTGGGTAGGTCTTAGCTGTTTCTATGCACAAAAGCATGACAAATTTTCTAGCTAGAGAGACACTGTGCCTAGTTTCAATAAGGCGTTTAAGAGATAGCGGTGTTAGAGAAATCTATATGCCCTGAAAATGGTCCTAAATAAATATTCAATGGACCTAAATAAAAAGTCTGTCTCTTTTTATGGTTATTTAAGCACAGAACTGCAAAACAGGGAGTGACTTTGTAGATGTGCAAACTGAATTAAAAATTTTCCAGGGTCAACAAATTCCAACCTCAAGAAGAAAGGAATATCTTAATACTAACCCTTATTCCAGATTTTGTTGCAGTTACTCTTTCCACTTGTTCCTAGATGATTTATTACTAAAAAAAAAATCTGTCAGAATTTGTGATAGTTCATAAAACTGATCTGGAACTTGTACAAGTTATTGCCCATTAACTAGACAAAGTCTCAATGTAGTGATATGGTTTACCCTACAAAGAGCTCTGCTGGTCTGTATGGAGTTTTCCAAATATACAAACAACCAAAGCCGAAGAGTAGGGTTTAGGTAATGACATTTATTTATTTATTTATTTATTTATTTATTTATTTATTTATTTATTTATTTATTTTGTCACTACCTGTCACAAAACAAAAAATTCAGGCATTTCCCAGGAATAAATAAATCAATAATACAACGATAGAAAATTGACATTTCCCTGTAAAGGTAATATTTTTACTAGTGCACAGCATGGTAAACATAGTAAATTTTTACATATTTTTACATATGCACAGAAAGACACCTTTGGATATCTATGCATTTTGTAGTATGACATTAGACTCAGTATAGTTGCCTCACGAGCTACATGAAATCGGAATGCCAGCAAACTGCAACAGAACAGTCATATGACTTCTGTACCCTTTTTTCTGCTCTGCAAGGATTTGTGAATGGCAAAGCTTCCAAAGCAATGATTTACAACTAATGGTAAGCGGCATTGCTTTGTGCTGGAATTAGGGTGTTACACAGGAAGTTTCCAGCTCTAAAAGGTGGAAGAAGACACTTAGAGAAACTCAGAAATATTAAACATCATTGCAGGGAGGAAAGAACATAAACAGGCTCAGTGATAATATCCATTTAACTGTTTTGCCAGTTATTTCCTCTGTATATAGAGCATCACTGAGTTATACTCTTACCTAGGAATAAGTATTATTTTCACTTGGTTTCAGCTGTTATTGAATGTCTGTAATTTGAGAAAGAAACACAACAAAAATAAGTTTCAAAAATGCATTATTGATTGAAGACAAAAAAAAAAAATCATTTTCCAGTCCTATTATATGCATAAAGCCAAAGTTATTCATCTTCTTATTTATACATTTCCTTTCACCTCAGTTCTAGAGGTTTCTTGGTCTTCTCATATATCTTTGAATGTATATGTCAAAGGAAATATTTCCAGTTATAAGTTTGTATGGCCATAAGATGTGTGTTTGAAAGAGTTTGCCAATCTTTCTTCCTCAGGTTATTTTTTTTTTTTTAAATCAAGGTCTTTGTGTTTTTTGGTTAGTTTTAGCTTTTCAGGTTAAAAGTCATTGCTCTCTTCAGTTTTACTGTAAACTAGTTATCTCACAATGATTTTATTTTGAAATAAAACATTGGCATAAAGCAGAAAAGCAGTTTTCTCTGGCATATTCTGCATATGTGGATTGTGAAAGAGTTAGCCAAACTGGTGGGTCCTTAAAAGTTCCTTATATCTCAACTGCAATGAATTTGGACAAGCTCTTTTGTACCATAATGGGGCTTACATGTGGAAGAAATCATGAGAAATTCGAACAGGATTTTATTTTTCAGTATATAAACATGAACAAATTCTTGACAATGACAGACCTATCAAAGGACTATGGCCTCCAGCTGGGCAGCGTATCCCAGCCAGCCCCACAGCAGAGTGATCCTTAGGCAATTTCTTGGATGCCAATACAAGCAGTTTCAGAGCCAGTTGCTTTCCACAATGCAAACAGCCAAGTCTCCAGATGTTGTTGCTAGAAAAAAAAAAAAAAAAAAAAAAAGTATATCACAACCAAGCACCTGGATCTTGCAGCTGTAACGTTCAGTGTGTAAATTGAATTTAAACCTTCTCTAAGATGAAGATTGAGAATAAGGAAGACAAAATAATCTATTTTGGAACAGCAGCAGAAAGTAAATATAAGGAAGGGAAGTAAAGGAATGCAGGTGCCAAGCATCTGCCATATGGCAAAACCTTTATACTTCTATCTTTCTGTCCTCAACTCCTTTTCCTTTGTATATTCCTTCAGCCCAAGTATTTAACCCATCTTTTGTTTCAGCTGGGATTAGAGTTAATTTTCTTCCTAGTACCTGGTATGGTGCTGTGTTTGGGATTTAAGATGAGAATAATTCTGATAACACTCTGATGTGTTTAGCTGTTACTCAACAATGCTTACACAGATCCAAGGACTTAGATCCTCATGCTGTGCTCTCAGTGAGGAAGCTGGGGGTGCACCGGGAGCTGGGAGGGGACACAGCCGGGACAGCTGACCCAAAATGACCAAAGGAATGTCTGATATCATATGACATCATGCTCAGCAATAAAATTGTGGGGATTTGGCCAGGGGGCTGCTATTGATCAGGACTAGTTGAACACCAGTCAGCAGGTGGTAAGCATGTGGGTATTGCATTACTTGTTTTGTTTGTTTGTTTTATTTTTTATTCTTATTTCTTTCCTTTACTTATTAAATTGTCCTTACTTCAACCCACTATTTCTCACACTTTTAACTTTTTTCTTTGCTCTTCCCCATCCCACTGATCCCACTAGGGAGTGCGGTGGGGGTGGGGTGGGGAGTGAATAGCTGTGTGATGATTAGCTGCCTTCCAGGTTAAACCACAACAACCAGAAACAGAAAGCCCAAAGTACCTAGATATAATGGCAAAGCTATATTTTCCAGATGAGTCAGATCTCACAATCAATAAAGAGTTTAACATTGCAGGTTACAAAGCAGAATGTGTACGTGTGTGTGCTGTAAATTTAATTTTAAATTCCTTAGTAAAGTAACTTGTTAGACTTTTTCAACTGTGGGAAAATATCTCTCTGATAGAGTTGTTGCTGTTGTTGTTTTTAATTAAATAAACTAACAGTTTTAAAATATTCTGAAATTGAACATTATTTTGGTTTCTCCACAAAATATCATGATTTTCCTTTTAAATGCAGTTTATTCTCATAAATTTTAAATATAAAAACTGTTTATGGATTTAGGTCTTAGTAAAAATAACTTTACAGATTTCTCACAAATTGATAGGTGAAGCCACTGGAACCAGACATTTTTTTCACCTCATTGCTACAGTCCTGGAAACAGAAATACTGTGAGATGAAAAAGTAATTATATAATATGCAACAGCACTTACCTAACAACTGTTGCACTTACCCAACCACTGTTCCTGGGGAAATGACATCAGTGTAATGTGAGCTGGAAAAAGATGAATTAGCCAAAGCTCTCTGCATAATACCTAATCACACTGTAGCTTACATTTTCTCTTACATTCACAGGGTTCCATCATATTGAACAGATATTAGAGAAAGCAGAATTTGTTGTTATGTGGCTGGAGCTATTTAAATATACTTCTACAATTGTAATGGAGTGCAACTGAAATTCATACAACAAAGATATCAGACACATAGAAAGTATTCAGATTTTCAGACAAGCTGCTATTCAGAGCAACTGTTATTCAGAGAAATGGACTACTTATCAATTGGTTTACCTTATTATATCAAGGTTCTTCAGTGGAATATTCATGCATTGTGCAATAGTGCAATAGCATGGAACACAGAAACCTTTTGTTTCAGTTTTGGTTTATTATGTGCTTAAGAGCTTCCTACATAAACAGAAATAGAAAACTAAAATCTCCTTCTAAAATCATTTAAACATTTGTCATCTTTATTCAGGATAAAAAGTAAAAACACACCTTTTATGATTGAAGGGATTCCCAGGAAATTTTGGTTTTGAGAAAACAGAGAGAAATTTTTGGCTTGTTTCTGCCTAAAATTCCTGTCAGTTTTATTGGTGGCAAGTGAAATTGCTGAAAGCCTCACAAGCAGAGACTTCTGCTCTCCAATATTTCATTAGCTCAAATTATATATATTTTATGACAAATAATAATAATAATAATAATAAAATAGTTCCAGTTATAAAATAATAATTTTGTGAACATTTCCCAAGGAAAAGTATTCCTACAGAAATTTTCTAACTAGTTTTAGTCCTGAAAGTGTAAATATCAGGCAAACACCTTTGATTTTACACTAATGTAATTGTCATAGAAAACTATATACAGCCATGACAGCTGGATTCATTCCGTATTCAGTCACATCTCAGACTTAGTTTTATATAAATGATGAAGTAATATAGTAAATAATGAAGTAATATGGTAAATATTTAGTATAAATATAGTATATATAGTATATATATAGTATATATATACTATATATATAGTATATATATATTTACTATATATAGTAAATATATATATAAATATAGTATATATATATTTACTATATATATATAGTAAATATATAGCGTAAAGTAATATAGTAAATAATAAAACATCTTGTATACAAAAATACCAAGATTATTGGTAAGCATGATTAGATAGAGATTCATAACTTCCTGGTTACATAGATAAATACAGTTCTTATTTCTACAGATGTGGAAATAAATTCAGAAGGGTTCCTCAACTCAGCAAGATCACATAGAAGATGACTCAGTCTAAGCTCAATAACTTCCTGTAAGATATGCAGCATGGCAGTATGAGTGTTTTACAGGTTATGCTGGAATGCACCTGAGCATTAAAAAAAAAAAAAAAAAAAAAAAAAAAAAAAACAAAAATTGTTTTTTAAATGACTTTTTCCTTCCCAGAAGAGTAGCCTTTTCTTCAGCTAATAGAGAAAGCAAGCCAATAATAATTCCCTCTTTCACTAAAAATTCATGTTTTGTGTCTCTTTTTGCCATTCTTTACTCATACTGGCAAGTATATGTTTACTGGAGTAGTTTTACTGACTTCAATGGGATTTGAATACAGTAAAGAACTTTGTTGAATGGTGGGACAGTTCTAGCCAAATGTAACTGTTCACATGCTGTGAGTAAAGAGAACAATCTCTCTGGAAAAGGAGAGGAATCGTTCCACTCTTCTGACTACTTTGTTCCCATTATGCAGTTCTAGTGACATCAGCATGACTATGAGTAGATGAAGGGACAATTTAGAATTAAAACATTAAACAGTCTAGGTTGCTGGTCCTGACTTGCAACATGTAAGGAAAATGCTGCATGAAGTCAAAATGAATCTGTCCCATCTCAGAAGAGGTGATGGAGACACATGCAAATAGGAAGAACATTCTGGATCTTCTGAAATATCCTAGGCCTGTAATATATCCTTACTTTCCTGTATTCCATATTCTTTTGTCACACAGGCAGGTGGCACCATCAAACACCATTAATAACTTGTTACGTGTCCATACTTTGTACTCTGAATCACCTATCACCTGCTGTGTGGTACAGGTAATGACCTTTGGGATGATCATTGCACATGACTTGTAGGCAGGCAGAGTTTAGCAAGAAACTAAGAGTGTTATAGAAGAAAAATTACTTTTTGGGGAAAAATAATAATAATAATAATAATAAAGTTTCAATTTTTTGTCTTATTAGGAATTTCAGTAATGTTTTTCCATAGCAAAAGAGCAGGAAGTTCAAATAAAATAAATTTCAAAATTAGAGCAGAGAAGCATGTTATCTTTTATATCACTGTGTATACTGTGGTAGATTTGGGTAATCTTGAGAATTTTCTTTCACTTAGTTTTTCAGTGTATACCAGGCTACGTATATTAAGCCTGAGGCAGGGTGTCCTGGTTTCAGTTAGGATAGAGTTAATTTTCCTCCCAGTAGCTGGTAGGGCGCTATGTTTTGGATTAGGATGAGAAGAGTGCTGATAACATGCTGATGTTTTAATTGCTGCAGAGCAGTGCTTACACCAAGCCAAGGACTTTTCAGCTTCTCGCTCGGTCCTGCCAGTGGGCAGGCTGGGGGTGCAGCAGGAGCTGGGAGGGGACAGACCCGGGACAGCTGACCCAAACTGGCCAAAGGGGTATTCCATACCATCTGACGTCATGCTCAACAATATATAGGGGTGGCTAGCCGGGGTGGGGGGCCGGCTGCTCGGGGTTGGGCTGGGCATCGGTCAGCGGGTGGTGAGCAATTGCATTGTGCATCACTTGTTTTGTACATACTATTATTATTATTATTATTTTGTATTTCTGTCCCTAATAAACTGTCTCTATCTCAACCCACAGGCTTCAGTTTTTCTCGTTTCTCTCCCCCATCCCAGAGAGGGAGGGGGGGAGGGTGAGCGAACGGCTGTGTAGTGTTT
The DNA here is from genome assembly GCA_011074415.1 of Stictonetta naevosa. Lineage (NCBI taxonomy): Eukaryota > Metazoa > Chordata > Aves > Anseriformes > Anatidae > Stictonetta > Stictonetta naevosa. Next base: position 50,410,688 of record CM021697.1, read on the forward strand.
AGCTGCCGGCCAGGTTAAACCACAACAGCCTTTTTGGCGCCCAACGTGGGGCTCGAAGGGTTGAGATAACGACAGATCTGACTAGAGTGTATTAAAACAAAATCCTGATAAGCATTATATCAGTTTAATATTTACTAATCACAATGCCGATTTTTGTGATCTCAAGTCTGCTGTGCCTGTTTTCCGAATTGAGTTATATAGCACATTACTTACTGTATGTGTTCCCTGTCATGTTGCTTATCATTGCTGGGGGTTGGTACAAGGTTATTATTTTGCTGTACTGTGTAACACTGGCTTACGATATGATAAAATTACCAGCCATGAGACTAATCTGGTATTTGTATTCAGCATTGTCATCAACTCCATACTTTGGGAACCCTACCTCAGGAACTACTAATAATTACACTTTTCATGCTTTTTTCTTCAGGGAGCCAATCTGTGGAGGGGTCAGGGGAAGATGTTTTTTCCCATTTGTTCACTCTCCCTTTTTTCTCCTCCAGGCGAGTTATGGTAGCTTTCCAAAACTTCGAATATCCTTGGGATGTTCAGACCAGTATGTTCTCATTGTTATGTCTCCTGAATGCACTTCAGGTTGTGTCTAAGGTTAAACAAATACTTAAGAGTGTCATCCAGAGATCTGTCCTGAGGCAGGATAGTTATGAGTGGCAGGGAGAGTGGGAAGATATGGGCAGGCATCTAGAGCAGTGGTCACCTCCAGTGCTTTGGAAATTTACCCCTGAACAACTGAAAAATCCTAAAAAACTGGTGGAGTGCTTGAAAAAGGTGTGTCATCACCCTGGCAGTACCAGACATACAGAAATCACTGCAACGTGCTGGGGCTTGGCCTATGCCTACCGAGCTGCACTCAATGCTAGTATAACCCCAGTGACAGACCCGGCGGCCACTTCAACCCCTGAGACAGACCCAGCAGCCACTCCAAGCCCTAAAACAGGCCCCAAGGCTGAGCCAGGAAAACAAACTGCACCAGTGTCGGTTGCACCCGTAACCAAGGTGAAAAAATGGTACAGAGAGTCAGGTCGTTTAGAACGCAGAGAGTCTTTTGGTAGGTCTAGGCGTAGAGAAGACGAGGCCGGGACATCAGAGGAGCAGGAGGATGAAGATGAGGATGTTGCAAAAACAGCAGTATCTAGCCGAAACCTAAACGAGCGTGAGCTACGAGATGTGCGAAAAGATTTCAGTCGCTGTATAGGCGAGCAGCTTGTCACCTGGCTGCTCCGCTGCTGGGACACTGGAGCCAATAGTGTGGAATTAGAGGGCGGGGAAGCCAGGCGGCTGGGATCCCTTGCTAGAGATGCAGGCATTGATAAAGCAATTGGAGATGGAGTACGACCTTACAGCCTCTGGAGGCGTCTCCTGTCAGCTGTGAGGGAAAGGTACCCCTACAAGGAAGAAATTGTATGTCTTCCAGGCAAGTGGACCACTATGGAGAAGGGAATCCAGTACCTGAGGGAATTAGCAGTACGGGAGGTGATTTATGAGGACCTAGACAATGAACAAATCTCCACAGATCCAGATGACGTCAAGTGTACACGACCCATGTGGCGGAAGTTTGTACGAAGTGCACCATCATCATATGCCAGCTCATTGGCAATAATGGCCTGGAAAAAGGATGAGGAACCCACAGTGGATGAAGTGGCTAAACAACTCCGGCAGTACGAAGAAAGTCTTTCCTCTTCCTTACAGGCCTGCGTCTCGGCTGTGGAGAAACTGTCTGAAGAGTTCCACCAATTTAAAGACAATTTATCTTCCTCACCACCTGTACAAACCAGTGTCTCAGCTATTAGGGGTAAGCGCCCTTCTGTGCAAGGAAGACGATATGGTGGATACACACCTCGTGCCACCCTGTGGTTTTACCTACGTGACCATGGAGAGGACATGAGAAAATGGGATGGAAAATCTACCTCAACCCTAGAGGCACGGGTACGTGAGTTGCAAGGAAAAACAATCAGAAAAAAGGGGTCGTCTGAGAAACTTGCTGCTACAACTTCCAGCAGGCAGTCCTCCAGACACAGAAATGAAGATTCTGATCAGGACTAGAGGGGCCCTGCCTCCAGCCAGGGGGAGGAAAGGGACAATCGAGTTTATTGGACTGTGTGGATTCGATGGCCTGGCACGTCAGATGCACAGAAGTATAAGGCTTTAGTAGACACCGGTGCACAATGTACTCTAATGCCATCAAGTTATAAAGGGCCAGAACCCATCAGTATTTATGGGGTGACGGGGGGATCCCAGCAGTTAACTGTATTGGAGGCTGAAGTGAGTCTAACTGGGAATGAGTGGCAAAAGCACCGTATTGTGACTGGCCCAGATGCTCCATGCATCCTTGGCATAGACTATCTCAGGAGAGGATTTTTCAAGGACCCAAAAGGGTTCCGCTGGGCTTTTGGCATAGCTGCCTTACAGACAGATGACATTAAACAATTGTCTACCTTGCCCGGTCTCTCAGAGGACCCTTCTGTTGTGGGGCTGCTGAGGGTCAAAGAACAACAAGTGCCAATCGCCACCACAACTGTGCACCGGCGGCAATATCGCACCAACCGAGACTCCCTGATTCCCATCCATAAGCTAATTCGTCAACTGGAGAGCCAAGGAGTGATCAGCAAGACTCATTCACCTTTTAATAGTCCCATATGGCCAGTGCGAAAGTCTAATGGTGAGTGGAGACTAACAGCGGACTATCGTGGCCTGAACGAAGTCACACCACCACTGAGTGCTGCAGTGCCGGACATGCTAGAACTCCAGTATGAACTGGAATCAAAAGCAGCCAAGTGGTATGCCACAATTGATATCGCTAATGCATTTTTCTCCATCCCTCTAGCAGCAGAGCGCAGGCCACAGTTTGCTTTCACTTGGAGGGGTATCCAATACACCTGGAATCGGCTGCCCCAGGGGTGGAAACACAGCCCTACCATTTGCCATGGACTGATCCAGTCTGCGCTGGAGCAGGGGGAAGCGCCTGAACACCTGCAGTGCATCGATGACATCATTGTGTGGGGTGACACAGCAGAGGAAGTTTTTGAGAAAGGGAAGAAAATAGTCCAAATCCTTCTAAAGGCTGGTTTTGCCATAAAACAAAATAAAGTCAAGGGACCTGCACGAGAGATCCAGTTTTTAGGAATAAAATGGCAAGATGGACGTCGTCAAATCCCAATGGATGTGATCAACAAAATAACAGCTATGTCTCCACCAACTAGCAAAAAGGAAACACAAACTTTCCTAGGTGTCGTGGGGTTTTGGAGAATGCACATTCCAAATTACAGTCTAATTGTAAACCCGCTCTACCAAGTAACCCGTAAGAAGAATGACTTTGAATGGGGCCCTGAGCAACAACAGGCCTTTGAACAAATTAAGCAGGAAATAGTTCATGCAGTAGCCCTTGGGCCAGTCCGAACAGGACCAGATGTAAAGAATGTGCTCTACACCGCAGCCGGGGAGAATGGCCCCACCTGGAGCCTCTGGCAGAAAGAGCCTGGGGAAACTCGAGGTCGACCCCTAGGGTTTTGGAGCCGGGGATACAGAGGATCTGAGGCCCGCTACACTCCAACCGAAAAGGAGATATTGGCAGCATATGAAGGAGTTCGATCTGCTTCAGAAGTGGTCGGTGCTGAAGCGCAGCTCCTCCTGGCACCCCGACTGCCGGTATTGGGCTGGATGTTCAAAGGAAGGGTCCCCTCTACACATCATGCAACTGATGCTACATGGAGTAAGTGGGTTGCACTGATTACTCAGCGGGCTCGAATAGGAAACCCCAGTCGCCCAGGAATCTTGGAAGTGATTATGGACTGGCCAGAAGGCAAATACTTTGGGATGTCATCAGAGGAGGAGGTGGTCCGTGCTGAAGAAGCCCCATTGTACAACAAGCTACCAGAAAATGAGAGGAGATATGCCCTGTTCACTGATGGGTCCTGTCGTATTGTGGGAAATCATCGGAGATGGAAAGCTGCTGTATGGAGTCCTACACGACGAGTTGCAGAAGCTGCTGAGGGAGAAGGTGAATCGAGTCAATTTGCAGAAGTGAAAGCCATCCAGCTGGCTTTAGATATTGCTGAACGAGAAAAATGGCCAGTTCTCTACCTCTACACTGATTCGTGGATGGTAGCAAATGCCCTGTGGGGGTGGTTACAGCAATGGAAGCAGAACAACTGGCAGCGCAGGGGCAAACCCATCTGGGCTGCTGCGTTGTGGCAAGATATTGCTGCCCGGGTAGAGAACCTGGCTGTAAAGGTACGCCATGTAGATGCTCATGTGCCCAAAAATCGGGCTACTGAAGAACATCAAAACAATCAGCAGGTGGATCAGGCTGCTCAGATTGAAGTGGCTCAGGTGGACCTGGACTGGCAACATAAGGGTGAATTATTTATAGCCCGATGGGCCCATGACACCTCAGGCCATCAAGGTAGAGATGCCACATACAGATGGGCTCGTGATCGAGGGGTGGACCTGACCATGGACACTATAGCACAGGTTATTCATGATTGTGAAACGTGCTGCAATCAAGCAAGCCAAACGATCAAAGCCTCTTTGGTATGGAGGACGATGGCTGAAATACAAATATGGAGAGGCCTGGCAGATTGATTACATCACACTCCCTCAAACCCGCAACGGCAAGCGCCACGTACTTACAATGGTGGAAGCGACCACTGGATGGCTGGAAACATATCCTGTGCCCCATGCCACCGCCCGAAACACTATCCTGGGCCTTGAAAAGCAAGTCCTATGGCGACATGGCACCCCAGAAAGAATTGAATCAGACAATGGGACTCATTTCCGAAACAACCTTATAGACACTTGGGCCAAAGAACATGGTATTGAGTGGGTGTATCACATCCCCTATCATGCACCAGCCTCCGGTAAAGTTGAGCGATACAATGGACTGTTAAAGACTACACTGAAAGCAATGGGTGCTGGGACATTCAAAAACTGGGACACACATTTGGCAAAGGCCACCTGGTTAGTCAATACTAGGGGATCTGCTAACCGAGCTGGACCTGCCCAGTCAGACCTGTTACGTACTGTAGAAGGGGATAAAGTTCCTGTAGTGCACATAAGAAACATGCTGGGAAAGACAGTCTGGGCTACTCCTGCCTCAGGAAAAGGCAAACCCATTCGTGGGATTGCTTTTGCTCAGGGACCTGGATGCACTTGGTGGGTAATGCAAAAGAATGGGGAGGTCCGATGTGTACCTCAAGGGGATTTAATACTGGCTGAAAATAGCCCATGAGTTAAACTGTATTATGTTAATTATTATATAATACTGTATGTCATCACTACCATGATCCCTATATGTCAATGTCCTGTTAATGGTATCACAGTAACAACCACGCAGATACTGATGAATGAATTTTGATAGAATTGGACAAGCAAAGTGATGTGATGGAACGAGAACTGGCTTCAACGTGTGACAATCCAACATCACACACCATCTCTTCTGTGCTGAAAGACTGCAATGACAGATGGAGCCTGAAGTCAGTCATAGACTATGCAAACTCAGTGGACATTATATATATATATTATAAATGAAAATGGTAGTCAATTGGAATCTATTGGAAAGGGTGTAACCTGAACATGACATAAATGGTATGGAATAAGGGGTGGATATATGTCCTGGTTTCAGTTAGGATAGAGTTAATTTTCCTCCCAGTATCTGGTAGGGCGCTATGTTTTGGATTAGGATGAGAAGAGTGCTGATAACATGCTGATGTTTTAATTGCTGCAGAGCAGTGCTTACACCAAGCCAAGGACTTTTCAGCTTCTCGCTCGGTCCTGCCAGTGGGCAGGCTGGGGGTGCAGCAGGAGCTGGGAGGGGACAGACCCGGGACAGCTGACCCAAACTGGCCAAAGGGGTATTCCATATCATCTGACGTCATGCTCAACAATATATAGGGGTGGCTAGCCGGGGTGGGGGGCCGGCTGCTCGGGGTTGGGCTGGGCATCGGTCAGCAGGTGGTGAGCAATTGCATTGTGCATCACTTGTTTTGTACATACTATTATTATTATTATTATTTTGTATTTCTGTCCCTAATAAACTGTCTCTATCTCAACCCACAGGCTTCAGTTTTTCTCGTTTCTCTCCCCCATCCCAGAGAGGGAGGGGGGAGGGTGAGCGAACGGCTGTGTAGTGTTTAGCTGCCGGCCAGGTTAAATCACAACACAGGGATTTTTCAGTTGCTGCAGTGATTTTAGAAGTTGCAGAACTGTATTCTGCACTCGTATTTTTTCCAAAATCCCTAAACAATTGATAGGCTTCTTCCTCAAGATAGATATCTTTCATCTGTATTTTGTAGCATAAAGAAAATGTGGGACATCTATGCTGCTGAGGGCTCAGCAAGGATGCTTAGTTCTGTGAGTGACGTTATTCTCTTCACCAACTCAATTGTTTCAATACAGTGGGCTTATTGGATAGGGATTTTATTTTGCTGCTGCACCACCAACTGTCATTGCAACTTTGTCATTACAATTTTTCATGCTTCTGGTTTAGAACAAAGCACAGTTGAGGCATAAGTATGAAATGTAAAGCCTCAGGCATCCCCAAGAAAGTTAATCACCATAACAACTAGTATCTGTCCTGGTCTTACAAGCTTTGCAGTGGCTAAGGCAGCAAAAAGGCACAATTAAAGATGATACTTCTGAAAATTCATTCCTAATAACATTTAGGCACTGTTCTAGAAAGACACAATCATTTAATGAGCAATATCATGTCTGCCAAACATATAGGACCATTCAGATCTTTATGTTTTACAACAAAATTAACTCACACTTCTCATATTGCCATTGCTTGACATTTATTCATCCACTCTCTTGCATCCAAACTATATCCAGCTGGTTAGCTCTTGTGGCTGGACTGAAGACTAAGTGTGATATCAATCCATAAATAATACTATTACATGGAGCTGTTGTTGAGGAAAGCTCAGAGAAACCTCTCTTGTTGTCACAGGGGCAAAATATAACTTTATACCTAGCTTTAGACAGCATATACAAGCTCTTTCTCTCTTTGGATAAGGCAGAATAATGGAAAGGAATTGTCTCTTAATCAAGTCAACTAAAAGGCATTCTGTCAGAACAAAATCTGACTGCTTACAAGGAAAAATAATAGAAGACATTAAAACCTCAAAACCAGCATAAACATAAAGGCTCTCTAAATTATATATACATAAAGCCCTCTATAGACAGCGAGAAGCATCCTCATGTTCACAAGCCCTAGTTCTCGTTGGGGTCTTCAACCACTCCAATATATGTTGAAGTGACAGCATACCAGAACACAGGCAATCCAGAAGGTTCCAGGAATGCACTAATGATAACTTTATTCTCCAAATTATACAGGAGCCAACAAGGAGAGGTGCTGTATTGGATCTCATTCTCACCAACAAGGAAGGGCTCCTGAAGGGCAGCCTTGGTTGCATTGATCATAAAACGGTAGAATTTTGCATTCAGAGGGCAGCTAGGAAGGAGAACAGCAAGCTCGATACTCTGGATTTTGGGAGAACAGACTTTATTCTCTTCAAGGATCTGCTTTGCAGAGTACCATAGGACAAAGCCCTGGGGGGGAAGAGGGGTCCAAGAAAGCTAGTTAGTATTCAAGAACTGCCACCTTCAAACTCAAGAGAGATGCATCCCAACAAAGAGGAAGTTGGGCAAAAATGCCAGGAGACCTGCATGGATGAGCAAGGAGCTCCTGACCAAGCTTAAATATAAAAAAGAAGCCATACAGTGTGTGGAAGCAAAGGCAGATAACCTGAGAGGGATACAGAGACATTGTCCAAGCAGCCAGGGATCAGGTTAGGAAAGCCAAAGCCCTGTTAGAATTAAATTTGGCCAGGGACATCAAGGGCAATAAGAAAGTGTTGTATAGGTACTTCAGTGATAAAAGGAAGACTAGGGAAATTGTGGGCCCTAATATTGTGGTTTTCTGGAAAGAATCAGGATACCCAGTTACCTGGGAAATGGAGAAGGCTGAGGTACTCAATGACTATTTTGTCTCAGTCCTCAGCAACAAAAGCTCCAGCCACATGGTCTAGATCCAAAATGGCAAAGGCAGGGACTGGAAGAAGGAATAACCACCCACTGTAAGAGAATGTCATGTTTGGGACCATCTAAAGAATCTGAAGGTGCACAAGTGAACAGGAGCTGATGAGATATACCCATGGATCCTGAAGGAACTGGTGGATGTAGTTGCTAAGCCACTGTCCATTATATTTAAGAAGTCATGACAGTCCACTGAAGTTCCTGGTGACTGGAAGAAGGGAAAAATAACCCCCATATTTAAAAAGAAAGAAAAGGAAGAGCCAAGGAACTACAGTCAGTCTCACCTTCATTCTGGGCAAGATCATGGAGAAAGTATGCCAAGGCACATGGAAAATAAGGAGATGACTGCTGAGAGCCAACATGGTTTCATAAAGGGTAGATTGTGTCTGACAGATCTGGTGGCCTTCTACAATGGAAAGTGATTGTCCTGCTCTACTCTACAACGGTGCAGCCTCACCGCAATTACTGTGTGAAGTTAGGGACATGCCAATAAAAGAAGAATATAACGTTATTAGAGAACATCCAAAGAAAGGCAACAAAGGTCATGAAAGTTCTGCAGGGGAAGATTTATGAGGAGCTTGAACAATGGGTGTTACAAGGTGTTTGAACAACGCTCTCTGACATATGGTTTAATATTTAGGTAGTCTTTTGTGGAGCCTGGAGTTGGACCTGATTATCCTCATTGGATCCATTCCAACTCAGCATATTCTAAGATTCTATTATATGATTCTGGGGAAAACTTCTATTTCCTGACAAATATAATATATATACTATATACTATAATATATATATACTATATATAACATATATAGCATATATATACTACATATATTAGATGAATATATATATATTTGTAAGTCAGTTTTTCATAAGAATAATAGAAGATACTCCAAAGAGCTCCCCTGTCTCATGAAGGCAGAAAAAAAAAAAAAAAAAAAAGACAAAAAAATAGAGAAGTAATTGTGACTGAACACTTCAGAAATCTCTTAAGAGACTTTCTCACAAGTCTGAAAGTTTCCTCTCTCTTTACCTTCTTTGCCTCTGACAAACATGGTTAATGTTTAATGCAATGTACTGCACATAAATTACTAGAGAAAATTCAATTTACATCTTCCTTTGAGATAACCTGGAGGTGTTTTGATTCTACAAACACACTTGACTGCTGATTGCAACAACATTGAATAATGGATTAAGGTTCTATAAAATGAAAAGGGATAAATTTTCACATCAGGGAAAGAAGATTTTTATTAAAAATATATACATTAAAATATGCTTTTCTCTGTCTACTTCATAAGCTGAGAAGTATGAAGAAAAAGATGGTATTAATAATGTTTCAGATTTTCAGAGCTTTCACTAAGAAATCTCCATCTAAAATGAAAGCTAATTTCAGTAAGTACCTGCTGTGCAAATAAAGTTTAACAGGATTAAGGAATTGAAGCTTAAAAGTGTGTAAAAAGTGCCTAAAGTGCCCAGTCTGTGTGCGCAGATTGTTCTTTCTCATATTTCAGAGCCTTTCAGAACAGAAATAAGAACAAAATATGAAAATGTTAGACTTTTTCATCTTAGATTCCTATCTTGAATGGAACTTCTTTATGCATTGTGTATATAAATATTTCCCAAAAGGTGTCCATGATCATTTGTACAAACCAGAACAATTTTGCAATATTGACACATTTTTGATGATTACAAAAATGAAAGATGTTCAGGAAAATACAGAAACATGAAAATTTAATTTTGCTGAAGATATTCCCCACAAAGACATTCCTGATGCAGACAGTCATTTTTGGTAATTTGAAATCATTCTCTAAATAACAATTTTATCTTACCATAGACTATGCTATCATGTTATTATATTGCTTCCTCTCTTATCACAGAAAGTTGTTTTTCATCACCTATGAGAATTTTGGTATAATGGATACAGCATTTTTGGAAATAATTTATTTTTATTTATGTATTGATGAAAATATAAGTATCTAATTATTTAGATATTTAGATTATCTAGATAGTAATTAATCTATCTACACAGGCCAAACTTCTGAATTGCTTCTTGACATATCTAAAAATATTATAAACCAATACATATTTTTTCTATATTCTTTGATGAGAATATATGATTTTATGAGAATATATGATTTTCAGCCATGATTTTATAACTACATTACAAATTAATTCCAAGTAATATTTGTTGAATAAAAGTGTGATCTTTTCAATATAGATCAAAAGTGGGATTTTTTCATATAAACCTTAGCAATTGGATCCTGAATATACCTAGCTAAACCTGAACACTAAAAGCTTAAGAGAAACCACTGTTCTTAGCAGTAAGTCAACACATACTAATAAAAAGTGACTTTGCTTCAGGCGTCATGTAAATAAAATATAACTAATTGGAGATCTGAGCAGAAACAAAAGCCATAGAAAGGGCAATCTCCCAGTTCTTTTAATTTATTGTGACATAAACCCATGTGCAGCATAGTAGCAAGGACTAACCATCAAAAGCATATCAGAATGCAGAAATCATAAAAGTTTTAACATTTTATATGAGACAATTAGTCAGGTAATTAGGGATTAAAATGGAAATCAAATTGTATTCTTTTTTTTATTTGTTGTTATAACGTATTTGCACAGTGAGATAAGACAGTACTTACAGTTTTAGTCTGGGTTGTTGAAAACTTTTTAATGATGTATTTCAAATTTGATTTTCTTTTACACTTTTAAGTTGCAATAAATTCCTTCTATGCATCCATACAATGAGAATTCTGATTTTTTACAATATATATTCTATCTTTACTAAATGACTAAAGAACAAATTTTCATATCATAATATGTAATCATTAATGAGATAATTTCAGGATGGTCAAGAGTTGTAAAAAGAGATTGAAAATAGGCAAATGAAATGTATGTATGTTAAATTGCTTCATGAACTCAAAAGACAGCTCCAGTTTTTTTACTTTTTTTTTTTTTTTTTTTTTCCTTGAGATTACAAACCCTGTCTTTGGCTGGGATTAAAGTTAACTTTCTTCCCAGTAACTGGTATGATACTGTGTTTTGGATTTATAATGAGAATAATGTGAGATAACACACTGATGTTTTAGCTGTTGCAGATCAGTGCTTTTTTAAGGACTTTTCAGCTTCCATACCACCCTGTTAGAGAGGTGGCTGGGGGTGTACAAGAAGCTGGAAGGGGACAGAACCAGGAAAGCTGACTCAAACTGTCCAAAGGGACAGTTTATAAGCCATACCAGATGGTATCCTGCTGAACATTTAAAACTGGGGTGGCTTGCTGGGGTGTGAGGGAGTCTGGCTGGACATTAGTTAGTGGGTGGTGAGCGAATGCATTGTGCATCACTTGCTTTATATATTATTATTATTATTATTAATGATTATTATCATCCCTTCCTTTTCTGTTGTATTAAACTGTTTTTATTCCAAACCATGAGTTTTATCTTTTTTTTTTTAATTATTATTATTTTTATTTTTTACTTTTTTAATTGATTCTCTTGGTCTTCCCACTGTGGGATTGGTGAGGTTGAACAAATGGCTGTGTAGTGCTTAGCTGTCTGCCAGGTTAAATCACAACAGTATGCTATCAAGATAAATAGCTTTGCAAGAACTCTTGCTATTTCAGCCTTGTAGGTAAGCTACTCTTGAAAAAAATTATTTGCAGAAAAAAACTGCAGGTTTCAGAGAAGAGCAGTAGTCATTTATATTTACAATTTGGGTCATAAAGTATATTATATAAACAAAAACTCTTTAGCATTTCAATTTATTTATTGACAATTTTTGCCCATGAAGGTAAAATATCACCTTACATATATTTGATATAACTTGGGGGTGAAAATCTTCAACACAGAAAAGAAAGAAGACCTAAACAACTACAGTTGTAAGTAAAGATGTAAGTATTGTAAAGGCATAAGAATACTTCAAAACAGTAAATGAAATATGAGGTAATGTTACCATTGAAAATGACAAACTCATTGGTACATAACATTTATATAATGATAGGACAAGGAGGAATGCTTTTAAACTGAAAGAGGGGAGATTTAGACTGGATGTTAGGTAGAAGTTCTTTACTCAGAGGGTGGTGAGGCACTGGAACAGGTTTTCCAGAGAAGTTGTGGATGTCCCATTCCTGGAGATGCTCAAGACCAGGCTGGATGGGGCCCCGGCAAACCTGATCTAATGAGTGGCATCCCTGCCTATGGGAGGGGGGTTGGAACTAGATGATCGTTAAGATCCCTTCCAACCCAAGCCATTCTATGACCCTGTTACAAGTCTGAATATGTTCTGCTTTTATCTGTGAGAAGTCAATGGAAAGATGTCTCTTCAGTCTAATTTTCAAAATTATATTTTCATACAAATGCTACAATGACATCATTAACAGTAGCTGAGCATTTTACCAACAAAAAAAAAAATAGAATGAGTAATTTTATTAAATATATGATATTAGGATTACAAGGCAAGGTGCCGGCAGGGGGCTGCAGGAATCCTCTGAGGTGAAGCCAGGGCTACCATGTTCTGGACAAAGGTTGTCACAGCCGGCTCCAACAGCCCCACTGTAGTGCATGGCTGAGCCCAGCAGCCTTGGGGAAAGTGTATTTATTTAAGGAAAGGAAAAACAAAACAAACAAAACAACAAACAGACAGAGAGAGGAGGAGGGAGGAAAAAAAAAAAAAAAAAAAAAAAAAAAACAGTGACAAACAGCAAAAGGAATACTCCAGGTACTAGAGCAGAGTTCACACTGCAGCCCATAGAGGTCCTATGGATAGTAAATGGATATTTCTGAAGGATCTGTGACCTTTGGAGGAAAAGTGGGAGAAATAAGGAATACCAGAAATATGAATCTACCAGAAAATTATGAATCAATCCAATTCATAAGTAATAAGTAAATGCAAAATTTATATATGTTGTGATTATAATGAAAATTTTACAGGTCACTCAGAACTTTTGAAGACACATTTTTGAATCTATCCACTCCAGAGATGATGATTCTTCCATCATTGTGTATATATTAAAATCATCAAATTGTAGGCAGTCCTCACTTTTAGGCATCAGAGATAACATAGACCTCAACTCTTACTGAAGCAGGGAGATAAAATAATTTATAATCATAAAATAAGAAAATGAGATCCAGAAAGAAAGTTTGCTTTGAAATGTCTGATTAAAGGTAAGGCAATTATTTTAATAACTGGCTTAAATAGTGTAAATTTTTTCATGGTCAGAAGTGAAATATCTGAAACCTGAAGACTGATTGGTACAGAGGACCCCACAATACAAAATATTTGGCAAGATAAAGGCCTACCTCTCATCTTTATTATTTAGTTGCTTCAGATGTTTTAGTATTCAGTTGTTTATCTGATTAAGATTCTGCTATGGCTTAGTTCTTATACATATATTTTTTTTTCTGAAAATTTAAATAAACTTTTAAAGTGTTGCTGTCTGTACTTTATTGTTACAGTCAGTTTTGCACTTTTAAGAATGCTAAATGAGAAAAACTGGATTAAGCCCTGCATATGCATTCTATAATGTTTGCTGAACAGTTTAGATTTACTATGTGAGTTAGCAATAGATACTTCACAGCACACAGGAGACACTTTAAAGAATCATTATTATTGCTTTTTGTTGGTGGGTTTTGTTTGTTGCTGTTGTTTCCCAGTGCAATGTGCTGCATGATAGAGTAATTGCTTTCAAAAGAAAAAGAAGTATTACTCCCCAGTGAGGGTGTTTTGTGGAAAAATATGTTGTTTAAAATTAACAGGCAGTGATACATTTTTCCTCTAGGTTCACTTAGCTAATTTAGTTTTATATCATTTTTTACTTTATGTGCTTGAAGAAATGTTTTGCATTAACTTTGCTACTTGAACAGGGCCAAGTCATAAACTCAGGTAGATTTATTACTTCCTTCTCCAGTACATTTATCTGGCTTTTGTTATAGTGAAGAGCAAATATACATAAATATCTCATTGCCATACTTCCAAGAGGTGCAAGTACATAAAATGGAACTCTTATCATACAATGAAATAAATATGGGTGCAATTTAAAAACCATTTAGGCATTTCAGCAGGAAACACTAGTGTGTTTCCTGGAGCACTTCTATCCAATGAATGTGTAAATGGCTTACAGAGTGCTTTAGCAATACTGGTTTCTGATAACCAATAGTATACAGGGAAAAAGGATGCCTTGCAGTATATTATGATATTTTTAACTTCATAACCAAAAATAGCACATGCCAACTGGATCAATTGGGAACAAGGCTATGGCTGAAATCACCCACAGCAGATCCACCTTAACTGCTCTGCCAAACATCCTCAGGGAATGGTTAGTGCCTAAAATTATTTATTGACTAATTTTGTGTCCATATTTGAAGAACAGCAAAAAGCCTAAAATACCATAAAATGTCATAAAATAAAATGCCATAAAATGCCATAAAATAAAATAAAAATCATATAAACTGATATAAAATATAAAAATAAAATAATATAAAATATAAAATAAAATACTCTAACAATACAGTATCTCATATAATAGTATTATCAATGCAATTATTTGACAAAAACTAGATTGTCATTACTAAGATGAATGATATACTATTTAATTTTAATGCAGCTTAGCTTTAACTAAAATGCCTAATATTATGATGATGACTATTATGTACTGGAACTTTACATGGTATTACTTACATAATGGTCTTTCAGTTGTAAATCCAGCTCCTTATTTCCTTCTTATCTGGAAGAAGCTACTTCCTACATAGACACAGGAAGATATGAAGGAGTTCATACTGTTAATTTATTAGCAAGCCACTTTAGACTATTCAGACCTTATCTGTAATCTGAAGACTGAATGTGGCATAAAGTCCACACAGACACCAGGGTTCTTTTAGGATCATTAACTACTACTACTTTATTGATGATATGACTTCAACCCTCTCTTATTGAGGACAGGCTCCCTCCATTCACTCCACAGCAGTACTTTTCCACTAACTATTCATTGGTCAAGCAACTCTGCCCGGCAACAGCAAACACCCAGCAACTGCCTTGTTTTAAGGGCCAGAGAAGAATAAGCATTCTAAGACAGCAAGGCATCTCCTGAATCACCATTCTTTGTTCCTTCTAAACACTTTACATTCATTCCTCTTGGCCGCATCATTAAGAGTCTGATGTTATCACCAGCCATGGGGATTGTTGACCCCTATGGCCACCCTCCCACAACTGAATATTTGACAAATCTGTCTGTGGTGAAAGAATAAAATAATTAAATGAGATGAGGGGTGGGAGGACACCAAACTTTAAAAATTTTCTTCCTAACTAGGAAAACAACAGAAAAGAGAAACAAGTTTGTCAACAAGATTATGGATCATTACATATGGTCACTTCAAAAATGATAGCTAAATATGTTTGATATTGAAAATGTAGGATCTAATTCAGATATTAAAGAACAATATTCCTAAATATAAAATATTTGACAATTCCATGCATTAGAATTCAGACTTTTTTTTGGTCTTATTAACTGAATTCTTTACTCATTATTTGGAAACAGTTTATCCCGAAATGTAAGAAATTTAAATGTAGATATTCCTATTTTTCTTTTCAGCTCTCATTAGCTTCTATACCTATTTAAGGAAAATCAAAGGGATTCAAAAGATGATAAAAATATACTAACACATGAACACACACAAGCACATAAAGTTACACTGAGCCTTGCTTGCATATACCAGAAGAAGAAGTCTGGTGTTCTCCTTAGCAGTGGATATAAATAGTATCACTGTGAGGGGAACTGAGGCCACCTGATACTAACTCTGCACAGAGGATTAATAAAACTTAGTAAGGGCAAGAAGATAAACAAACGTCTTTCCTCTCTCATCTCCCTCATAGACTTTTTTTTTTTTTTTTCCTAACATTAAAGAAGAGGTTCTACAGGTATTTCACCTAATAATACTTTCTATTCAAGATGATTCACATTAGCATAAAAACAACAAAGCATAAAACACTAGGAAAAATAGGAATCCTCCTTTTCAGATCATCATTTCTAATGCTTGATATAACACACAAGTTTGCTCTGTGAATGCAAACATGCTCTTTTATCCCCTAAAATATTACATATGCATTGTTTCACAATACATCTATGCATATTCATTTCCTAGCTCCGCCTCGCCCTGCTTCATATGCTAATTATCTTATCAGTCTTTCTGCGCTTGCGTAGTACTCTCTGGTGGTTGTCCGGATGGTCATTGGGATGAAGTAAAACGCCTTCATCAGAGTTGAACTTTTCACCTCATCTCCCTGTGCATGCTCTCTGGGCCCTTGTTCACAATCCGGACCATATGGATCTGGTCCTTGGGGTCCCAGGGGCTCATCTGGACGCCTAACCACAGCACAGGCACAGAGTACATCACAAATGTAGCACATATTAAGCAATGAGTGTTGCCTACATATTTATTCTTAATCAGCCGCTCTCTAATTTCTAATCCCATGTTTCAACTTGGATTGTATTTATCTATCAAAATTTGTAGCTTGGCTGCAAGGACTGCTGTCATAGTCTGAATCTTATCAGTTCTTGAAGTAAAAAAAATCTATTTTAATATTAATAATAATTTCTTGAAAATACACATAGTTGTACCAATGATACTGTAGTACTTCCTATCTCAATTGTTATTACTCAGTTTGGATTGCTCTAAAACTTGTGCTAGGCATAAAAAATAAAAAATAAAAAAATCCTTTTAAAATTCATTTATTTATTGACAAATTATCTCTTTCTTAGTTTTTACCTTATAATTTTCTACAAACTTACTACAATTTTCATAATATTTTTTTTCTCTGAAGTTTCTTTTTTGTTTTCTTTCTTTTTTTTTTTTTTCATGATAGATCCAACTATGTATTTTCCTGACACTCACACTCCACAGTTCCTCAGCCATACACTGACTGAATAGGGAAGACATAGCCAGTGAACTAACATGGTCTTAAATCAATAATAAGGAAAATGCATCTAAACATAAAACACTGCGTGGTACGTAGTAAGTTTATACGTTGTACTGTGCAGTAGGAAAATATATATTGGGAATGCCAGTTACTAAATCAAATGAATGCTAAATCTGTCCTTAAGTTCTTATTATACAAGAATTTCTTTGTTTTGGGGTGACTCAAGAGACTCAATAAGAGTAATTTCTTCTTTTAGTCATTTTTATCAAAATGACAAATTAGGAAGTTAAATGGAAGGAGTGAGCAGAGCAAGGATTTCCACTGAAAACCCCAAAACTTATATTTAGATAAACCAGAATGAATGAACAGGATGTGTACATCTAAGAAAATAGTCCGTCAATTTTAGAAAAAAAAAAAAAAAAAAAAAAAAAGCTAACAGCTCTAGGATTTTTATTCTGATTCATACTCCTATGTGGATTAGTTGATATCCAGTTGCCCACCATGACCTTCAGGAAAATCTTAATCTTTTACAGTTGTAAGGAGTAATGTGATTAAATCAAAATGTTTCCTCAAGGATTTAGGTATGATGTCCTCTGGTAGAAATTGTAGGTGTGCTTCTCCGCATTCCAGAGATCTACAGGTGGCTCCAGAAGAATATCCAGAAGTTCATACTATGCAAGAACATCCTCTGTAGTAGTGTCCTCAACATTTAAGCCATATCGGGTACATGTCAACCCGTCTAAATATCTAGCATCTAGAAAGACAAAGGGAGGACAATAGCACATTACCGAAGACTCAATGAAGTTTAATAAAGCACTCATATTAGTGCTAAAGTGGAATAATAAATAAATAAATAAATACATAAATAATGATTAAAAAACCACTAAATTACCTTTTCTATCCTGAGACAGGCTGACATCATCAATACACAAAGAGAGCTTGTTAGAAGATCTTATTCTTTCTGTGGTACCAGACTGTATCTCAAATTAGTGAATTTCCTCCCTCAAAAATCATGATTTCCAACAGTGATCAGGTAAAAGGCATGCTTCTGAAATACTTTTAATTTAAAATTCTGGACCATATTTGCATCTTTTATTATGTGTCTTTTTTTTTTTTTTTTTCTTTCTTTTGCCTGACATAAGAATACCAGGTCATAACAAGTAAGTCTACTACAACAGGAAAAACAAGAAGGGTTTTTTGTTTGTTTATTTGTTTTTCTGCTTGTTTGTTTATTTAAAAATCCCATTTAAAATCTCATTTACTTTAATTCAAATGATAAACTTGTCTGTTAACATCCCAACATGTGATTCTGTAGAAACAAATTTATGTCAGGAATTGGGTCAAAATCTCCTAGGTTAAAAAAATAAAAAATAGCATGATAGGAACTCAGATAAAAAATTCATAAAATTGCAAGGCAACAGTGAGTGGAAAAATTAATTCCCCCTCACTCTATGTATTAATTAAAAGTCCTCAACAGAAGCACTCAGCATGATATATGTCATAAATGAGGCAAAAATATGGAAAAAAAAATCATTTACAGATTCATTACAGAAAATATCTAAATACATATATTCTTTCAAAGATGGACAAACCTTTATTTTTATTTTTATTTTTTTTTAATGACCCACTAATGCAATAGAAATAATTTAATTACATAGGCAAAAACTGATCATGCAGGACAATAACCTTCACTGAGTTTTTAGTCAGGGGTGTTTGAAAACTAAGGTAAGAGAGGCAAATGAGACTGTTTTATCTGGAATTTCATGAATGGTGTGCAGTTCTTCTTCAGATAGCAATTTGTTGGAATCAGCTCAGTTCACCTTTTACTCCTAAATGGGCTACATTTTAGTTATGATATCTTTCTGGCTGGAGACCAGCTGAATTAAATGAAAGGACTTCATCTAGAAGATTGCTCTGATTTCATTATAATTTGGTAGATATTATTTAGCACTGCTACTGAGCTTCATGGTTTGCAGAGATCAGCAACAAATTAGACTAAATCTACATCCAGGAGCTCTAACAACCATATGAAGATAAAGGACATTGTGCAGATAGACAGCAATAGGAGAGAAAAAGTCTTTTGAGAGTTTCACAGATCTCAGCCTGACAGGCAGATACAGGCTTCAAGAGAGACACTTCATTTGGGATCTTGCCACTGAAAATTTATTCTATTATGTAGAAAGACAAACAGTTTGGCAAAACTAATATTGTGACTTATAGAAGGGAAGTAATTGGGAAACTGTGTTCACTTTGACCACACTTGCAGGTGAATGAACTAAGCACGTATATAATTGGTTTCATCAGTGGTCAGAATTTGAACAGAAAAATCCTTTACACCATAAATTATCCATTAAATTTTCCACTTAAGAACCTTGAAGAACACGTCTCCTCAGCCTCCCTCCCAAGGGCTGCTGGGCCCTGGCGGCCTCAATGCTGGAAAAAAGCCCTGCCTGACTCGAACCTCTGCTCTGCTGCAGAATGTGACTGCCGGAGCTGATCGCCTCAGAGCATATAACCAGAAGGCGGATTTAATACACTATTACCATGTCCCATTCACTCTTTCCCTATAAAGACTAGCAACCATAATTCTGCCAAATAATCATTATTTTCTCAACTTCAATTCATTATTACTGTTATTCTCTGGACTTTCCACAAATACCTTGAAACTCTTGACTCTTTAAAAAGTCTGGGAAGGCTTACCAAAGAAAAAAATATATGACAGCTATTGTTCATCCTCAATCTATAAAGCCTACAGTCCTGTAATAGATAGAAATGAATTTATTTTTTTTATTAAAATAATAATAATAAAATATTGATTTGACTGTTACTTCTTAATTTGTTCTTCCCATGTAAGGGCAGATAGTTATTTGATTTAGTCTTTCTTCAAATAATTATTATTTTTTCTATTATGCTTAGGTACTACAAAACATTCTCTTATGGGCAAAAGGGAATGCACACATGGAGCTAAAGAATAATTATCAGACCAATTATTTCATTAATATTTTAAATTATTCAATAAATATAGAAGAGATTCATACAGCTAAAACTGTTGTATAAAACTCCAGTTGCATGCTCCCTTTCACTGGTGTTACATTCAACCTTCACTTACTAATATTTAACCACCAGAGACATGAAGAAATATTTAG
Organism: Stictonetta naevosa; assembly: GCA_011074415.1. Lineage (NCBI taxonomy): Eukaryota > Metazoa > Chordata > Aves > Anseriformes > Anatidae > Stictonetta > Stictonetta naevosa. The sequence continues at coordinate 50,430,790 of CM021697.1, forward strand.
GTTTATGAAACAGATTTTAACTAAGAAAATAGTAGTAAAAATTTCTATACGGTGAGATTCACTCGTGTGTAGAACAACCACTCCATGAATCCTTCAGGAGCTTTCACATTTTAAGGCACTTAAAATCAGACTGGACAAAGCATTATAAAATGTGCTAAGGGAAAATTCTTTAATAATTGAAAGATTATCTGCATAATAACTCATTATTATCTGCATAATAACTCATAATAACACAGGACTCGTTCATATATGATTTAAATTACCTGAAAGTACAACGTACAGATATTAAGTAGCTGTAAAGAATCACCAAGCCTTGAAAGCATATTTGTATATGTTATACAGAATCTTAATTTCTCATTTTACTTTTTATTCTGTTTTATATAAACAGACTCCTTATTTTATGGTATATATATCAAGCAAAAAGTGCAGCATTTTTTTCAAGTTCAGTCCAATAAATTATTCTTTCCTTGTCAGATCATTATTTTTTATTTCAAATTATTCAATAAACTTTCTTCTTAGAAGATAGGATCTAAGTTAAATACTAATGTAAATTATAATCTGAGATAACAATACCCACTTTTCCAGTAGAGTACAATATTTTTATTAAACTTTCCAAGCGTTTGGCAACAGACCAGGGAGCATTTTTATCTAAATGATCATTTCTAGCATTCAGACAATAGTTCTCACCATCTTTTGAGCAGTGATTATAAGCAGAGTTAAAAGAACATAGGAAGAAAGACATTTAGCTCTTTAAAATAGCTACCAACTTATATTTGTAAATCAAAGATTATATTTTTCATTCTGAACCACACCAGTGATCCAGGGCATAACAGAGGGTATTTTTTTTGAGTTGATTTATTCAGATGAAATGTGGATTTAATTGACTCTTAATCTATTTGTAAAACATTTTACAAAGGCCATTTCACTCAAGAATCTCAGAGTAATATTACCAGTAGCACAAAATGCAACAGTGCACATATGAGGTTACCATAATAAAGTAGGTTGACTTTATCAGAGGAAAGAAATATTGTTTTAGCACTGGTCACTGAAACATTCACTCATACATATCATGACATATTTGCAGTCAGCTGGACAGCCTCTCTTATCATTAACCTTTTTGTATGCTACTAATAAATTTTCCTTCTCTTAGCCAAACCTTGCAGCACCGGAAAAGATTACAGCTATTGATTACTTACAGCCTGAGTTGAATAAAATAAAATAAAATAAATAATAAAATAAAGTAAAATAAAATAAAATAAAGTAAAATAAAATAAAATAAAATAATAAAATCATAGAGCAACAAAAAATTACCAATTAGGATAAATTAATTTTAAAAAGGGTGTGTATTTTTAACAGCTTGATCTGGTATTCTATTATACAGAAGTGAAATTAATGGGATACATTTTAATATTTATTTCTGGAAGTGGAGTTCTGAACTTCCAAAGACCCCTTCCTCAACCAAGGGATTTTATACCCCTCTTTCCAGAAATAATAATAATAATAATAATAACAGTTATAATAAAGCATTGCGCAGAGAAAAGGGACCAACTTTTCAACTGTCCCCCTGACTTCTGTTTACTGTGTAGTATGCAACCTAAGGATGGAGGGATGCTGCTGTATACATGGGAAATATAGAAACAGAAAGTTCTGCAGCTTCTGCTACCACTGAGGGTGTTTTCCAGCTAGAAAAGCTGTCTTGTGCACATCAGAGGCTAAAAGTGGCCTCTCATTAAATGTGCATCAGAGCCATGCTTGTTCCTCATGAAGGCTGCTTTTCCACAGATAACTACTGACTTTATCTGAGTGTTAAGTCTGTCCTTCTGTTTTTCATCGCAGCCTAGTGTCTGTCATTCATGGCAAGCAACTCTCACTTCCCACTCTATCAGTAACCGTAATGGACTACAGGATCTACCGACCTAGCAGTGCCAGTCTCATCTTCATTGGCAACTCAGTCTTCTCATCCCTCCAGGGACTGTCAGAGAAAGATTTCCCAATGATGTGGTCAGATTCCCAAATGGTGACAGTTCAGTTCTGCCTCAGTGTATTGTGGCTGCTACCAAGCACATTTCATAGAAACATTGGCACTGACTTCCAGAAAGCATGTACTTCTCTTTGAATTCTTCAGAGCCTGAAAAATACAATTTCAGTGTCTGTCGTAGCTTTTTCTTGTATGGTTCCTGATATCTTCACTTCCTTGAATTCATATAGGTATCTACTGTGACTCTATAACACCTAGCATTAGATGTGAATTGGTAGATACTTTTTAAGCATTATATTAAGATTCCACAAGATTGTTATTATTTATTTATTTATTTATTTTCCCACTGCTAAACAGTATTCTCTTTGCAGCTTTTTCCAAAATATATTTTATACCAGGCATTCAAGCTGGGACAGTTGTTCCTCTCTTTTCATTTGCTCTGTCCTTTCTGCAGCAGCCTGTGACATTTTTACTTTCTAAGTTTATATATTAGTTCAACATGTCAAAAAATATATTTCAGTATAGAATGGGCAAAAAAATATTTTTTTTTTTTCCGTTGGTTTCTTAATTATTTTCAATGAAACAAAAGTTTTTAAGAGAATAATAAAAAATAAAGTTTTTTTTGACATGAATTTCTACTTACGAGGATTTAGTAAAATCAGAAGTTGTGAACAGAAATTATGTCCTTCATGTATGAAGCAAGTACTGTTACTTTCATCCAAGTTGCATATTGAGGATAAGTACGAAAGGAAACAAAATCTTAAATCCTTTTTCAGCACTAGGGCACATTCCAGAAAACCCCAAACACACACATCCATTGATCATCACACATTTCAGAGTACTACATGGAAACAGGGTAGTTTTTTAAAAGATATTTTTCAAAACTCATCTAGAAAGGGGGCAATATCAGTTTAAACTTTTATTTACTGAAAGAAAATAAACTGTTTCTCTTCATTAAGTGCTCAATACACTGGGTTACAAGAAAAAAAGTACACTTGGTTGGAAGAAAATCATCCTTTTTCCATTATATGTTTATATACTCCATTTTCTCTTTTTTATATTTGAATTAACCAAGACAACCTTAATTATATTTCATTTCTTTATATCTGGAGACATTACTATCTTGTAGGTGTTAATTCTTTCACTGACTGTTTTGTTCAATGTTTTACTGTGATCTCCATCAAATACACGTAGATTCTTGAACATTATTCTAAACAATCTATTATTGCACAACCCCTTCTGTGCTGTTTTCTGAACTATAGCTTGTTCAGCATACCTACTATACATCTAGCAATGGGAACATGGCTCCACACAGGGACCTCTTCAGGACTTTGCAAAGCATCCTAGAATTAATTTTGTACCTCAGTTACTTCTTCAATGGACAATTATAGGTTTTTCTCCCTGTCTCTTCCCTCTCCTGGCAAGTATTTCCTGTTAAAGAACATCCTTCTTCAAGATGGTAGGATATGATAACCAGGTAGTATTTTATGCTAAGTTGGACTTACACGGGTCTGTTTTTTATTGCAACAATTTATTTTCTGCACTGTCTGTCAGTCTACAAAAAGAAGTGACACAACCTGAGTCCTCATCAGAGAACCCTGAAATGTATTTTCTCATCCTTTATGTTGAGGGATCATTTATATTTTATTCTTTCATAAGCTTTATCTTTAAGAAGTCAATGCATTTTTTCTATTTCTCAGAGAGAGACTGACATCCTCTTCACTGCAACCTCCTTTCAAGTAGTTGTGTAAAGAGATGAGCCTCCTTTCTCCAGACTAAACACCAATTCCTTCAGTTGCTCCTTATAAATCTTTTCTAGTCAAATCACCTCTTCGTTACTCTTCTCTGAACATACTCAAGGAACTCAATATCCTTCTTGTTTTGAGTGTCTGTGATGTTCTTTTTCAGACATAAGGTATTGGATATCATAGTTAATTAAATACTTACCTGTAGCTGAGGTGTTCCTTCCTATCTTGATTCTGTGTGTGTGTGTATGTGTGTTATTCTGTGTGTGTGGTTGCATGACTGTGTTATTTATTATTGGTGGCCTGCACTTGCCTATTTAGTTGTACCATACATCATTTGTTAGGCCAGATATTGCTGTGCATCATTACTGCTAGGAGGAGATTGCACATAGCTCCAAGATACAATTGTAATTAAACTACTCTTTGCTTCTGTTGTATAAGGTATCATATAGCCATATATCACATATCATATGATATATAGTTGGACCAGATGATCTTGAAGGTCTTTTCCAACCTGAATGATTCTATGATTCTATAGTTACGTATAGCATATTTGAATACATAACTCTCTATCTTCTATCAGTGTGTGCACTGGCAGTGTTTAGGTCACCAAAATGTAAGATTTGGCAATGTTTTCCTTGCTGAAAATCCCTGCTTTCAGTCATTACATGTAGTGCTGTTCATCACATGAATCTGGGAAAATATCTATTTGCCTTTGTCTATACTGCTGACCATATCCTAGGATTTTTTTATTTCTATTTTTTAAGCTTCCAAATGTTCTTCCATAGAACAAATACCAGTACATAAAAAGAAAAGTAATATCTGAGCTTTAGAGAGTCCATATCTGCTTCCTGTTATGTTCTTTAATGATAATCTTGTGTCCGTACTCTTTCACAATTGTTATTATAAACCGATTGTATCCAGTGGTCCTTGTTAATCTTTAGAATTATATCTGTTTCTCTCATGCCAGGGAGAATCACAAATCCCACATAAAACACTGTCATGAATTAAGAAGGTATTTGTATGATATCTACATTATGTAGATATGCTGTTCAGTTCAGTACATTTCCCTGATTCTTATTTTTGAGTAGAAACAAAGACAATCACAGTAACAGACATGGGGAGTCCCTTCAGTCTCATTCCAACTGATATCACAGTGCCATGATAGGCTTAGATGTATGAAACTAAGCTGAAAAAAAAAAAAAACAAAAAAAAAACACAAACAAAAACAAACAACAACAAAAAAACCTTTTGCCTTGTCATACTCATGTCTTTCCCATAGAAAAATAATAAATAAAATAAAATAAAATTGCACTGAACTAATTTTTTACCTCATCGTCATCCCTCTGATCAGTCTTGTAAATTGCTCCAAAGTCTTTGCAGTATGAGGATTTTGCTCTCTGTAGTAGCCCTAGACCTGTTATACTGCTCCCTCTTAAAGAGCTTGTCCTCACAGAAGTGGAAACAGGAGCTAACTGGGGAAGAATGTCAAGAGACAGGAGCTAGAGTATTATTCCACATATGACCTCAACAATGTCTTGTACAATAAAGTGAATGTTTCCTTATCTCTGCTCAAAACCCAACCAACCAACCACCTAAACAACAAAAACAAAAAAGTGCTTGATGTATGTTAAGATAAAATTTGCATTTTTTTCAGACATATCACATTGGTGGCTCATGGACATCTTATGATCAAATAATTCTCTCAGGTTTCTAACCTCTTCGGTTTCCAAATGATAAGCTCTGGAGTTCTACTAGAAACTGTTATTAGTCCCCAAGTGTATAACCCTGGCATTTGTGCTATTGAATTACATACTATTTCTGCTATTTCTAGCCTCATTTATATCAATGGGAATGCACTAAAAATAGTTCCATATGGAGATTTGGTTTGATTTTGTGTAATTGGTTTTGATCAAACACAAGGTATTACTTAAGATGTATGCTTTGCTTTATATATCAAAATTAATCTATAGTACATTTATCAATCTTTTTTCTATGGTAACATAATTCCAAATTTTATGAGATTGTTAGAGTAAAATATACTCTTTATTTACATAATTGTGTTTAAATCCAGATGCATATATATAACAAAGTGGCTGCATTGAACTACATTGTAGGATGAACTTTTTATTAACAGAGCATTTGATCTCTAATTTGGAAGGTAACAATGTTTATGAATTCTGTCTATCATGTTTTATTTCTTGAAATAGCTGACTCCACATATGACACCTATGTATGGTATCTTTCTTTAGATGAGTGTAAAAATGTCCATAAAATTCACAGTCAGTCTGAACAACAACAACAACAACAACAACAACAAAAAGGAAAATGTTATCTGCAGTTTATGTTACATTCAAAGCAGGGAATAATAAAATATATAAAGCTCAGCACAGGTAAAACTCCTGAATTAAATGATATTCCTTTGAACAGTACAACACGGGGGTCAAAAATGTTTAATTTATTTTTGATAAGGATATTATAGTTTGAAATATCATAGGATGTCTTAAATGATGGTTTAATTTAACCACCTTTAAGTACCAAAATCAACATAATGTGTGGTAAGGCTGAACTACTCAGCATGAGACTTAAGGAACTGGGCAGAGATCAGAGCCTTGTTTAAAATATTTAATTTGCTGGTCTTTAGTCAGAAATATTTACTTAAAACTTAGTCTAGTCATAATTCATATTTTCCTTTCTTTTCTTGACAAGAAAAATGCATGTGAATTCTCCAAGGTGAAAAAAATAGAAATAAAAATTCCACACTCATCCCCAGAAAACCCAGAACTTTCATCACACATACATATATATAAAGTTTTAGGCTACCAAAAGCATTCACATCTAATGTTCCAATTCATACATTTTGTTTTCCTTGTTCTGTGCATATTAACTTAGCATATTTAAAGCTGGAGCCTGTGCTCTATTACTTTTCCTGTTCATACAGTTGCACAATAAAATCTGGTTTCTGATGATACAGAGATCGTCTTTGACGTTCTTTCTGTAGGCTGAACTGATAATGAACAACATGCCAAGAGATATGGAATTTTGATTATAAATGTAACAGAAGGATGAAATTAAAAGTTTGTTCTGTAGCTGTGACTGTGGTGTAATTGGGTATTGGGGCTGTCTGTGCCTGTGTGCCTTATTCCTTGGGTGCACCAGAAAGGCCCCAGCTAGTCTCTACATAGAAGAGACAGTACCCAGACTTGAGACAGGGTCGTTGACAACTCCTAGCCACCTTCACAAGAATGTGAATAAACATTACAGCAGTTCTCCAGATGGGAATATCAGGTCATCTCAGAGATTCCCCCAGACTCTTCCTGCTGTCCCTGCACTGATAGATAGTCATGAACTGTGTACTTCAAGTACACCCTGGATGTACTACAAGTAACCCCAGATGGAGAGCCTAGTTATTCCAAAACTCCCTCAGGTTGTTCCTGTCATATGGTTGACCAAACTGTACACAGATGAGGTAGGTGTTTGTGAATAGTAAGTAGAAACTGTTCCTGTTGGCTTTTAAATGATCACATGGTCAGGAGATGCTTTGTAAGTAGTTTAAGACACTCAGTAGCAGGCATCATGAATGCGAGCAGGTGGGTGGTACTGTGAGCTATCTGGGTGTAGGAATTTGGCTGAACAGAGGTTTAGGGTGTCCCATCCTATCCAGCTGGAGAGAACTGCAAGTCTCCTTGAACATATGGACAGCAAACCACCATTCTGTTTAAAAGATTCAATTCCATACCTGAACATCACCTTGATATAAAAAATCCCATTAAATTGGGGTGTTTTGTGTGTGTGTGTGTGTGTGTGTGTGTGTTTTACCAAGTATTCTCTTGGTAAAAAGAGTGTCTGTACAGTAATGTTGGTACACCTAGATGGTATCTCTGATCCAGTTTTGAGGAAACTCATCCTGGCTTCCAATGTAGTATAGAGTCAAATAAATATAGCTATAAGTACTTAATATAGATTTTGAACTGAAACAGAGAAGACTCTAGTCTTGTGGCCTGGATTTGGGCTGGGCCGCTTACACACTGTTTTTGCCAATATTTATTATATATCTATATCCATATCTATATTAATCTGATTTTTAATCTGGACACAGTTAAGGCAGTACAGCAGAGATTCTGGCAGGTTTAGTATACGCATACTTACCAAGTATATACATATTCCCATGTATATACCATTGGTAAATAATCAGTAAATGACATATTCTGCAAATTTAATTAAAAACATATCTGGAATAAGATTTCTGTCTCAGTTTTATTACAGAGTTTGTCAAGAGAACAAACTATTTTTTTCTCTTTTCAAAACACTATTTTTGTCATTATGGTAGATTTCTTCCAAAGAAACTAACAAAAAATGTTACAAAAGGAGTCTGAGAAGTGACTTAGAGTCATTTTATTATTATTATTATTATTATTTTCTACGTTGATTCGTTTCAGAAATGCTTCTTTAAGAAGGTGTTAAAAGAAGTTAGCTTAACTTACATGGTGTTGAGAATTGTGTCAGCAGCTGTTAGGACTAGTCCAGTGTAAACAATAGCAGGTTGCAGACTGTGGAAGAATTGTGCCAGAGATTTAAAACTGATTTCATACTACCAATTATGATCCATAATAGCCTCTATAAACTTCTAAAATTAAGTGTTTGGTTGGCTTTTACAATCAGAATAAATCAACATTGTTTTTAAGCAGCTCCTTCACTTGCTATGAGATGGTAATGATTTGTACCTGCTTTTTAAGGGATGTAGGTGACTTGCTAGCATTATCTGTAGAGTTGAAGTTATACATCTAATTTTCCTTAAGTTCCAAAGCCATATAGCTGTCATTAAAAATAATGGTTTAATATATTGTTTATTTACAACTAGAAAAGATGCAAACAGGGAAAACTTACACCAGGACATAAATACATACATAGAAGTTACAGCCAGACAAGCTTTGGAAAATCTTTAATTTTTAATGATTTTTCAGAAATCCTTAAACTTTGTTTGACCCATGATTTCACACAATTTTTAGAAGGAAAATATAAGGTAAAACATGAGAGAGAAGGAGAGAGAGAGAGAGATCTACTACACATGTAGTTTAAGTTGCTGATACAGTAATCTTTCTCTGCTACATATATTGGGAAATATCTCTAGGACAGTGAGCCAAAAGAGGAAGCAATTAGTGTGATAAGCAGAGAAACTGTCCTTTAAAACATCTTCTTTTGCACTGCCAAAACACTATATAGACAAGTTTAATAACTGCCTCATCTGATGATTTAATGTGTCAGTGTAAAATACTGTAAATGTAAATATTTCCAGTCTAAGACAGATTTTAGATGATGTTTTGTAGTTATAGTAGCATACACCTCATTGTAAGCAGCGTTTCACATTACATTACTGCTTGTTAATAAACCTGCGTTCTGAAAGCAAATCATACAAAGTTCGTCTCTCTCTACTGTGTTTCTCTTTCTACATTTCTTATATTAAATATTCTCTCTCTTCACCCTGTCAGCTCAGTGTAATTCAGAGTGAGCTGCTATACATAAATAAGAAAAGAAAATCCATCTTTGTCTAATTGCTACTCCTTAATTTGGAACACCTAATAGTTAATTTCATCGTAGTGTGTCTTCAGTTTTCAGTCATGCTCACTAATGTGAAAAATACTGAATTATTTATTTTATGTAATCCACATAGTTCAGCTATATACTTATCTGTTAGAAATTGTATTTTTTAATATTATTCAGTCCAAAGCAAATAAATTCTTGCTATGATTATTTTTTCAGTCCTTGCTATCTTGGTATGTGTTTATGTATGTGTTATTCACTGGTTATTTGCTTCTATAATGTGATCAGTAAGACATCTACCAGACACCAGTTCAGTTCCCTTAATCTTTCTGCATTGTAAAAGGCAGTCAGGCCTCAAACTCAGAAGAGAACGTAAATGTGCTTTCCACATAAGATAGAATTTAGGCACCCAGATTTGTCTGTTTCTTCCAAAAGAATGTAAGAACACGAAAATACACCTTCCATATTATCTAGAAATATGTATTTTATATAAACTATGTGACTTCTTCAGTGCCTTCTGATATAATTGTCAATACAATACAATACAATAAGGAAATTAAGTATCTAATCATAGAGGAAAGGTGGCTAATAAGTGGGCATTGCAGCATTCTCTTAATAAAACTTTATTGCTAGATATGTCTTCAGATTTATTTGGTGTCTTACCAGAGCCTTCACAAAGAAAATATAGTATCACTTGCCTGATGAGACACCATGAAGTGAATGACACTAGAGAATAAGGTGCTTAAATCCCTTGGGCACATCTGAGCTAAACTCTACTGCAGGATGCAAAGATTTATGTGCTAGAAAAAATAAAATAAAGTAAAATAAGGTAAAATAAGGTAAAATAAAATAAAATAAAATAAAAATAAAAAAAAATAAAAATAAAAAAAAATAAAAAATAAAAATAAAATAAAATAAAATAAAATAAAATAAAATAAAATAAAATAATAAAAGTTTATGTAATTTGCCCTGCTTAAGTGGAGCATTGCTCTTGGAAATCCATCTATATTTTGGTTTGTAACTGGCTTGTAATTTTGTACCACTGAAACAAAATATCCCATTCCAGTGGAAATCCACTTCTGCTTAAGCCTTTTCATTACATAATTCATGATCAGCAAACAGAATTTCCTCCAAGATACTGTCATAACTAATGGCCACACTACATAAGAATAACTATCATGAAGTCATATCTATTACTGCATCAATACAATATCAGAATCAATATCAGAAGATGTAGGCTGTTTCTGAGACACATCTTAAAATATTAATACTTACACTAGCACACTATTTTAGAAGTAATAAAGAAATCCAATTTTGTGCAACAGGACTAACTGTCCACTGAACTGTGATCATTAAATATCGTGTTGACCCTCCAATTTCAAAATACGAGCTGTGTGTAAATAAAAGACATTCACAGCAAATTAACTATATAAACTGTGAAGTTCAAAATCACAGGTCTATCAAATTCAAAAATAATTAAAATTTAATGTGTTAAAGAGGCTTATATTATTTAGAGAAATACTATCATTATTACTAGAAAAAGATCAACTTTCTGTCTGCTGTTGCCTACCTTTATGTGATGTCTGGCAGTTATTAAAAATATTTAATTTGCCTGGCATGTCTCTTTCCAATCATCTTCATGAGTAAATTGAATTAAAAAAAAATAAGAATTTTTAGATGTTTGTCATATAGGTCTTTGTTATACAGGTCTTCTATAGGTCTGTTGAAAACCAAAAAAAAAAAAAAAATAAAAAAAAAAAAAAAGAAGAGCTTTCCCTGCTACATTCTTACTGAAGAAAGTCTCAGGTATGTTGTTATTTGATGCCTATATTGATTTAGTTCTTGTACTGTAGTGGGAAAAAAATAGAGTAGATTATATGTAGTATGTTAGATCTATACATTAAGCTGTTTAGATATAGGTTCAACAGTGGACTTTGTATAGGGCTTTATTTGTAAATATGCATTTATTTCCACATATAAAGCCATGTAAAACTTCTTCAGATACCCATATGACCTAAAAGAAAAATCATTCACAATGATACAAGGAAGCCTTGCCAGCCCCATAACAACCTGGCCCCAGGATGGTCCCAGAAAATGTTCTACTGCCAGCACTGTGGCAAACTCATCAACCAGTTTCTAAACAAGACAAGGAATGAGAAGTGATGCTTGAAAAATATAAAAGGCTTATAAGAATTTATGACCTGGAAAGCCTGTTTCTTATAATAATTAACGGTGCATCACTATTTAAACCTTGATCACTCACAAGTTCTTGTGCCATATGTCAGGTGTTGAAAGACTCTGAATAAATCTCTGCTTGTAGGAAAAGGCACTGCAATGAAATGGCAGTCAATGGGAATATGAGCACTGAAGATATTTATAACAAGGAAAAGACTTATGCAAAGCCAACACCAGCAGAAAACTTCCCCAATGAGAGACTGAAGTTTAATGAATACTGCATAATTCTTGGAAAAATGTTTCAGTAGAAAAAGTAAAACAATAATAAATCTAAAATTACAGCAACAAGGAATCCCTGAAAGAATAACAGAGGCATGGCCAACCAGTGACTATGAACGTGGCTAAAGAGCAAAATGCAGGAGGGTTTTTTCATTTAGTCTTTAACATGACCTTTTTATGTAAAAGAAATAATTAAAATCTGAACATTGTCTGCCCACCACCACCACCACCAATTGAACCTAGAATTTAAAAAGTTATTATGAGGGAAAAATAAATAAAAGATGCCTAGAAATATCATAATTTAAAACATACAAACAAACAAAAAACAACCAACCAAAACCTAATTCCCAAACAAATTCTGTATTAATTGTCAAGGATGAAACATTTCAGTGGATTTGTATCTAAAGATAAAATAACAAACTTGAGGCTGGAGTGTCCATGAGCACCTTTGGAGACTTATCAACGCCACACAACATTCAACAGAAATTGTAAATAGTGGGCATCCAGCATCCATGAATGTACCTTTAAAGGTACCTGTGTATTTGTGTCACTCAAGAAAATAAATTCCTAGTTCCATTCTTTTATATATATATATATTTATTTATTAAAGGAGTCACTGTATTTTAAAAAGACACTGATTAGTAGAGGGATATTTCTTCCTTTGAAAATTCAATAATGGTATGAGTATACTAAACTCAGTACTATTGAATGTTTTAATAGTATTTAATAGTACCAATTTCATTGAACTAAGATTTTTAATATGGTATTAGGTGCATAAAATGCTACATATTAATAAGACAAAAAAATCAGAGTGTCTTGATTGATATAGGCAAATATAATAGTGTTCACAATAGCCAGAAACACTGGATACATAGCACATTTCTGGAATTCTGATGTATAGATAATTTTCTTTCTTACAGACTGTATACACGCTTTTTAACTTATGTGCAACCCGACTTAAGCGTCTAATTTTGAAACTCTTTAAAATTTTACACAGTTTAGATACATTGAATTTGAATAATATCTATTACTTTCACACAGGATGTCACTGTCTTTGCAGCTGTGGGCAATGATATTTGCCATAGACAAATCTTGAGACACTGCTGAACAAAATTCTTCTGAGTAGACAGATACTCTTGTTTACATATTACAGGCCTGACCACTGTTTTCAGTTTCTTGTAGTAAGGATGCTATTGCTTAATGAGGTGGTTTTTCATTTTTTGATAAATAACTCCAATTATTTATTCATTTCAACTATATCTATCTATATCTATATATTATATTCATTTATATATAAATATAAATATAAATATGTATATAAATTATATATATATTTCTAACAAATCCAAGAAAATAGAGAAAAGTCTTTGTTTTAAAATTACATTTGTTATACTACAGGTCACAATTTCAAACCCATATTTCAAAGAACAGATTCTTAATATAATACTGCTCATTAACTAAACAGATTTTAAATAATGAAAATAAGATAACCTAGGCAATAAAATTCAAACCTATAGTGCTACCTGAACTTTTGGTTGTTCATCAGTAGAAAATCTCTATTTATTAGAGACCATCTATGTCAATAAGAAGAACCCAGACATCCTATTAGTTCTTTCACTTACCTTTTTATCACCTATCAGACTTGTATCTTCATGGCTTTCTCCTACTCTTTTTTTCTTCCTTATATTTTCTAAAAATGTTACAAAATCCCATATAAATCCCATACTTGTTTGTATCAAGCTCCTTTTAGAGGTCAGAAAATTCATTAAGCTGATCAAACTGCATTGCAATTTAGGTTTGTGTATTTAAAACACTTAAAAACCAAACATTCAAACAATCCAATCCAATCACAAGCATGTTGCCACTATCAATGTCCTGAATACTAAAAAATGTACAGTATCCAGAGACTTTGTCCCCCTCATAATTCTATTTACTTCTACAGATCTCTGCCTCCAAAGAACTGTATGGAGGATTAGAGAAATCACAACATCTAACAAAACAGAAAAATACACATTTTTAGGCTTTCAGTAACTGGAAGAACACTTTCAAATTTTAAAGGACAAATAGGAATGTAATATTTACATCCTCCCAACAGATGGAAGTACAGCGTAATCAGCAGGAGATCAAAGATGAAATGATTTTGCAAAGGATATTTGTCTAGTATTACACAGTAAATGAAAGCATGTCTTCAATTGCAGATAGTAGGGAAAAAATGTTTGAATTAATTCTAGGGACAAAAAGTCACAAATCTTCAGTACTTCTAAAATCCTGATCCAATCAGTCTTTCTGCATTTCAGCTTCTCTTCTTGTAAAGCTACATAATGTAGAGCAAAGTTATCCAGCAGATGTTCACTTCTCATTGAGTCACATCCTGGAAGAGTATAATTACTAAAAGTTGCACATGAATCAAAATAATAAAAATTAGACTTAAATGAAAAAATCTTTAAAGAGTTACTCTCATTTAAAATGTTGCTGGCATATTACACGATGATTGAAATTTATTCCCCTCACAGAATAATTGTGGCGAGAATCAAGATTGTTGACCCCCTCATGGTAGTGCAGTTTTAAGTGGGACAAAATATGCATGTTCCTTACTTTTATTTAGTGGAATCTCTGTAAATTATTGTCCTGGTTTCAGTTAGGATAGAGTTAATTTTCCTCCTAGTAGCTGGTAGGGTGCTATGTTTTGGATTAGGATGAGAAGAGTGCTGATAACATGCTGATGTTTTAATTGTTACAGAGCAGTGCTTACACCAAGCCAAGGACTTTTCAGCTCCTCGCTCTGTCCTGCCAGTGGGCAGTCTAAGGGTGTAGCAAGAGCTGGGAGGGGACGGACCCAGGACAGCTGAATTAAACTGGCCAAAGGGGTAATCCATATCATCTGCTGTCATGCTAAACAATATATAGGGGCGGCTGCTCGGGGATAGGCTGGGCATTGGTCAGCGGGTGGTGAGCAATTGCATTGTGCATCACTTGTTTTGCACACACTATTATTATTATTAATTATTATTATTATTATTTCCTATCCTAATAAACTCTCTTTATCTCAACTCACAGGCTTCACTTTCCCATTTCTCTCCCTCATCCCAGAGAGGGAAGGGGGAGGGTGAGAGAACGGCTGTGTGGTGTTTAGCTGCCAGCCGGATTAAACCACAGCAATTATTCAACTCTAACTTCATTAACAGAGTAGCTAACAAGAGGGGATTCTTTGAAAAAAGGTTTTGATTACAGGGTTCCAGCTTAAAATGCAATTGTTCAAATAGTGTATGTTGACATATTTTCGAAACATTTATGGATTATGAGGGCAGTCTGCTGAAAATTATTGTCTCTTGCTTATGTAACAAAATGCTGCCATTAATATGCACCTGAAAGCTCCTTAAGAATTCTAAGAAAACAGAATTAACCATAAAGTTTGATAACCATGTTAATGCAAAGTAGACATTTAAAGAGTTGAAAATTTAATCATAAAGGGTGCTAAAAGGGCAGAAAAATGCCAAGAAGTCCTTATTCCCTACCAAATAGATAGAAGTATATATGTTTGCAATAAAAATAATAGTAATAATACATAATGATATATAGAGAGAATAATAATAATAGATAGAATGTATAGATACATGCATATACATGGACAATACACACTGTGTAAAGATGATAGCTAACACATTTAGAGATTACTGGAGAAACTGAGTTTGGTAATGATTTGGGGGATTTCTGGTTTTGATTTTTTTTTTTTTTTTTTAATGGTGATTATACAAGCATTGCTCTACCATGCAGGAGTACATATCAATGAAATAATAATAATAATAATAGACAATCTAGTATAATCTAGTATAATTTACATACCAGAGAAAATAAGAAAGATGAAAACCTTGAAGAGATTTTTCAATGAATTACAATTATTTTGCGTGACTGTATTAAACAGAATTGTTTCTTTTGTAAAGAATTTTTTACAAATCCCACAGATATGTGAGATTGTAGAATCATTGGAAGGGACCTTAAAAGGTCATCTAGTTCCAATTCCCCTTCTATGAGCATGGACATCTCCCACTAGACGAGGTTGCCTAAAGCCTTTTCCAGCCTGACCTGAAACACTTCCAGGGATGTGGCATCCACAACTTCTTTGGGCAACCTGTTCCAGTGCCTCGTCACACTCATAGTAAAGAATTTCTTCCTTATATCTAATATAAACCTGTCCTCTTTTACTTTTAAGCCATTACTCTTTGTCTTATAATACACTACCTGATAAATCCTATAAATCCTATCTATTCAGTAAATTTTGAATAATAAATCATGGACAGGAATACCCTCTTCTTTTCTGAATAATGTGTCTGTGGTGGGTTGACCTTGTCTGGCTGCCAAACACCACCCAGTTTCTCTCTCCCCCTCCTCAGTAGGATAGGAAAAGAAACTAGGACAGAAAAGCTTACTGGTTGAAATAAAGACAGGGAGATATCTTAGAAATTTCCATCATGGGGAAAATAGACTAAACTTGGGGAAAACTAATTTAATTTATTATCCATTAAAATAAGCTTAGATGGTGACAGACAAAGACAAAAGCATTGTCCCCTACACCTCCTTTTTTCCAGGCTCAGTTTCACTCCTTCATCCCCAGATCATCTACCTATTCTCCATTGAGCAGTGCAGGGGTTGGAGAAATGGTAATTGTGGTCAGTCCGTAACAGTCCTTCTCTGCCGCTTTTAATCCTCACACTTTTCCCTGCTCTAGCATGCAGGGGAGGGGAGGGGAGGGAAGGGGAGGGAGAGGAGCGGAACGGAGCAGAGCAGAGCAGAGCGGAGAAGGGAAGAGATCTGTTAAAATTATTACTCTGTTGTACAGTTGTTCCAGATCAAGCCTGTTTTCATAAATCATAGAATCATTAATGTTGGAAAAGACCTTCAAGATCGTTTAGTCCTACCAATATCACCCACTAAACCATGTCCCTAACCAACATTTCCTTGAAAACTTCCAGGGGCAGTGACGTCATCACTTCCCTGGGCAACCTGTTCCAGTGCCTGACTACTCTTTCTGAGAAGAAATGTCTCCTAATTTCTAACCTAAACCTTGGTACATTCCTCTAGTTTTTATGCTGCAATCAGAATAATGCTGATTAATTATTAAATTTTATACAACTTTAATGACATTACACTCCAGAAAAGGAGATACACCAAATTTGTAAAGTGCTTCCCATATTTTGTTATTAAGCTGATAGACTGAGTGTGATATCTGGCACTAAAAATATTTTCAGTACTTTCTGACTACTGAATATATGTCCTGCCCTAAATACCAAGTAAGAAGATCTAATATAAGAACAGATACGTTAATTCCACAGAGTGTTTACTTTTGGCTGAATGTGTAAAAGAAATTAAACTACTGGAATGGAAATCCAGGTTTCATTGCACTATTGCTGTATGTCCCATTGGAGATTATTTTTGCTGAATAAAACAACTAAACTTTTCACAGTTAACATGAGGTTAAAATCAAGAACTCCTGCTAATATTGTGAGTTTAGTAAATCAGGCTATGAAATAAATAAATAAATAAATAAATATTATAAAAATCAATTAACTATGGTAGTATCTCTATTTACAGAACACTGATAATAAATACCTTTTAAATACAGAATAAAAGATAAGTTGACATATTAACATTAAATAAAACTTGCAGGCTTTGAAGTTTTAATGTCTGTTAATATTCTGAGAGACTTTAATTAAAATACGGCATTGGATATATCTTTAAATTATTTTGAAAAACATTCATTTAATAATTAGAAACAGTACATGAATGATGTATTATATATACATGAGAAAAAAGACACATTTACTTAAATTTTAATTCAAAACACATGCAAAATTCTTTCTACTGGAGGGCACTCTTCATTCCATTATTTACATGAGAAACAGGATGGAGGTTAAAAAGCTGAAGACAGAAATGAGTTGCACCTATTAGTCACCTTAAACAAGCAAAATTTCATTACATTAACATTCTGTTGTAAAAAATCTGTTTTAGGAAAATATCAAATAATTGTTTCTTTTACTTTAAACGATTTTAGGAAAAAATTCCATTCTTGTTTTTTAATAAAATATCTTAAACTTTCAATAATATATAGTATTTACATACATTCCTGGGTTTCAAGAAGGATGTTTTGATGCCAACAATCTCTAAATATTTTGGCCTAAAAGGCTAGATGCAACCTAAACAAAGGTATTCTCTGACTCTATGATCCTTACTAGTACAATTATAATTATATATATATGTAGGTAAAACTTATGTAAAAAAAAAAAAAAAAAAAAAAAAAAAACAGGTAAAACTGCTGTCTTTTGGAAAAGTTATGTTTATGCATGGGTATACTTCTCAGTTGCTGACAACAATGTTACAGTCCAACTGATTTGCAGTAGAGATATTTGAAAAATATATTCTAGTGAAAACAGTCAAAAACAAAAACAAAACAAACAAACAAAGACTTTCAGGCAGAAGCATTAGTTTTGAGCCTTAAATTATCTATTTAAATCATCTATTGGATTAGTTATTTGAATAGTCATTTGGTTTTAGCAGTGTGTGAAGGGGAATCTGTCATGTCATTTAAAGAATCATAAGTATACTTGGGTTTTCAGTAGGTCTTTGACCAGAAGCCAGGTGTGTATCTGCCTCTCTCTCCAAAACTGCTCACTGAACATATTCTTGCCAGTTTCATTGCTGCTAAATCATCTAGGAGAAGGTATTTCAGTGGCAAACTATAGGAGTTGCGAGTTTCAAGAAGGAAGGAAGGAAGGAAGGAAGGAAGGAAGGAAGGAAGGAAGGAAGGATAAAGCAAGCCAAATCTGAAAACATGGAATCTTTCAAATAAACTTCTTTTGGTCCAACTTCTATGACTAAGAGCAATATTCTGATATGTCAAATAGCTATTTTGTAGTTTACTGATCAAGAGGATGGAAGCTTGTTCCAAAGTATGTCAGCATCAATGGGGAGACTCACTGATCTCGACAAATTTTCAGGAACAAATTTACAGGAAAGTGGCAAGGAGAATTAGCCACAATTTCTCATATTCTGAGATGCAGAATATCACTTTGCATAGGACAGATGTCTAAATAAAGGCAGCCATTTCCACACAGATGAAGCTAGAAATAAGACTGTTTTTTTCTTTAGAAAGATAAGAACAACATAATATGTCAAATTCTTTCCATCCAACTTAGCACATTGCAAGCAGTGGGAGGTGATATGGACAAAAGTTAAATTAAGAGTTCCTTTTCTTTATAACCATGTGTGTTTTGTCCATGACTGCTTATTTGCTTGAACTAGTGCTTTCTATTGAGCTGGAAATTATGTTCACAGGACCTCAAAACAGATTATTCATGTTATCTGCATATTCAAAGAGGAATATGGAAATCAAAAATCATTAAATTATGTGGCTGGATGGCACAAGGACATTGAAGAAGCCTAACTTTCACCTTCTTATCCCGATATTGGTGTGCAGCCTGAGCTCACCCCATTATGACCATCTAGTCTACTTAGTTGTTCCTCTACCCTCTTTCTTCCATATTACAAATCCATTGAGCAATTTGGCACAATTTCACCCACCTGGCAACTGCTGCTCATGAGAGACTGAAGCCAGGTCCTGCAGGGGAGGGAGGAAGGACATCAACATTTGACAGAGCTGCTGCGGAAACAGAACACTTGCTTGCACAGTGCATGGCTGTATCTGGTTTCATCTCATTTCCAAAAACAATAATTTCACTCACAGATTTAAAAAAAAAAAAATCAAAATACTTAAAACTTCAATTCTGCTAAAATATTTTTTTTAACAATTCCCCTTTATTACTTTTTCATGGTGTGCCCCCAGTTGAGGGATTCAAGATATCCCTGCAACTACCACTCAAGAAAAAAATCTCTCATACTAATTTCCTCTGTACATGTCACTGCTCACTGTCCTCCTTCTTTTTGGCTTGAGAAACTCATAACATAATATCTTTGGCAGTTGTTCAGGAATCATAAGCAAAGCATCTCTTTCAGTTCTGTCCCTTGTTATTTCAAATTTACATGTAATTCCCAATCTTTCCGTTACAGCTCAGAACACTTGCCAAAATAGGAGTCATGTGTAAATCATCAAAATCAAAGGTGGGCCAGAAGTGCTACAAAACAACCTTCTTTTGTTCCCAGTTTTGTGGCAGAAACTTCTAAAATCACAGCTTTAGCTGAGTCCTCAGAGCTCAGCACTTCACTAAATGTAACTAGGACTAGGAGTCTTACATTACATATAGAATTTATCTAGGGATTAAAGACCCCTAATTTTGTATGCATAGAAGATTGGATGTAAATCCTGTGGAAGATACTACACCCCTTATTGATACCTTTTTAAAATTAGAAATCAGAAAGAAGACTAAAGGCAAAGAGACTGGTGTGGGAGGTGTGAATGAGCAGATCAGATGACCTTCAGAGGTCCTTTTTAACAGTGTGTTCTTGAACCTAAGATCTTTATGTGTAGGATTTGCCAGTGAATGTTCTAAGTGCTGCTTCTAACCCTATTAATTTTATACAACAGAAGTGTTGCATAAACAGAGATGTGTACAACAGCAACTTTCGTGTTATGTAAAAGAAAAAGAAAAAGAAAAAAAAAAAAAAAAAAAAAAAAACAGACCCTCATGGGCATTTTAACTGTAACTCATAAGATTTGTCAAATTCTATAATTAAAATTAATTTTAAAAAAGTGCTAGTAGTCAAGTAGATCTAATTCTCAATGAACTTCGAAATACCTCCTGCTGATCACACTTTTGTAAATTTGTGCTTTATTCCCATCAAAAAGATGAAAAAAGTGAAACATCCACATTTTTAAGGAACTCTTTGATACATCATGAAAAAATGGATGACTAGAATACATGAAGCACGTTTTAATGATCAAGATAAAAGAGAACTGTCCAATGTGAAATTGTTTATGTACATTTTTATCTGCAAAAATCAATTTTTTGTCCACATCGCCAATTTATGCCGTTTTTACAATTTACTTTCCATTACTTCAATGACCATGCATCTAACTACAACTTGTTTTTAACTAAAATCTCAGTGAAATAACTTATGCAGGCAAGTTTTCCTCAGGTCTTAGACAAACTTATGAGTTACATTGGCTTAGCTAATTGTCCAAGTTTTCTTAATTGATTGAATCTGTTGAGTTGTGTGTTCCTACTTCAGACTGGCACAGTAGAATTGCTTTTGTTTGAATGTGAGGTCAAAAAGTAAGGTAAGGGGAGGAGAGGGGAGGGGAGGGGAGGATGAAGTGTTGGCAACAAAGAACAGTTTAGGATATTCAGTCTATCTATAATTTTCTCATAGTTCAATACCAGCAGGTCTGCTTCACAAGGCTGACAAGGCAGGAACCCTGCACAGCCTGTGGCCTCACCAACAGGATGTGTTCCCACAAGGTATGAACTTTGTAAGAAGAGCTTAACGTTGGTCACAGGGTCCATTGAGAGCCCAAGAAAGTGTGAAGTCCAGAAGTCCAGCATCCCTCCAGGGTCCAGCCAGGGACCCTGACCAGGAGGAACAGGAGACAAGGTCATAACAGAGACTTAAAGTAGGTCCAAGATCCATGCCAGAAACAAGGATGGAGTGAGGTATAACTCTGGCATGCCTCATGGTTGTTTAAGCATGAGATGAAAGTAGGCTCCTGTGTCCATGGGCAGAGGTGTGGATGCTCAGAGGAATTAAGGCCACGAACTCAAGACCCTGAAAAGTATCTACCCCTGCTGCTAGTGGCTAGAATAACTTTATCTTCTATATATTTGTTCTCTTCTATTTGTTTAAGAAGCTGGTATAAAAGAATATTCTTGGCTTCTACAAGAATTTACATTTAAACACAGAGAAAAAAAATATTTTATACCCAAAGTATGGTTGCAAGCATTACTGCAGATTCCCCAGATAATATTTCAGGAAATTTCCTTTCTTAATTATCTTTGTAGCTTGCTTAAATCCTGTCTCTCTCACGTCTGCTTGCACCATTTCAACAATAGCTGCTCAACAGAATGACAAAGTTTCCTGCATTCAGTTTACCTTTGACTCAGTCTAGGAAGAGAAAAGTACTTTTGCAGAAAGAAATGATTGCTAAAAACGTGTCAGGTATTTTCTGTACACATTGTAGATTATAAACATGTTTATTCTCATAGAAATTATAAGACCTGAAGACCTCACTTTCATGGAAAACACACTTGCACATGCTTCTTGGTTACCAGTTCAAATCAGAGCAAAATAATTGTTTCATTAAATGTCAAACAGTATATCACCTACTGACAGAAAGTACTATTATAAATTTTCTCTGAATACTGCAGAGCTTTAACTAATTAACTTGTAATCAATTATAGATGTAAGCTACCATTGATTCAGATACACTAACACCATTACTTAAAAAAAATAAAATAAAGTAACTTTTCAAATTCTTTGTTACAAGGATTTTGCTTGCCTATGAGATTTCCCAAAAGCTTTATATCTTATTAAACTTGAACCAATTACATTTTAATCATAAATCATAGAATCATTGAATGGCTTGGGTTAGAAGGGACCTTAAAGATCATCTAACTCCAGCATTCTAACCCCCTTGTCATAGGCAGGGATGTCACTCATTAGATCATGTTGGCCAAGGCCCCACCTAGCCTGGCCTTGAACACCTCCAGGGATGGGGCATCCTCTGCCTCTCTTGGTAATCTGTTTCAGTGCCAGACTACCCTTACAGTGAAGAATTTCCTCCTAATGTCTAGTCTAAAACTGTCTTCTTTTAGTTTAAGACCATTCCCTCTTGTCTTGTCATTATCTACCTGACTAAAGAGTCCTTTTCCATCTCTTTTCCAAAGATATTTCACATTATTAACATTTAACAAAGAAAATAAGGAAGTCATGTTAGCCTGGACAGAGAGCCAAGTTGCATCTGGAAGAGGCTATCCATTTGCAAATATAGAATAGCCAGACTTATTATTGGAAAGCAATGAGCAGTATAAGGGGATCTAATTTATACAATAGGTACCTTTGCAATTTTGATCAAAAGCTTAAAAAAAAAAAAAAAAAAAAAAAAAAACTCTATAAGTTCTAAACACATATGTTTATACTTGCTGGTGTTTAGGGGTCCCTATTAGAGTTAAATTAATCTTTTTAGAGCTGCTACAGCTGAACATCTTTCTTCACTGCCAAATGTTCTGACACACTCTACCTTCTCTAAAATCCATTGCAATTTTCAGTGAGAGCAGAGGAAAAATATGTTTTCTATTAGACTAAATATTAGACTATTTTGTTTGTCTATTTAAATTTCCATTGCTTGCCAGATGAAATTCTTGAGCTTACTGTAAATCAGAAGTGTATATTTTTGGGAAGCTGAAAGTTACCAATGACAAGTTGGAGAAATGCACTACATCAGCAAGCTGTTCATCTTAAATGTTGTACTTAATTTAAATAAATCCTCTGCTTTTCATCATCTATTGTGTTGCAAATGCTATTTTTCTGTGGGATACAATGCCACAACAGTGAAGAAGCATGGTCATAAAATATATGTCCAAGCTGCTTGGAAAGCAATCTGGTCAGCTTAGAGCAGGCAGAATTAGAGCAGGCAAAACCCCTTTGTAACTTATGTTCAACTGCAAAAGACTGTTGCAGCAAGCAGGAACAGCTGGGGCATAGGCACCCTGCTGGAACACCTTCTCCTTTACCACCTTCTCCACTGGTCATATCTCAGTACCCCTCAGGCTGAGCCAGGAGTATGTTTAAAGCAGGCCATGCCACAAGCGATCTTCCACAGGGGCCAGCCCCACCTAGTTTATTTATGGTTTCTTTGCATCTGTAAAGCTGATGTAAAGTGGGCCTCAGAGCCAAAGTTAGGGAGTTTCTTTGGGCAGCAATTCATGTTCAAATATTTAACAACAACAACAAAAAGTAGATGTTTACATGTGCTGGGCAAGTTACTAGGTGTCGTCGTGTTGTCGTCCCATCCACCCTCCCCCCCCCCCCCCAATCTTATAAATAATGTCCTGGTGAAACTTATGAAGACTTCTAATTCAAACAAAGAGGCCTAAGGAGATAATTACCATACTATTCTTATATTTCTTATCAATAGTAGATTTATTTTTGAAACGTCACAAAGTAATATAGATGGTGTACTGACAGAGTTGAATGTAAATATATGTAAAAATACAGAAATGGAGTCTTAGCACATTTTTTTTCAGTGTTCACCCCATGCTAGGCTTCACTTTTCCAAATACAAATCTTTCACAACACAACAAAAGGGAAATGGTTGGTGTTCAAGTAAGGAAATAGTAAAGATAAGGAGTTTCTCAGAGGAACTAAGTAGCATTAGACATAAATCACCTGCACCAAAGAAATACATGAAACAAAGAAAAGCCCTTCTTTTTATAGGACTATGCCTTCTGTATTATTAGAGTATTATGCACAGAGTGTCAATTGGAATAATTTATTTAAACTTACTAAAAGATTCTGTGAAAGTCAATCACAGAGATTTATTATGGACACTTGATATCCACACTGAGAAAGAAATACTTGTCATGTTTGAAAATTTGTTTGACAAAAAACTAGCTGTAAGAAAAATATGGCTGGTTCACAGCACACCAAAACATTAACAGCAATTAGGTTAAAATTTGACTTGGTGTCATTCAAAGTTCCTAACACATCTTATATAAAGATTTACCAATAAATGCAAAATAATATTGTAGTTCTGTGTATGTTGCATAAATAAATAAATAAATAAATAAATAAATAAATAAATAAAATAAAATAATAAAATAAAATAAAAATAAAATAAAAATCAAGATCATTTATCTGGAAACAAAACAAAGAAAAGTAAAATAGTTGAGAAAAATAACAGATAGAGATTCTAACAGTATATTTTCAGTCTTCTAAAAGGTAAAATTTTCACTTTTCACTGGTGGATATCCTGGAATTATTTGCTTATGTTTGGTTCAATAACAACTGAAATTACAGATTCTAACTTGATCAAAATATTTTGACAACAAGAAGTAGGAAAAAAAGAATACTATTTCACAAGGCAAAAACAAAATACCTTGAATTTGCTCCAAGATCATTTTATGGGAAAAACAATTTCATGAGGAAGTTTACAACTAGTTTTAATGAAAATAAATGTAAGCAAGAATAACAAAGGCCTGTCAGCTATAGCGGAAAATTTAACAAATTTTTTTGGATGGTGGAAAATTTAACAATATGTAACAAAATTTAACAAAATACGTAAGTACAGAAAGATTGCTCTTTTCTTCCCTCTGCTGTTTCACAAACCAAATGATATGTCACAATTTATATTTAAATAAGTAGTGGCTTCATTTTCATAAGAGTTAGTAGAGTACAACAAAGAGACATCTTTCTGTTTACAGCATAGTATACTAAAATATAGCTCATCTTTTTATATTTCAAGGTTGAAATGTATCCTGTCTGAGATGGAAAGCAACATTCAATATATTTCTGTATTAAAAAGAGGATACAAAAGAGCTATTAATTCTGCCATTTAAAATGTATTACTTATTGGAATTAATATATTTTAGTTCTTTTAGAACTGTTTTTGTTAGTGGTGTTTTTTTTTTTAGAACTGTTTTTGTTAGTGGTGTTTTTTTTCACTATGTATTATGTGGTTTATATCACTGGCAGCAATTAAACCATCACAAACACTGACTCTCTTTTAATATTTTTAATTCTTAGTCAGCCTGGTCTGTACTCCACTTTGAAGTAGCTATTCCTCTCCAGCATTCTAATTTGAATGCCTTCTTGACAAGACTTTATCCATGTGAAGAACAGACAAAATATACAGTCAGGTATAGTAGCCTTACATTGGACTTGGATAGAATGGTAAAACTGACAAAACTTTCACAGAAAGGAAAATATGTTTTTCTCTAAATAGCACATGGCTCAGCTAGGAATAACTACTATTAACTATTAGGCCTGTTCTGGAGGGATATGGAAAGGAAGAGTTTTAATGACATTAAATAATAATTTTAATGAAAAGATATTACAAAAACTATTCTAAATCTGTTCATGGTTCCTTCACACACAGAATGAAAGCATGTTTGATTTATTTTATTTATAATTTCTCAGTTCTCCACTGCTAATTGTAAAGATCTCAGAGACAACTAGAAGTCCCCATATAGCTTCAATTTTAATTTAAACTGTATCAAAATAAATGCTAATATTTACTTCTATTTCTTCATTAAAAGTGAATCATCCTAAATTTCAACCAAGCAGCTTTAAAGTGTGTTTGACTGGAATTTTGACTGTAGCCCCAGTAAATCTGACTGCCATCACTAGGAATGATCACAGGTTTTGTTTGGACCTATAGCTCCTGGATGCAGGTTCTCAGGACTTGTCTTTACTTTACCTGTTTCTGCCTTATTTTAACGGTTGTTCCCCTGCCAATTGACAATCTCCTAGAATGTTTTAGCAAAAGCCACAAGAATATCTTATGGTGGGGTTCTGGACACAGTGACTGCACAGCAAAAAATATTCTCTTTTGCATTCCCATACTCATGGGAAATATATTCCAGGCTTTGTAGAGAGCGGATGAGAAGGAAACATATTTCCTGTGTAAAGGAAATATATAGAAGGAAACCCAGGCAGACGCCTAGAGAGGAAGGAATCTTCTACCTCATGCTGCCCAACAGGGAAGAGGGAGAAGTACCCATTATGATCAAAGACCTGCATTTCATTATGCCTATAGTGAGATTTGGAGTCAAGCACATTTTTTCATTCAGAGAATGGTGAGGCACTGGAACAGGTTGCCCAGAGAGGCTGTTGGTGCCTGGAGGTGTTCAAGACCAGGTTAGATGAGGCTCTGAACAACCTCATCTAGTGGGTGGCATCCCTACCTATGGCAGCGGGGTTGGAAGTCCCTTCTAACCCGAGACATTCTATGATTCTATGATTCTGTGATGCTACAGTAAGATTGCCTTACCACTCCCTAGTAATTTCCTGAAGCATGTAGATTATACTGACAGAGCTGGTTTTAGCTTTCTATATATCACCACAAAACAGGTCAGTACAGTCAGTTTTCAGTCATGTGGCAGATTTCAGGTTACATCACAGCATCTTGACAAATAGCTCTTTTTTTTTTTTTCCACTTTATTTTTATTCGCTTGATTCATACAAGCAGTAACGATATCTTCCTTGCAACTGTAATTTCATAATGTTGGCTTTGGACATTACTAATTTTTAACACTAATTTTAAAAATAAAATTTAAAAAATATATCTTTTTAACCAGAATTTATTTTTGTTAGTCATGCATCCTCAAACATCAGTTTCCTTTTTGCTCTCAGCTTTGTCTTCAGACTTTGTTATGGACAACCCTCTTCCTTCAAGGTCACAAAGTAAGTTTTCACAATCAGCTAATATTCTTCTTCCTTCTGTAGTCACTTTTTATTATTGACACATGACAACATAATTAAAGACAGATAATCAGAGTTTTAGATGACTGCAATATTTTGTGATTTAAATTGATTTTGACAATTACAATAGACTATTATTTTTTTGTTCCTCATCTTGTCTTCAAATACCAAAGCAATGAAGCAATATCCATTTTTTATGTGACAAGTGTATCTGTTTATACATTTTAAAATTTAGGTGTATTTTTCTCCAAGCATCAATCAACAAATGCAATACTTTCTAAAAGAATAAAAATATACCCTGTATATTTTCAGAAATCCAGACTCTTAGTTAAGTGTATGACAAAGTAAGTATATGCCAAAGATTATCAGGATAATAAAGCATGCCAAATAGGCATGAGAAACCTCTCTGGGAGTTTCAGCCCTCTCTTGAAAATTCTCTGCATATTTGCATGAAATTCATATAAAAATCTTCCCTGTTTTCATTAGGATGTCAGTCATTTTGTTTGTATAAGGAAAATATCTGTTTTCTATGAAACTATAAAAATAATATGCTGTAACTTCTTCTGATGTTCACATCAAAAGCTGCTAGGTAACTCAATTTTAGCAAGCATTCCATTTGTTTATTAAATGAAAATTATATAGCTTCATGAAAAACATTAAATAAATAAATAAATAAAGGATAGTTTCAGCTGTTTGAAAACTATGAAACCAAGAACAAAAGCTCTAGGAATAGCATCCTTCATGGGCGTACAACAGCTTTCACTTCATGGTATTTTCTTTCAGTCATGGAAGTTGAATGTTTTTTTCAGTCATGTAGGACTTTTGGGTCCTTTGGGGTCACCTTGTCCAGCCCCTGTACTCAAAGCAGGGACAACTTCAAAGGTAGTTCCAGCTTTGAATTCTAATCAGGCTGTTCAGTGCCTTGACCAGCTAAATATGTTTTCTCCACTTCTCACAGTTAATCACGTGTTATCACTACATCCATGCCAGTATTTTCTCCCCTTCTTCTAATTTCTGCTTATACAGCATTTGAAAACAGACTTTCCAGTAAGGTTAAACAAGGCACAAGCTTATGTCTTAAGATCAATGCACTGAAGTCAATGAACAATAAAGTCTTTGTCATGCTCAAAGTATCCCCATTCTTCATTATTTAATTAATATTATTATGCTGCTTTTTCTGTGCAAAAGAGTGAGATGACTTTCTAATAAGCAAAAATATTTTCAAAGTCTATTTGAAAATAGAGATCTTTTTCAGAGATCTTTTCTGATCACAAAAAAGGTGGGTGGGGAGAGTGGGGGTTGCTATTGGGAAAGGAATTCTACTGTGGGTGGAATTGAAGTTATGTGGTATTTTCACCTGACAGCTTTGTCACTTTCCAATTTGCAGCTACATGGAAGGTAACATAGCAGAATTAAATGTCTCATTTTTTTTCTTTTTCAAAGGATGTCCCTTATGAAAATATTCCTCCCCAAGGGACAGCTTTTGGATATAAATTGATTTATTCCCATCTGAAGGAGATGGCATCTCTACACAGGCATCTTCCTAACACTTACTGTCTTACATAAATGAGAAATATAATTATGAGTAAGAATGAACCACTATGTTATTATCTGTGACTATGTTTTTTAGATGTCTTTTCAGAGTAACAACTAAATAGAGAGGATTGTCTGAGGAATACTGTGAAATTATTTTTATTTATTTGTTTTGTCTTTCATTGTAAGAATAAAAGATATGTCCTTGATTTCCTTTTCTACTTTCTTATTAAGCTGTATAAGATATATTGTTGCTTATGTATTTAATCCATCTCCCTCCATTTAATAATTATTTTCACAGCATCAATGTGATTGATACAATTAAGTATCATTTAGAACAAAAGCATTAAAAATATTGTTTTTTAAAATTTCTCCATCTGACTAGATTCACATTAGTACCAGTAAACTACCTTTTTGTGGCCTAAAATATTTGCCTACAAATATTAAATATTAACTCAAAGCTTCCTGATTTGACTGTGTCTTTCAGACTTCATACCAAAAGACCTTCTAACTGAATTATTTAATAGTTTCTACATGGATCATGAACATTATCTTACTGAACAATGAATATTTATCAAAAATGGTTTCACTTCAAACTTTTATTTTCCTTCTGATTTTCTCTTTTTCTCTTTTCTCTTTTCTCTTTTTCTCTTTTCTTGTCCTTGTTCCTGAACAAAACATTAAAAGCAACTAACAGTCTGTGGGAAATGTATATAAAAAAGACTTACTAAACCAGAAAAATATTTGGATGATTACCACATATTTTTTTTACTCCATACCTTCAAATCAGAATCTACCTTCAAAACAGGTATTTCAAAGCCCATTTAATCTTCATGAGGCTAAGAATTCTTTACAGGTTGCAATACCTGTATGCTAAAATCCATTCCTTTTCCACATTATATCTTTCAGGAAGTCTAATCCTTAAAAGATACTTTTAATTTCCAAAAACATTTCTGTTTTGCATATTTGTAATCATTTTGAAATTTTGAGTCCTCTGAGATTTTTTCACAGTCCACACTGTTTCACATTGACTTGACAAATGTAGCCATGGTGAAAAAAAGCTCAATAGACTTCATTGTACAACAGGGTTGTTTTGTTGTAACATTACTGTCCCACTATTTGCTAACATGAATTCGCAATCTCAGAAGGATTTGTTATGCTCCCCAGATGTGGAAACTCCAGATTTCTGTGGTGTCTCCATGACTCAGTGTCTTGGTTTCATGCATTACAAGTAAATTCCTAGTTGTCTATTATGATTTATTACAGTGAGAGGTGTTGAAAGTTGAGTCATGAAATCTGAAGTCTGAATACAGACCAAAAACACCACAGGCATATATTTTACACTAGGGATGTTATGAAAATAGACATAATATATATTAAGAAAAATATATATTAAGAAGCCCCCCAAAATGTTAACTGTCATAATTTCATATTCCAAAGGTTAAGAACTTCTATGCTAACTATTAAGAGATGTTTAGCTTGGAGATTGCTCTGTTTCTTATTTTACATAGTGTTGTGGTGCTCTGATCTCTGTTCCTTACTCTGACATGTTTATATTGTGCAAAATTCCAATAATATAATTATGACAGAGTTATATATATACATGTATATATTTACTGATTTTCTGTTTTGAAGTATTTTAATTGAAGAATAAAAAGTTAATTATTTCATGTATTTAATTGATTTTAGGTTAATAAAAGCACAAAAATATTTGGAAATACCACAGTTACAACTACCTACTGCCTTCATGTATCTCTGTTGGAATCACAGAGTATTATTTTACAAACATCCAGAATAATGTTTCAGTCATGTATTAAAATTTCTTAGCACACTACACTATAATTGTATGGATGATACAGTCACACTTCAGCTTGCACATTAAGATATTTTGTAAAAGCAACATATGTTAAAATTTGGATAATAATTATTTTTCTCACACAAGCCAATTTAAGATTGTTGAAAACTCTGTACCGTGTTTATTGAATTCTTACTTATTTTATTAGCCAATGCAACACACATCACAAAGTCAAAAATGTCTGATAGATTTTATAGCTAAGAAAGCATTCCAGATACTAATGTCAACCAAACACTGGGTTACATCCTTTATGTAGGTGAAGAAACAGAAAGCTGTGCTTTTCATCCAAAATCCTGTTGTCAGATTATCGAAATACACAAAGAATTAAGATCTACAGCACTGTTGTAATTTTATGCTGTTGTATTTTGATTTGTTGTTGTTTTTGTTGTTGTCCTTAAACATAATTTAAAAACAATTTTATTTCTAACGTGTTATTTGAGATTTCCTACAATCACTTTAAATTTGCTGTATCTAAAAATAAAATTAAAAAAATAATTTTTTACTGTTTACAAGTGTGCCATTAAGTTAGAATCTAATTTATCAAAGTACAGTACAATTTAAATAGTTAATTTACATGACAAAATTAAAGATTATTTTAAAAGATCCCTCAAGATATGCAGTAAACTCCTGAAACTGTGGTTGCATGGGATTGTGGATTAAAAGCAACTGGAGTAAATGTTTTGTCACAGTTCCAATTTTAAGGGAAAAAAATAGAGA
Source organism: Stictonetta naevosa (assembly GCA_011074415.1). Lineage (NCBI taxonomy): Eukaryota > Metazoa > Chordata > Aves > Anseriformes > Anatidae > Stictonetta > Stictonetta naevosa. The sequence goes on from CM021697.1 coordinate 50,461,979, forward strand.
AAAGGAAAAAAAGATACAGAGAAACAAAAACTCTCAACATTGTTGCCAGTATTGGAAAGTAGTTTTCACTTAGACGCTATACATGTATGTGTGTATGTGTTGGTCCATGCTTGCTTGCATTTAATATTTCACATGCATATTCATACACATATGTGTGTTTTATTTAGACGCTTGCTTTCCAGTATTGAAAGGATATTGGGAAAAAAAAAAAAATGGCATTTTAAGGAAAAAAAAAAAAAAAAAGGACGAAAGAAAAAACATAAGCTGGGAAAACAAAGATATAGTAATTTTTGCAGGTACAGTGAAGTGTCCAGATATATTACTTACTGGAAAAAAAAAAAAAAAAGGGTTCTGAATGGGTGACATCATCATGTTCTTGTGATTTTCCAAGACAAATATTGTTTTACAAGCATAACTTTATGAACCTTGTGTCTCTTCTTCATGGCTATCCTTGTGAAAGATTCCTATACTATTTAAGAGTAGTGTATTGTGGGTAGGAACCTGGAGGTTACACTTATACTGATAAATTAAGTAGTGACCAGAAATGTAATCTAGCACTGGAGTCTGGTTGTTTACAATTTTAGATTTATAACACAGTCCTTTGCAGACTTCTGGCCCATGTCTGCTAGTATTGTACCAGCAGTTTCCAAGTACAGCTACAGCATTGCGAAGGTCATTCCCAGCAGGTAGTTTGAATGCAGTAACAGTGTTTGAAAGGCCAAAATAATTTATTAACACCATCACAGTCAGGCCACTTGGCCTGAGCACCAGAGAACTTTAGTGGGTACATGTGATGCCTGTTAGCATAGGTGTAGACACATAGTCCAAGGTGACGTCCCTTTCAGACCTTTTTATCTATTCTTACTGGTGCACAAAATGTTTCTTCAACAGTTAAAAACTTGTAATAAATAAGGGCAGATAGAACCTTTTTTTATTATTTTTTATTATTTTTTTTTGCCACTATGTTCTGTGTCCTCTTCACAGAGTTTCATCTTGTTAAACACATTAATTCGGTTAAAACCTTTTCCCTCTTTGGAAGAATCTCTTTAAACAGCAACTATTTGGAACACAAAATCATAGAATTATTTAGGTTGGGAAAGACCTCTAAGATCACCAAGTCCAACCATTAGCCTAACACTTGCCAAGTCTACCATTAAACCATATCTGTAAGCACCACATCTACATGTCTTTCGAATACCTCCAAGGATGGTGACTCAGCTGTTTTCTTGGGCAGCCTTTTTCAATGTTACACAACCGTTTCAGTGGAGAAATGTTTCCTAATTCAAAACTTAATTTTTACATTTCTCTCACAAGTGAGTCCTATAGCTCTAGACTAAGGGGTTCATGGAGGAGCACAACACCACATGTATTATTTTTCAGGGTTAATCAGCTCTTGAGTTTAGTAGAAGTGATTCTCATCCTCTGGTGTTTTGGTGTTGGTTGGAGTAATGATGTTTGCCTTTCTCTGGATTATGTTCTTATTGAGTGGGAAGTATCTTTCTCCTAGTTTCAGTAAAATATGCAGTCACTTCTCTTTGTTTCCCCTCAGTATATTACCTGTTCTTATGTATATGCAAGGCTGCTGTGCTCAAAGTGGAGATTACATTCTCTGCATCTGGTCATTGTAGAAAGACACTTCCATTTGAAGCAATAAAATAATCAGAAAAAATTGCAACTGCAAATACCTGTAACACCTATATGCACATGAAAAACATCTTCAAGTACAGTCTGTTAAAGGATAGGATTTAATATGCAACCTGTCTTTCTGCGAGAGTAAACCTTTCCAGACAACAGCTGAATCAACCACCTGTACAATTCATGTACCACAGGCTTATAAATCACATTCCTAGTGAATCACCATATTGTCACCACTGACTTCACCCTTGGTTCTTCAAAAAAAAATCACTTTCACCATATGCGTGTATTCCATTAGCTACATACTGGGATTCTTCAATGTTTTTCATACGAAATATATATACATATATATATATACATATATATAAGATGATAAGGAATGTTCAACATTCTTAAAAGTCTAAATACACTTTAGCAGCTTTTAACTATGTACTGCATGGTACATGCAAAGTTTTGTTCTGAGAGCAATTTACATTTTTCCTCTTCTAATCACTGATTTCACTAAAATTCAAAGGTAATATCAGAGTTAGTTCCTGATACTTTTTGTGAAGATTGTTTAAACAGTTAATCACAAAAAAATAACGAGTTTAAAAGTGGCTTAGTTATACTCAACTGTCTATATCATATTCTTATTCAACTTTAAAGGTGTTTAATTGGAATATAGGGTTAATTCATTTTTGATGAAGATGTAGAAGTAAATATTAGTATTTATATTGACACGCTTTATATTTCAATAGGAGCAAAAGAAGGGCTTCTATTTGTGACTAAGACTTTCACAGTTAGCAAGAGAGGAATGAATCCTAGAAATTAAATTAAAATAAATGTTTTCATTCCAAATGGGAGGAGACATAAAAAAAAATAAATAAATAAATAGATAAATAAATCCATAATATTCTTCTCCTAACGTCATTATTTATTTGGGATTAAAGGCTTTGTTTCCATGTCACTCCAGAAAAACCTTAAAGATGGTATTTCAGCAGAGGATTTCCTTCCTTCCTTCCTTCTTTCCTTCCTTCCTTCCTTGGAACATCATTTTTTTCCAGAAGAATTTTAGGTGTTTATTTTTTATGGGATATATACAGAAAGACCTTTCAAGTTATCATCTTTTAAAAATCAGAACCATAAAATTGTTTCAAATTGGACAATTCCTAGGAACATTTTCTTAATCTTGACCTGAAAACTTTGTCTTTAAAAACATAGCAAATCTCTCAAAGGTTGAATAAATTACATTTAGTGGCTATGTAGACATGTATTACATGTTATGCACTTTAATATTAGGCTGATGTAGCTCCAACTATAATACAGTCAAGTACCCTATATTATTCCTGATAAGGTTTCAGGAGACACGTACTGAGCAGGGAATGTCATATTTCAGATACATCTGCACTGTCTTTGGAGTAAAAGCAAGAATATCTCTCAGTTAGAATGCTAATATTTAAACTATTTTCTACTCAGTAAAAGGGAGGAGAACTACTATGTACAGTATTTACCGTGTTAACAAGTATGTAATCTCAAGGGTCAAAAGAAGAAAAAGTGTTCTAACACAGTGCATACTTAGCAAACACACCATACCAAGGCAGCACACACAAACCTACATCAAATTCAACACATGGAAGTACTATAGTCATAACTAGGTATCCTTATAGACGCTATATCCCATCTGTATTTGGATACAGAGCTTTGAATCCAACAGCAGTTGTAGGTCATGGAAAATCAAGCCATATAGAAGAGTGCCTACAAATTCTTCTCGAATTCTTCTCTTATATAAATAGACTTTTTTTTTTTTTTGGTATTCTATTTTATTTTATTTTTTCTACAATGTAAAAGCATTCTAAAATTGATTCTGTCAGGGATCCCTTTGAACATTTACCTGAAACAATGCTTCCAGTGATCACAATCATCACAGATTTTTTTTATTATTATTTTTTTTTATTTTTTTAAATCAGAGTTCTGACCCCCTTCTCCTGCCTTTTCCCCATGGCATATTATAGTTAATACCAGACATGATTGCCATGAACCTTGTTATTGATCTGTCTGTGGCTCAGTGGCTTAATTGGGGTTTAAGATCAAAAGTTTGCAGTTTCACCATTTTCTAAATGTTACAGATCATAACGTTTGCCACTGAGGACAAGATAAAAATAAAATATTTCTATAAGAATGCTATAAATTTGACTTGATGGAAAAAAAAATGTATTTCTGAGTTAAAAATAATAATTTATAGACAAATGTAATCTCTTTTACTTGAAAACAGAAAAAGAAATCCCTGGAAGATTTATATTTTTAAAAGCTGTTCTACATTTTAAGGGGAATAATGAAGATGTGCAGTGTGCTTTAAATTCAAGCTGAAAAAGAATTGGGCCACATTACCAGTGAACCTTACAGTTCAAGCATGTTTCCAACAATTATCTGTATAAGAGGGAGTCTTGCTGACTACCACTGTTCTCTGCATGACACATCCCTCCTGATGGGAGATACATCTGAGATACTAGCTCCCTGTTTGAGACATAAAAGCTGAAGCAGAGACATGATTTGTTCTTCAGAATCTGAAAAATGTGATCTTTACTTGCTGAAGTGTTCTTAAATCCCATCTCATCAATTCTTCACATCTCTGAGCTGTCCTGTTCTGTCATGCTTAACTCAAGTTGTGCTGAGGCAAAGGTGCCATCATTAGAAATTCACTCTGTACACACTGCACCACAGGCTGCATCCATGCCACCAGACAGCCTGCAAGTTCTCTTGAAAGATAATGTTAGCTTGTTAGCCATATGGCCTTTCAAGACTCTTTAGTTTAAGACAAATAGCTTCTCTTCACAATTACCATTTCTGTTGACCATCATTTTGCAGAACTTAAGTTGAACAAGCCTCTTATTTTTTTATTTTATTTTTTTTCCCCTCTGCTTTGGAAAAATGAATGTCTCTTTGTTAGTTCATGCTTCCTCCTCTAACTGAGCAGATAAATAGCAATTCCTCAAGAGTCAGAGGTAAAGCTCTCCTTCCTGTCTTTTGGCATTATTCCTTAGAACTACAATGAAGTCCTGCAAATAAAATTAAAACAAATATACAAACAAAATAGAAGAAAACTTTTAAATAGTTATTAGAGTATATTAGTTAGCTGAAATATGGCTGGTTCATTGCTGGCTCTTGACTGAATTTAAACACAATGGTAATTAACTTCTGTGGTGTGGCAATAGATGACTTGTGCTGAGTAAATCCCAATAACTTTTTTTCTAGCCTCGTAGAATAACTTTGCTAATGAGACCTGTCATCTCACAGGAAAACCAATTTAGTAGGTTAAACAGTTTTTGTTCTGTTTTGTTTTTAATCTTTAGGACGCACTTTCAAGTGAGATATAAACTTGTCATTTTTCAAGATCTACCTCAATAATCTAAACTACCTAGTCAGAAGATTAATATAGAATAATATGTTATCAACTGTCACTGGAGATACAGCACTTGTAACATCTGGTTTAAAAAATGTATACATCTAATATCCAGTATCCATGTGTAATGAACTCAAAAATGTTCTAGTGTATTGCTGAGAAGCTGAAAAGCTTTTTCAGCTTTTCATCATTTTTATTTAAATATTTAAAGATATATATGAAATTCAATATGAATTCTCAGAAAGTTGAGCTGGCATCTTTTCCCCTTCTATGTTGTTGTACTTACATTTTATTTTTGTTGATACTCAATTTCCCCATTTTCTTTAGAAATTACTTATTTGGGACTTTTTTAGCTGAAACACTTCCAATATGTACGTATTATGTTCTATTTTATAAAAGGCACAATCTATCAATACCAGAATTGCATAGTAAAATGCATACATGATTATTACACATGTATACTCAAAGCATACTTTCAGTAAATCATTGCCATAAAACATAATAGTGGAGTGAAACAAATTTTAGACTCACATATCTTTTGAAAGTGTAGGCCTTGCACAGCTTCATTATTTTTGCAGAAATCTGTATCTTTTTCACACTTGTCTAGAAGGATTCTTTCCTCTTCATTAAGATTGTACCAAACTACAAAACTTCTTCATGGGACTATCTATGCAGGATGATATGACAGAATAGTTTTGTATTACACTCAGCAAATCTGTTGGACACTGGTGACAAAATGCCAAATGTATGCTCCATGTTTCTTTGCTTTCTTGAAATATGGGACATCTAACTGTGGTACACTAGTAAGTTATCCTTGATGTCAGAGGTATCAGCCAACTGCTGAAGTGGAATGCCCTTTTTCAAACTCCAATGAGTTGAAGCTTCGCAGTAGACAGGCATACACATCAATGAGTACATTTTGAATTCATAACTCCTTGCTAGACTAGGTCACAGACTTGGAAGGAGAAAAAAAAAAAAGAAAGAATAGTTAAACAAGTACACATAGAGTTTGTATGGATTGGTATCTTGGAATTTAACCTACTGTCTAGTAAAAATACTTGATTATTTTGTTAGTCAGTGGGATATTTCAGAGAGAGAGATGATCAGAATAAAGATTTTCAATAGGAGAGAGCAATATAATAGTCTACTTGTCTGTGTTTCATGAACTGATTACATATGCTATTTCAGCACTTACCCCATGAAGTTTTAACTCCTCACTGCACCATGGATTAGATTTTCAACAGTTATAAAGATTTTTTTTCTTGCTTCCAGAGTAGTTTTCCATAGCATATGTGTAGAGCTGGCAGCACAGAAAGCAGGTTTTCATTATTAGTACCTTAGCAGCTGCTTAAAAGATTCCACAGACATTATTTGTGCTGATGTGATAATAGGAAAAGATATCCATCTTCATTAATATATATATACATATATACATATGGCACTCACATGAGCCAGTTCAGATGTTAATAATCACATTAGCTTTACTCCAGATGAGAAAATGTATTTTATAAATGTCCAGCATGAAACTGTGCTAAAATCACTAAAACCAAAATTGAATAGTTCATGTGTAATCAATGAAAACTTTCCATTAGCCAATTTAAAAATTACAATGTGTAGAATTGAGGTAATCTGAGAATTTCATACAAACAAGGATATTCAAACAAATAATCTGAATAGGAACTAGGGAAAAAAAATGTGATATTGATGGTAATGAGATCCTTAAATAATAATGTTAGGTCATTAAAGAATGGAAATATGAAGTCTGTAAGTAATACCTGTACAGCTACTTTGCAAGACAAACTGGTCACTATGGAAGAATGTATAAGATCTGGATAAAGAGAATTTTTCCTGCATTTTCTTAATAGGTAATTTATTAGTTTGATGTTTCTTCTAATTTTCTAAACAGCTATTTGTGCAGTCTTCTCTTTCTTTTTTATTTTTCATTCTTTTGTTTTTGTTGTTGCTGTTGTTTTGTTTTGTTTTGTTTCTGACCTCTTTTGCAAGAGACAGTACCTAAAAGATTGGAACTACTTCTAATGTGCTTCTTTGAGCACAGTGTTAGTGTCTGGTCCCTGGGTGCAACGAATCCTTGTATGTGTGCCATTGGATTGACAGAATCAAGCTTGAAGGTATACCTGAATGTAAACCAACCTCTGATCTACAAGATAAGTTCTGCTCTTGTGAGCAGGAGTACAGATGCTACTACAGATCCAGAATTTGAAGACAGGTGCGCCATAATATTGGCAGAAGCAAAAATGTTTATCAGATGGCTCCTACTATACTTCCCTTACTAGAAGCATCTTTTTTTAGATGTAATTAGATGGAAATATTTTTTTTTTTTCTTACAATACAATCAGCCAGTTCAAGTAGGAGTTTAAAATAGTTCTGAAATCCTACCAAAAAGCATAATTACATACATATGTCAATTGTCCACATCTAAATTAATCATACAAATATTCAAAAGACATTAATGGCATTCTTACAGAGAAAAATGAAAGACCCAGATAGGTCTGTTTCATGTCATCCCACTGAAACATTTATAAATATGTCTTGTCTTGTCTCATCTTATCTCGTCTTATCTCCTCTCCCCCTTCCCTTCTCTTCTCTTCATTTCTCTAGATGTACCAAATTTCTAATATAAGTAATGAAAGAAATTCAGTTTTTAAACATTTAGAGTTACTTGTTTGGGTGCTGAAAGGCAAATATTTATGTCAGAACATGTTTCATACAAGATGAGTTTTTTTTTTTTTCTTCATATTTCACATATTTTAAACAAAAATTCCAATCTAGATAAAGACAGAAAATGATAAAGCTATTTACAATTTTCTTATGTTTATAGTTTGCTTTGATACAGCAATATTATTTTATTTTTCTCCCTCTTCTTTTCCCTTTTCCTTTCCAAGCTAAGTAAGCAGTTCTGTTAACAGTTCATTCAAGTTTTGATATGGATCTTAATTAACAGAAAAACTGTCAACAGGTAAAAAAACCCTGCTCATGAATAGAAAAGAGTCCCAATGGCACAGATTTTCTTAGCATCAATTTAATGAATTACCACTATCTAAATAGACCAGATCACTGGGAAATTGTATGTCTTTATTAGACATACTGCTCAAAATATGCTATGTGAATAACTAAGGCCATATTGTATCCTTCAGGAAAGATGAAAATTGTGGAGTGTGGAAAAAGAACCATTCTATAGTGTTTAATGAGAGCAAATGATAAATGGAAAGGAAAAGTCATAGTAAGAGCTAACTAGTAATACAGCCTCAACAACAACAACAACCACAAACTACTCTGCCTAGGGACATTAAAATTTTCTAAATTTCATGACTGTCCCTATCATCTCAAGTATCTATACAGAGATATGAATACATCTATATACCTATATATACTATATATAAATGAGATATACAGAGAATTGAGGTGCATAATTAAATTCAATAACCAATAGCCCAAGGGTTACCACTTTCCTGGCACATGAAAGAAGTCAAAATCAAATTGGGATACAGTATAACTTAAAAGTACTTACTTCTAGGTAAGTGACATAGCAATGTATATGTTGAGGTCTTGTTCTTTCTATTTTTTTTTTCAGACTAATACAGAATTAAGAAATGTTCAGGAAATAATAATAATAAATAAATAAATAAAATCCACCTCATCATATTTCCATAAGAAGAGTTACTATCTTGGAAATGACATTTTTCCAGTAAAACTGACATGTAAACATGGGAATAGACAATCAGTTTACCTGTAGTGCATGTACTACGATCTATGTTTGTACTGCACTGACCTTAAGTTGCAATTAAGGTTCTTTTGTGTTGGGTACTATGGAGATAAAGCAGTTTAGCTGTACTGTGATTCCTAACCTAAAAGTTTATATACATAACTGTAGTCAATTTATCTCATAAGCAGATTAATCATTTCTAATTCTATTATTACAGTACCAGTAAATATATCTGTGTAAAGATATGCATAAAAATGGTGCCATTTACCAAATGTAAAGTGTCCCTCATGGACTGTGGGTCACACTTGAATGTCCAGTCAGAACATCTACTCCTTACTTATTAATGTATTTTATTTAGAGTGTTACATCTGAAATCTAAGCCTAGCAGAAAAATATGCATTATTTTCATGGCATTGGTTGTTTCCTATCCTTCGTTTGATCTTTCACTGACAATAGATTTGTAACAAATGATTTGTACAATGATTTGTACAATAGATTTGTAACAATAGCTTTTGATATTGAAAATTGCCCACTTACTTTTGCTACCTTGCTAAAAAGGACAAGTTGTACAATAGGATCCTGATGCAGAAAAGCACTTTCTCATAATTTTCAGTAGCTTTCGTGAGCAAAGTGAAGTTCAAATTTTGGGGTTTGATTATTACTTTTGGGGATTCTCTTCAGTAAATCTTCTCTCTTCAGAGAGAAAATTTATATCAGTTAAGGGTACTTCTGAAAGCTATCAGGCAGCACTGTGATAATGGATCCTAATATTCAGGAGGAGAGCTAGGAAAAAAAAAAAAAAAAAAAAAATCCCTTCATGGAAGTTTCTTAGAAGCCCAAGCACTCACAGCCAAGACTTTTGTTTAAATACTTGTTATTTTCTTCATCTATATTGCAGATAATCTTTCTAAATTGTAGAGTCAACTATCCATGTAATAGGCAGGAGGCAAGGAAATTAAAAGTATGAGGTCCATCTTCAAATCAGTGTTTTGTTGGATTCTATAGCTTTAGAATCAGTAATCCAAGTCTCCAAATTCTAAGTTAATCTTCCAATATAGACTGTCAATATATAATTTTCCAATATAGACTCTCTCTCTCCTTTTCACTGGTTATTATAGCACAGTCATGAGCATCTTTCTCATTCAAACTAACAGACTAGCTCTGTCAGTCAAAAACATATTTTCTGTGAGATATAACCAGGTTTATTCTGGAGTTATTCAGTACAGTTTACATAAACTGAGGGTTTACCAGTTCCTAATCTTTGTGGCACAGCTGAATAAATGTGTCTGAAGTCACTGTAGTGAATGAAAAGACAAAATAATGACTTTACTGTACTCTTGATATAAGTATTGTGATTTGCATGTTCTCATGAATTTCATCAAACATAGTTATTACAGAACTTAAGTAAAGGAAATATATCTACTTAAAATATTCTGATATAAAACTCTTTAATACTAAGTCAGTGTTTGGTAAAAATCAACAAAAGCCACACACTGAATTCAAATGTCAATTAAATTTCAGTAGTTGTGTCTTCTACCTGAGTGAATTCACAAGATTTGTCAGGCAGAAAATTAAAGGTTTCTACTAATGTGAAGTTAAAATAGCTTCATATATCCCTAAGAACTCTTGTACACCTGGCTAAGTGTACTATGATGGCCACTTTAACAAAGGTGTATGCCAATTGCCTCTTAGCTTGCTGCAAGAAAAACTCTGGACACCAAATATATCCAAATTAATTCATTGCAACACATTAATATTTTCTAATTCATAATCCATCTCCTTTGTAATAAAATTATGCTTACTCTTTATTTGTTCAAAAACCTTTGCAAAATTCTATTTAAATGCTAAGTAACTGGCATTTATATATACTGATGCAATTATGTCTAGAGCACATGCTAGTAGGACAAATGTTTCTAAACCTTATATTTTTGATACTGATACTGTTTGTGAGGGAGCAGTATTACAGACCGCCAACTCTAGACAGTTATTTTTTGCATGTTTTTATATAAAACTCTTCTGCTCTGCAAAGTTCTGCTGCTGTAGCCAACATGATAGTAAACATGAAAGTAACTCATGCGCCTTCCTAGAACTTCACAGAAGACTAGAATGAGGCCTCACTATAGCATTACAAGTAAATAATAAAACTTCCTCTGCAAAAATAAATAAATAAATAAATAAATAAATAAATAAATAAAGCAAAATAAAATGTCATAATTTTCTGCAGTAAAACTTGTAATTATATGTCATCATTAATAAAACTTTTCACTGGGTGTTGGAGAAATTAGTCAGAAGTACTTGTAGTAATAGTTTCCATTCAATGTTTCTAATGCAGGTGCCTGTAAATGCATATAAACTAAGTTTCTAGGTACTACAGATGTTGTGTTATATGAATCAGTTCCTGATCACACACACGAAAACTACAGTAAATAACTATTAGTTGAGGTATATATTTAATTCAGTGCAAGTTATTTGCATGATATTTCCCCTTCAGTAACAGATTTCTCCACAGAGAAAAATTGCCACCCCAATTTTTATAGAATGAGTTTAGAAGGTTCAGCTGCCAAACCCCACAAAACTTTTGGTTAGACCTGAAATTTCAGCCTTAAATAACTATGTTTTAATTAGGTACAGCAATACTAATAATACACCGCTTGGAAAGACTATAAATTAACTATCTGTTAACCACAGTGGGATGAAAGTGATATTAAAATATCAACTCTAAATTTTAAGGCAAGTAACATTCCTTTTCATTGATCACCCATATACTTGTTTAGTTCAAGTTGGATCCAGCATGTCAGAGAGAAAACTACGTATTTATTGCTTCTTCATTCTTTGCTCTTCCCCATTGAGCTTTGCATCTAATCAAATTTTCTAAAAATGTCTAGTTTTTGTTTGTTTTGTGGATTAGGAAAAACACACTTATGAGAAGAAAATGGATACTTTTTGAGAAATAATTCTATGAAAAAAACAGTTAAGTTTGGGAGTAAGGATGTAGCAAATCATAAAAGTACCAAGCTGGACCCCAACTCTGCTACACTTAGGATTTGCTAAGACTAACCACCCATAAGAAAAGCAGTAATATCTTGGCCAATACAATGAAATGTATCTGAAGAGAACTTGGTAGTATGGAGCTGTAAGTGAAAGAAATGTGAAAGAAATGCATTAAGTGAAAGAGGAGGAAATGGCTGGAAAATAATATATATATATGTTTATATTTAAAAAAAGGAAAAATGGTGAATGAATGTCTTCCTCACTCTTAAATCAGATCATGTTCATCACTCCTGCTACTATCAGTGTCAGAAAGTTTTTTTTTTTAGTTTCAGTAATACACTGGACAAGATTTTCTTTCCCTGTCCTGACATGCTCATTTGACTATGAAGCATCCAAAGTAGAGAGAGGGGTTATTCTTGATATAGAATGTCTTCAAGGATGTCAAAATAAATAAAGAAAAAAAAATAATAAAATAAAATATAATAAAATAAAATAAAATAAAATAAGATATAATCCAGGACCAGGAGACATTCTGCTTTCTATTTTATATTTCCATGGCCCTTATTCAGTTTCTGTTGATAAAACAGCTGGATGTCATCTAGACAGTCATTATTAATGCATGGGATCTCACAGTACCAATGTGAGTGATCTGACACCATGAAGCATTGGTGTCAGATTCACAAATGGGAAATTAAGTCACAGAGAGGTAAGGGCTGTGCCATGGAAAAGCTGCGGCAGGGAAAGAATGAAAGATTTGGTCTTCAAAGTTCTGGACTGACATACCTGTCAATAGGTCATTTTTTGTTTCAAATTCATAATGGGACTTCTTTCCTTTCATTAGGAAAATGAAAAATGTATTTTCCCTTACACTTCCTGAGTATCTTTGCAAAAGAAAGTATTTCTTAGAATGTTTCAACACCAAAACTTTGGATAGGAAGCTCATATCTAACTTCTGAAGTGTATTTCAATTTCAGCTCAACTTTCTTATCCATTGAACAACCATTTTCTGTGTTTCCATCAAGGTAACTAGCCATGTTACCCATGAACCCATTACAGCTTTTGTAATGGGTTCTTACAGGCCTCAGTTCTAAGAACTACCCATTGATATAACAGTTCCTCAGACCCCATACTCATAGCATCACAGAATTGGTATCATACCAGAAAGGTTACCACAATCACTTAAAAGATACTAATATAAAGTATGAAATGATCTGATTAGCTTCATAAAGACAAGTTTCCCAAATCCAACAAAATGAATCCTGAAGAATTCTGAGAGAAATAAGAGTATCAGATATAAAAGATTAAGACTGAATGTTGCCAGGAGGCAACAACTGAGATAGATAAGAATACAGTCAAAATAGAAAACATGTAATACTGGAACTGCCAGGTTAGGTTGACAATTCTTATAATTCCTGAGTTATTACATCATTCCCTGTTCAGAATTATGGAATGCATAATAGTTTCTAGTTTCCACTAAAAACTGAAAAAAAAAAAAAAGAAAAAAGAAAAAATGAAAAGAAATGGACAAACCCCAAAGCTACATTCCAATCCTAATATTCAGTAGACATCACAGATATGAAATAAATAAATAAATAAATAAATAAATAAAATAAAATAAAATAAAATAAAACATTTCACATAAGCCCCTCTCACCTCAACTACAGTAATCAAGTATGTCGATGGCCTTTTAAAGCCAGGGTTGTAACAACTATAATTGCATTAATGTGAAACAGTTTTCAGTTGATAATCCAAAGCTGAATTTACTAAGTTTTGCATTATATAAGGAGTTGTTAGGGACTGATTTTTAAAATGAATCCTTGGAGCCTTGATGGGAATAACTTTTCAACAACTAAAGCTCTGCAAGTTGTTGGCAAGGGCAACATTAAACCAGTATGTCATCAATTTTGGCTCTCATCATAATGACTCAAACAAATGCACAGCCTGCAATCATTATAAAAGCTGTTGTTTTAAAAAATCTGTCCAACTGTGCTACTATCTGCAATTCCTACTTACTGCATCAAATTAACAAAAATTTAATGAAAAATAGAAAAACAACCAAGCATGTGTCTGGTCACAGCTAACAAGCTTGTTGCTATAAAAATTCTCCTCGACATGGAGAACAATTTAACATAGGACAATCTGGACTGTTATAGTCATTGGACAGTTATATGTCTGAATACATGTTCGGCTTTCCAGTAGTCTCCTGACTTCATCCCTACATATGCAAATTTTCATGTAAACCTAACCTAAACTCTGCTAGTTTAAAGAAGGTTCCAAAACAGACTGTTATGTGTGGAGTTACTATCGCATATTTCTAATCATGGGTGCAGAAACAGTTGAGATCATCCGTTCTTGTGACAGGCAGACATGATCCAGGCTGGTCTAGAAGCCATGGATTATACAGGGCGGTTCATACAAGAACTCCATGTTAGACATCCCTTAAGTAAATTCCTTTGTGAATTACTAAAACTTAATCCTAAACATAATTAGCTAGTTTTTTCCTACTATTCCTGTTAGAACAATGTTGTGGAACATCACTCTAAGTGGTTTGGAAATCTCCTTATTTTTGTCTATGAGATTTCACCAATACTGAGATCACAATAAAATTTACAAAAGGAGGTAATTCTTGGAAAAAAAAAATAAAAAATAAAATAAAATTATTGTTGAGCCATCAATAAATTAGTCTCCAGGTACATTCTGCATCATTTTATTTCTACTAGGCTAAATCTCATTAAATCTCATCCCTCCAATTATTCTCCTGTGTTCCTTTTCCACTATCAGATGCCTTAGATTTTATTTGTTCTTCCTTAAGAATAACAATGCAAACCATTCTATGATTCTATGATTTTTTTTCCTTTTTTTTTTTAAATATTGTTAAGTAATGTTATATCATATTGAGATGAGGCAAGTCTATTTCTTTTAGTCCACTGACTCCATCATTTCTTGCAAAGACACTACATCAGATCTTTTATATTAAGATAAGATTAAATTTATTTTGAGATGTTTACTAAATCTATTTTCCATTTTTCATATTTCCAACTTTTTGTCATAGTTTTTGAGAATCCTGTAATGTAGCTTACTTGATTTTACCATTGTTAGTACTAAAACTCTGAGTTTTCTTTTTGCTGTGTGCAACTTTCAATGTTTCACTCTTGCTTGCATTAATGATTGATATTTCCATTCAAAACTTCAGCAAGGTATTCATCTACTTTTGGGGCACTAACTTTATTATCAATATCCACATATCTACACTTTCCTGTAATGTAGTGCCAATTGCAAATTTGCTCTTTTTTTTTTTTCTTTTTTTTTTTTTTTTTTTTTTTTCAAATTACATTGTTAAAGACTTTTTATGGTTAATTTATACGGTTCTACTTTTCATTTTAATTTCCTTTGCAAGGTCTGACTCTGCTGGCAATTCTCTTCTGGCAATTCTCATTTTACCTCCTGACCTCTAAGATATACCTGTCTTTGCTGGCTCCTAATATACTTTCTGAAGTGGCTGTTTATGCAACTGGGCCTTGAGTCCTGTCCTACAACTTGTCCCTTTTGTTTGAGATACAAATTCCTTTTATCAATACTGTTTTAAAGAAAAATACTGTTTTAAAGGAATTTCTGGCTTCATTGAAATTCCCTAATCTTCTCAGTCCAGTTGCAGGGAAAAACAAATAAATAAATAATAATAATAATTAAAAAACAAACAAACAAACAAACAAAACTCTAGATTGATCCTTTGATTTCTTTACTCAGTTGAATTATTTTTCATTGTTTTGCATGTTATATATCCTGTCATCACAAAAATGTAATTGCTCTTTGTCTTGACTGCATTGGTTCCAGGTACCAGCAAAACTGTGAATGAAATTAAGGAATAAACATTCAAGTGATTGAGAAATCTGTCTTAATCTCAACTCAGGCAAAGTGTTTCTGGTCCTTTAGATATTATTGTGTGGTCATATGGTTGTAATAAGAAATCCCCTTGTCAGAATCCATAACAAAATAAATGACGTCATTTCCCTTTTTTAATTCTCTCTTTTTTTTTTTTTTTAATTTCTAACTTTTTTAGAGATGAGTAACCTAAAAAAAAAAAAAAAAAAAAAAAAACAAAAAAAAACCTACTGTAATGATGTATGAATAAGATTTTATTTTTATTTTTTTGTTTTATTTATAAATATTCATTACTACACGTAAAGGAAATGAAAGACACCACTAAGAAATTCAAACTGAAATATTGTTACAAACAAATTTGAAAAATTTGTTTGTAACAAAAGAGAAAACTACACCTCTTGTTTCCCAGGTTTCCAAAGGAAAATAATTTCAAATTATAAATCATGAACAGGTCTTTGTCTTAACTCTACATCACAGTGCTCTTTATTTCCTGCTGAACACTGGGATCCTTGGGGAGTATTTAACTGTGGACACTAACAAGAATATGTCAAAAGCCTCAATTACATAAACATTCTATCATCATATTTTTGGTTTGAGCCTTCTTGAAGGCTCATTCAATACATGTGATAGTATTCACAGCAAAGTATATGAATGTTTTCAGACACTTCCTCAGTTAGAGACATTTCTTACATTGATTTGTGATTTTAAGTTAATTAGTCCCCCCAAAAAAACAACAGCAACAAAAAAGTGAGCCTTCTCTGCTGGGAAAAGAATACATCACCAGATTTATTAACCTACTTTAAATATATATATATGTATATATATATAAACAAATGAGTCTAGGCTAACATAGTTCTTACTATTAAGAGTACAGTATGGGGTATCTGTCTTGCTTTGAACTGAATAGTAATTAAGTAAGGTCATATTTTTTGTGTCTATCTGGTTTTTTGTTTAAAATTATCTCATGTTGGTTTATATTTTGTATAGCTAGGAACTTTAAAGTATGCACACTAACCCATAACTTAATTTATTAATTTAAATTTAACAAATAACATTTGCTTTTAAAAAAAAAGCACACAAAATAAGATAGACCGGTACCATTAGGAAAAAAATAAATAAATTATTTACTTCATTCTTTGGCTAAGTACGCTATGATGTTATAGTTTATAACTCTGACTCCCTAACAGTACAATACTAATAAACATAAGCCTTTCCTGCAGTGAAAGGTTGATTCAGTCTCCATATATAATTATTCCTGGCACTGTCCTTGCAGACAGTGCTGATGGTATCAAAAGATATGTTAGTTTTATTCTGTAATCCTTCTGCTCCCCTGAGACCCTGGATGTCTCACTTTTCATTTATTCTTAAAGTAGAATGAAATCCTTTCAAAGGAGGAAAACTGTTAAGACAAATCCACTGAAGTACTTTGTACTGTTTCCTCATTTAGCTTGCTTTCTGATCAGTTTCCAAAGTTGTGAGCTTTTAATCCTGTAAGACTACTAAAAAAAGAACTGAATCTTGCTTTATGGAGAAAAACAACAAACAAACAAACAAACAAACAAAAAAACAGCCCACCGCTTTGTGATTAACTTCCTACCACCCAATATTGAGAAGAATTCTTTTAAAGGTTTTAAAATATAATGGTTTTCTCAAGTAGAAAAGAGAAACAGTGTAGAGAAATCCAAATGTAGGGAAGAGGACAGAAAATAAAAAGACAAGAATTCTGGTAAGACTTTTTAAATTATGCACAACTAATAGTTGAGAAATGCTGCTATACTATTGTGGAGGTTCTACTCTGCTGGCAGCTGAACTCCAACACAACGGCTCTCTCACTCCCCCTCCTCAAAGTAAAAGGAGGAAAAAATATGATGGAAAGTGATCAAGGGTTGAGATAAGGGAGATCACTCAACAATTATCATCACAGGCAAAACAGTCTCAAAGTAGGGAGATCAATATAATTTATTGCCACTAGCAAACTAGAGCAGTGAGAAGCTAAAATCAAACTAAAACCAACTTCCCACACTATCTACCCTCTTCTACATCCTCCCCTCAAGCGGCGCAGGGAAATGGGGGCTGAGGTCAGTCCATACCACTTTATCTCAGTTGCTCTTTCACAGTCACTCTCTGCCCCTGCTCAATGCTCTTTCCCAGACTGATTGTGGTGGGCTTTCCACAGATAGCAGCTCTTCAAGAACTGCTACAACATGGGTCTGTACCACGGGGTCCATCCCCCAGGAGCAAACTGCTCCAACATGGGTCGCCCATGGTGGCAGCTCCCCTCAGACCCCAGCTCCTGCGTGGGCTCCTCTCCATGGGCTGCAGCTATGGCCTGGGGCCTCCTCCAGGCCACATCCACCTGCTCCACTGGGGGCTCCTCCATGGGCTGCAGCCTGGAGGTCTGCTCTGCCGTGGGACCCATGGGCTGCAGGGGGACAGCCTGCTCCATCAGCGGTCTCTCTACAGGCCACAGGGGATCTTCTGCTCTGGTGCCTGGGGCACCTCCTGCCCTCCTTCTTCACTGACCTTGGGGTCTGCAAGGCTGGTTGTCTCTACATTTTCTTACCCTTCTTGCTCCCACCTGCTGTTGCTCAGCAATTTTTCCTTTAATCATTTCTATAGTTTTAGTCACCAAAATAAATTAAATACATTGCAAATTTTGTTGTTGTTGTTGTTGTTGTTTTCCCAATAAGCATGTTCTCAGTTTTTATTTGAATATTTTCTTAGCATCATCAGTGATCATTAATTTATGCAATATACTTTTTTTCAGAAATACTTTTGGGTATAAAAGTTGAATTTGTACAGAGTAAATATCTTTAAGCCATCATACTGTAATCCTAAGTAACCCTTTGGATTCTAAATCTTTTTAAAATATCTTTGAAAATATCTTTCTCTTCTAAACATACATATATATTTTTTGGGAAAAAAAAAAAAAGTAAACCTGAAATATCAAATATCAAAAAATACACACAAAACACACAAAAATAAAAATCTAATTAAAAATATGTAATTAAACAGAGGCTAGTCTTTCCATTTTTCTTGACAAATCACTGTAAGATATCTAATTAAGGATTATAAGTCCACGTCTGATGATGAATTAACACTTCTAGATGTTTCTTCTTTGGTTAATCTAAGATAAGTAATCACATCCACGGAGTTACATACAGGGAGTGGAGCAGAAAAACTGTATTTATATTTCCAGTAATAACACAAAAGGAGTTCAAAATAAGAATGCAATATAAAAACACACTACACATTTGGATTCAAACAGACTTTGAGTTATGCAAGGCAGGTGTTAGGCTGATCTAGATGAAGAACAGACAACAGCAATAACAAAATTAACTAATAGCCAAAAAGGGCCATAAATGAAGCATGGCCAGCAGCTTGAGGGAGATGATTCTCTCCCTCTGCTCTCATGAGACTCCACTGAGAGTACTGTATTCAGCTCTTGGATCTCCAGCATAAGAAATACAGGGACCTGTTAGAGTGGATCCAGAGGAGTGTCCTGGTTTCAGTTAGGATAGAGTTAATTTTCCTCCTAGTAGCTGGAAGGGTGCTATGTTTTGGATTAGGATGAGAAGAGTGCTGATAACATGCTGATGTTTTAATTGCTGCAGAGCAATGCTTACACTAAGCCAAGGACTTTTCAGCTTCTCGCTCTGTCCTGCCAGTGGGCAGGCTGGGGTTGCACCAGGAGCTGGGAGGGGAGAGACCCAGGACAGCTGACCCAAACTGGCCAAAGGGGTATTCCATACCATCTGATGTCATGCTAAACAATATATAGGGGTGGCTAGCTGAGCTGGGGGGGGGGCGGCTGCTCAGGGATAGGCTGGGCATCGGTCAGCGGGTGGTGAGCAATTGTATTGTGCATCACTTGTTTCATACGCATTATTAGTAGTAGTACCATTATCATCATCATTATTATTTTTATTATTATTATTATTTTCCTGTCTTAATAAACTGTCTTTATCTCAACTTACAGGCTTCACTTTCCCATTTCTCTCCCCCATCCCAGAGAGGGAAGGGGGAGTGTGAGCGAACGGCTGTGTGTTGTTTAGCTGCCAACTGGGTTAAACCACAACAAGGAGGACCACAAAAAATGATCAGACAGCTGGAGCACCTCTTCTGGGAAGAAAGGCTGAGAGAGTTGGGGTTGTTCAGCCTGAAGAAGCAAAAACTCTGGAGAGATCTTGTTGCAGCCTTTCAATATATGAAAGGAGCTTATAGAAAAGATGGTGAAAGACTTTACCAAGGTCTGTAGTGACAAGACAAGGAATCATGTTTCTAAACCAGAAGAATAGGCATAAGGAAGAAATTTTTCACAATGAGGGTGGTGAGGCACTGGAACATGTTGGCAAGAAAATTTCACATCTTTGTAAGTGTGCAAGGTCAGGTTGGATGGAGCTTTGGACAACTTGGGCTACTGAAAGATGTCACTGCCCTTGGCAGGGGGGTTGGGCCAGGTGATCTTTATTGTCCCTTCCCAACCCAAACCCTTCTATGATTCTATGATCATGACAATTGTCATCACTGAACAGCTTTGCACTCTAACTCTTAAGAAAGCTCATTAACTACAGTAGGGCATTAACCACAGACCAATCAAGTCATCATTATGTCATGATTTTCTATAAATTTTTCCAAATATTCATTCAGTCATCATTAAAGCCTATAATAATTCAGAAGTTTCCTCTTGAAGTAACTATTTGGTCATTTCAACCACTGTAGCTGGTCTCACCAGGTTCGTAATCGAAAATATATATATATATATATTTAAAATCCATTTTTGCACAGCATCGTAGATCCATAATAACGACTATTCTTGGTGATATTCATTATCTGCAAGGCACAAGGATAAAAAAGTCATTTATCTTTCACTGAGTCATGCAGGAAAATTCTGATTTACTTTTTTTTTTTTTTTTCACAAGCCAGGTAGATTTTCTCAAGGTTTTTTTTTTTTTTTTTTTTTTTTTTTTTTAGGGCATTATAAGAGTATTGTTTTCAGACCCTCTGACAAGGTCTGTGACATAGAAATAAAAAGCTTTTTATATATCTTTCCTCTCCTTGTAGTTTTAAATATCATATTTAAAGGGGCATGCTTCACTTGCCCATACCTTTTAATTTTCCATTTCTTCTGCTATGCTTACTTCTGCAAACGTACTGCACAGATGAACGGTAGTAGTTGTCCTGGGAAAGTTATATTCACCGTTTGCTTTTCTCACTTGTAATTGATTCCAGAGAGAAAACACCCACATTAATACATATTATCTTGTTTGCAGTACAGATGTGTAATCATGAAGCCATTCCCTATGTGAAACTTCCATTAAAGTCAGTCAGAGTCATGCCTACAAGTGGACAGCAAGGTCAAGGGCAGATTTGCTTTCATATCGTTTTTATGCATTTAAAGAGTATGTTTATTTTCTAATAAATTACAAAGAGTGATGGGTAAACCACAAAGAGCCTGAATGCTTGGACAATCACCAAAAACTGTGGATGTTCTTTGAACTGTATTCCAACTGTCTAAAGCCACTTGATTCTCCACAGCTGGGCTGGAAGTCTTACAAGATTAGATATTTCAGCACTTCTGCTTCCCATCCTAGCCAAGTAAAGATAGTTCAAATTTGAAAAGGGGAGGCAGAGGTGAGGGACATGAACACAAGATCACAGCAAGCTTTAAATATAAACGAGATTTTCAAATATTTATTTGTTAATTTGAAATTCCAGTAAAATTCTGTTTTTACCATGGGTATCCCAGTGACTCTAGCCCCAGACCATGTAACTATTTATTTATTTTCTCACTTACAGAGGTAAAGAATACTCCATTCTGACCTGGGTGATGGATTTAAATACCAGCCAAGCACTTTGGTGTGATACAGGCAACAGGATGTCTGAGTCAGTGATCCTGGAACCAAAGACAGATTCCTAATGATGACATAACCATGACAGAAGCAAGACCTAGTCTTGATTTCATCTTGGTTTCCTTAAAACTAGAAGAACAGAATGCTGAAAGTTTAATCACCTTTCTTATTGAGCATGACATTCTTCTAGCTATAGGAAAACAAAGTGGCTCCTGAGGGAATAGTTGTTGAGTTTTTGACAGAATACACTGTATCAGTTACGTTGCACTCATTTCTACATTGCCATGCTAATTAACTAGAAGTTTAAATAAGCCAAACAGCCATATCTAAATTCTAATATTTTAATATTAATTCCTCTTGATGACAGACCTATGCATCAGCTGCCCTGTGAAAGTAAACTTCGCTAGATTAGCATTTTCTTTCTGAATGATATTGTACAGAGTTTCTGGCCAGATGTTATGAGAAACCTAATATAAGGCTTATTCTTACAGGTACTGATGATTTTGTTCAAAACACTTACACAAGCAGTCTGGCTGGGTGCTTTGAAACTTCATTAAAAATACAGAGAAAGTTCATAGTTAGAACAACTGAGTTTTGCTCCATTGCAATCAAATAGAGTATTTCAATAATATAAGAAACTGAAATCTCACAATACATGTTCACTAATTTGTTCTATTAATACCTAATAATAACATTAAACATTTAAACATATTAATCATATCAGTGTAACTGTTACAAGCCTTAGCAGATAATAATAATAATTTTAGAAGTATGTTTGTGTATCTAATTTATATATGTTTAACTTTAAAATAATTTTTCTCTGAAAAATTTTTCTCGCTGTCTTGCACTAGAAATAGTGCTAATCTGGGACAGAAATTCCAGGCTAGGCAGTGACACCCCCATGGACTGCAGTCCCAAGGAACCTGAGAAGGGGTGTTGTTAGCAACAGGTCCTAATGACCATCCCAGACAAGGCAAGACAATGAATCTGGTCCACAGTCCAGACAGGAAGACCAGTCAAAAACAGCAGGAGACTGAGCCAGAGATAGGACTCAACATAAATCTTAATCATAATCTCAGTCCATCTGTTAATCCCAGTCAGAAAGGTAGAATACTAGGTAGAACAGGTCAGCAGCACTCAGGCAAGTGGGGAGTGCTCATGCCTGAGTTTCAATGGAGTCCCCAGGTGAGGCTGGTCAGGGCAGGTAAATCTTCTTGGTACCTTCAGGGATCTAGTAATTTTCATCCCAATACACTGAAATAGGAAATAGATGCCATGCTTCTGAACCCCTGTATGAAGTATCTCAATGGTGGTTTTTTTTTTTTTACAAGTGTGGAATTTTTCATTGTTGGGGAGGCGAAACGCTTGGGACCCTACACTAGAGAGAAAAGGGAAGCCAAGCATTTCTGAAAAGACTTCTTGTGTAGTCTTTTCAGACTGCCTAATTCCACCAAGGAAAAACTTGATAAGCCATTTTTCCTGTCCTGCTTCCTCTTGCTCTCCCTCCAGACATTTGATTCTAGAGAGAGCCATTGAATACGCTAGGTCAGCTTCAAGTTATAACAGGGAACTAGAAAATGGCTCCTTGTAGCCTAGGGTGGTGGGGGAGAATTTTCATACCTAGGGCAGCTAAAGCTGTCTCAGAAATATTCATAGGAAACAAGAAAAGTTATGGGATAGAAATGAAGAATATTGAAGGGAAATTAATATATATATGTATTCATATAATAAATTGATACAAGGTACAAAGAAATACATTCTGAGTCAAAAACTTGACTCAGCATATCATTCTATCAAGAAGTGACTAATTTCCTTGGCTAAATTTGTTAATTATAGTGGGAGTTTTTAACTTTAATAAATAATTAATTTTACTTAAAACTTTTCCCACATAGATCTCTGTTATATCTGAACTCCCCAGCCTCAGCTGATGCTACAGCCTCTCCCTTTTGTGAAGCTCTTACTAAGATCTCTTTCCTATATGTAGTTAGCCAGTTTCCCCAAACTTGCAACAGGTGGTGTTTTTTTGTTTGTTTGTTTGTTTGTTTTTATTTGGTTTGGTTTGTTGTTGTTGTTGTTTATGCTTGATATTTCCACTACTCTGTCATATTTGAACTGAAACTGGCAAAAAAGGTTCACAATTTACTGGATGCATGCTTTAACAACATAATTGCATAAATATTGTTTCTACAGGAAAGCAGAGTTAAAGCAGATTAGTAAAAAGCAGATTAGTAAAAATAACTGGCAAGATCAGTTAACTGTTATAAAAAAGGCAATATTTAGCTTCTATTTTTAAAGACATATCATCATAGGACTTTTACTAAAGTGAAGAGAAGAAATATGTTTTCCAGAACTTTGACAGGTGGCACCTCACACAAACTGGTTCTTACTTAATAGCTGTACCTCAAAGCACTCCTCTATTTTCATTTTATAATAGATGAAATAATTACATGGAACTTACACATTTGTGTATATAAAACATATCTATATATTTATAATCGGAAATGAGCATACATAGGAATTGATCCTTAAATATACAACCAGTAATATACACCCAGAATGTTGCAAACTGTAATGTTATGTCCCCTATATATTAAATATACTTTGGAAATAAACTTAATCTATTATTTCCTTTCATTTTTGTGGCTACATCATTTCACTTAAGTTCTTCTGTCAGTTCAGTTACATAACATTTCAGCCCCAGGAAGAACAAGGTCAACCAATTGATCCAGAGAAGACCCATATACTAAGGTATATGATGGAGCCTACATAAATCAGTGTTTCATTTAATACAAACAGAAATGCACAAAACAACAGGATTGTACAAGGAAAAAAAAATCTGGAATGACAAAGTAAAAACCGTGGAAATTACAAGATTTTTGTCAGCCATCACTATAATTTTTCCTCACATCTTTTCATCTAATTAGAAATCTGTCTGATTTGCAATTAAGGTTTTTTAGGGTAAAGACTTTGCTTTTTCCTGTTTTGCTCAAATATCCAATCAGTATGGGCTAGATTCTTATTCTTGTTATAACTGATGCCTCTTTTGTGAAGGGCTGCAACTATTCATCTGTCTAACCCTAACAGCATAGGAAATGCATAAACTCATATAATAGGCAAAGATAGTCAAAACACCCATTCTTGGAGGAAAGAGAGGAAAAAGCAACTAACTACCTAATTAACTAACAGTTTTTCTAAACTCTCTGTGCTATCGTAGGAACAGGGACACATGAAATTCAAAGTATGAACAAAGCCTGGAATATGGTAGAAGCTACATATCTGAAATGTGAGAACAACCTAAGTTGTGGCTGCAGCCCATCCACCAATGGCATTGTACATGTTTTTTTTCTTCTGACATGTTTCAAGAATTATTTTCCATAAACATATATGGAATGTAGAAGAACCTTTCTATCTCTTAGTAACTTTCAGGAGATTTACCTTCCTACTTGACTGTAAAAAGGAATGGCTACAATAAACTTTGGGCTTTAAATTATACTTTCAACCATACAAGAAAGGATCACACCACAAACCTCTGCAGTTTCATCCCTTACCACCTCCCTCCTGTGGTGCAGCTGTGAAATACTGTATCTGACTGCTGCATGAACAGCTAAGTTCATTCAGCACTTTGACCCTTCTTTTAGGAACTGCATTTGTGTCTAAGCTTAGGCCCTTACATTACAGTTGGTCCAGACCTACAGCATGAGGCTTAGCTGGACTTGACTTGGCTGATCCAGTCCTGACCAGTGACTCTGAGTTGACATATTGATTCAACCTTATACCTCTCTCAGCACCAAGGACTTCTCTGGCACTCACTGGACTTGGCTGAAGTTTGTCATTGTGATTGGGCCTCTTCTTGCTTAGGAACTGGTTAACAGTACTCCTGTCAGGAATGTGTCTGCCCTGCCAATCTTACTGTTACCCTTGGTTCCCACTTCACCTTCTCTTGGGGAGCAAACTGCCCTTGCTGTCAGCTCAGAGAAAGAAACACAAACCAGTATGGACATTGAACTGTAGTTAAACCCTTGTATGTTTATGGTCAAGAATTGCAGACTTACTGTCTCAGTGACACTTTTCCCAAAACACAGCTAAAGGTGTTATTACTGCATATCCACTTCATGTGACTGAGCTGGGTATTGTCATAATGACATAATTCTTTTAATTAAGAAAATGAATGCCAAGGTGTGAACACAAAAATAATTATGAAGGGGTAACAAGTTGTATTACCCATATATTGACTTCAAAAATGCCTAGAGGAGGGGCTTGATATAACTGGAGAAAAGATGAGGCAGAGGTGAGCATGTAAATAAACAATCTCAATCTAATCCTTTCACTATAAATGTTATTTTGTGCAGATTTTTTTTTTCAGAAACTTCTAAACATCATCATTTGTTTTACTTTGCCTACCACTTTTTCCAGCTCTTACTGCATATTCTTCCATAGCTTTTTGTCTGTCATTCCTCCTTTTATCTCAGTCTTCCCTTAGAAGAGTACAAATCCAGTCACTCAAGTCTGAGCTGACATTTCAAGCTCAGTATTTTCAAGTGGGATAAAAATTAAAAATTAATTTACCTATCTTTCTCTAGTAGAATTTTTTTCTTCAGCATTCCACTAGTTATTTTCCTTCACTCCCAAATTTATTCCACTCTTAAGTACTGTAGTACTTGCAAATGGTGATATAATGCAACAGACACACATTAATCCTCTGAAGTAACTCAGCCCTGGTACTCATATTTGCTAATTAGTCTCTTGCACATAATAATATTAAAAGTTTTGTTGTACATATCCAGGTAAATTATGTTTTGCCCTGCATTTTGATTATTTTGTTACTTTATCATATTTCCCGGGGTTTATTGAGAATAACTTACTTGATTCAAATGACAAGAAGGATGTATGAAATTAAGTTCAAATTATCTATAAAAGTCATAGAGGTTTACTGTAAGACAGAAGAAGAAAAGTTTTGTCTAGTATGGAATGCATAGAAGTCCTATGTTTTAGCCTTTTTGTAGCCTATTTTAATGCAAACTAGGTGTTCATTAGTAGTTCATATGCATCTTCTATCTATTCTTCACTAAAAAATGATCCTATATCGGTACTGATTTCAGTATCTTCTCATCACCTAAATTGTTATATACATAAGATTAAGAACTTCACAAGAAGTTGCAAGTAGAACCAGCTATTTAAGTGTATTTATTTATTTATTTTAGGAAAAAAAATCCCTACTCATTCTGTTCTACGCTGTAGAACACAGATGAAAGATTTCCTGTATGATGTTAATGGATCTTGAATGATGATTTTATGATCCTCCTGTATTGACAACGACTTTGCATTTGTCACCTCCTTTAATGTCTTTGATAGAGGTATTCAATACTTCAGCTCAGGAGAAATAGAGGAAAAATATAGTCTCAGTTTCAGTTTAAGAGTTAGCTTAATTTCTGCAATGGAAGGTAGCAAAAGACCTACTAGAAAAAAAAAATGTTAATATTTGGATATTGTTAATATTACACCGAAGTACTTTTACTCTTCATCTTTAACTATTCATCTCCCTTCCTGCAATTTGTCCTTAACATATACGGAGCAATTATTTTCTTAGCAGACGCCTGTTACTCTAAACAAGGCAAGGTCTTGCAATGTCTTCTGCAAAGTGTTTTGGCATTTTTCTTAAATTACAGGGACCAGAATAGACTTCTTGAATATGGTATACCCAGTGATGATGTATTAGTGCTTTCCTTGATGCCCCTGGGCATGCCTTCTTTTGTCTAGATCATATGGTTCGATCCCTGTAACCTTTGTCAGGTATCATAAATACTGCTAATAGTCATTGTATTCAATACATTCTGTTTCTCCCTGGCTTCAGATGTTAACATAACAAACATTAAATAATAATAATAATAATAATAATAATAATAATAATGCTATTAATTTAGCATTTAATAATGTTGTTATTTAACATAACAAACAAATAAAATTAAGTATGTAATCTGTGAATTCCTCCACTGTCTAAATAAAAAAATATATATTATAGCTTTTAACGGCCTGTATGGCTCTGTTCGTCCTTACTTGTTTGCCCGTATGTAACCAAAACAGGTACATCTATGTCAGTGTATTAGTTTGAAACTTGTGCTCTTCAAACAAACCCTTTGGCTGATCTTTAGATCACACTGCAGAGTAGTCTCAGAGTGCACAAGCTAAATTTCTGCTTGTGAAGTTAAATGTGAAGATGCATTCCAGTGGACAATGGACTTTCAGTCCACAATACTAGACGTATAATTCTGTATTCCGTTAGTTCTGGAATACTGTGGAATATTATCACAAATACAGGAGTCTTGTGGACCATTGTTTTAGGTAAATATGATTTCTTATTGATAATTTTAAAGGATGGATTTAAATTGAAGTGGCAGAGTGGGGAGAAAAAAAAAAAAAAAAAAAAAAAAAAAAAAAAAACCACAAAAAAAAA